>JANAVB010010199.1:6213848-6696348 GCA_029216955.1 Iris pallida
TGTGACTATATATATATATGTGACTATATATATGTGACTATATAGTCACATATATATATATAGATATTATATATATATATATTATATATATATCTATATATAATATATTATATATATATATATATATATATATATATATATGTGACTATATAAAAAATATATTAGATATATGGACTATATAAGAATATTTAATTGACAAAATTAATATACCAATAATAATAAAATAATATTATATATATAATAACCTCAATAAAAATACTAAATATAACGAAATCAATAAAATATTAATGGTGTATATATACCATATGTGTAGCCTAATAATCCCAAAACGTACAAGGACCTATTTTATACAATTGTCACTGAATATCAACTAATAATGATATTATAATATTTAATTACGAATACTAGAAATATTCATTAAATCGTTAAAACGAAATACAACCCCTCAACCAAATTCCATCTACACGAATGTCATCGGACGTGCCGCATGACTACATGGGCTTGGGCTTAGTTCGGGTCAGTTCGGGCTAAAATGGTATAAACCGGTTTCCCTAAACCCAATAATATAAATAATAAATAAATAACTTCGGTAAGGGTTAAGTCGCAACTGGCCTGGTTTCCTAGTCGGACATCACTATGGCTCGGCCTTCCCTACCAGGACTAATATACTAGCCAAAGCACGCCATGGCACTATTCGTGCCACGATTTCTAGTCACGTGTACTCTAAAACTCCATCATGGCTAAAATCATCTACCGTAATAATTAACTAAATAATTATTTATAAACTCTAAAATTACCATTTAATTCAAATAAATAAATAAATTATATTATATATATATATTATATATATATATATATATATATATATATATCAAAATATTAATATATTATATATATATATATATATTATATATATATATTATCAAAATTTTGGGAAGAGGGGCTACAAATCTACCCACCTTAAAATAATTTTGTCCTCGAAATCTAATTCACAACTATTCCCTAAATTCAAAAAGATCTGATGTAACTTAATCTTCTTAATTTTTATTCCTCAAAAATAGTTTATATCTATCTAGCCATTTTGTAAACTACGAAACCCTGAGAACTTCTAACCACCTTTGGTCACACTACTCCTCAAATCTCATGTCACTAAAACTTTATCATCCAACTACTTGCTAAAATTTCTACCAATAGATATCCATGCCTATGGTATCTATAATCCGCTCCTATCTATCAAACAACCCAATATTTAATAAGCATTAATTTACACAGTAGCTAAAAATATTGGTAAATTCTAATAAGCATGACCTTTCGTCACTCTACAATAGGAAGGAAAGATAAGGAAGAATAACGAGAGCAATATGAAGTTTCAAGAGCGGTAGAGAGTATCCAATGATGCAGATAGGAAGTCTATGAACCATTGACTTATTGCTAGATTGGGCTACTCTAGTCTAATCACTTGCGAAAATCGAAGAACCCTTCGTTCCTAGAGGGGCTTGCAATCCGTGCAATACAGAAGTTCCGTTTCTCAAAATTCTAAACAGGTTCCATAATAGAACGAAAATTGAAGAAATCAAGATTGTGATCTTTTCGTGGTTATTAAACATACGAGCAAGGAATAAAATGTAATACATGATCGTATTGCGACTTCCAATAAATGGAATAATGGTTACGAATGACTTCACGTTCTAAGAGAGGGAGACTACGTAATAGGTATAGGGACCTATTTCAAAAAGTTCGGTTTTATAGTCCAAATATGGTGGTATGTATGGATGGGGTTTACGGGATCTTAATGGGTTTCTGATTGGACATCAATCGTTGGTTGGATGAACCTCGGGTTTCAGTCTATATGACTGGACAAGATCCCAATGATAAAACTATTTCTACTAGGTTAGGGTAACCTAGAATAGGTTTCCACCCAAGTGGTTGAGCTAGATGGGCAGTCGGATTGTTTAAATAGGTTCTGTAAGCCCTGAAGATGCGCCTTCCGTGACCTTTGTGTTTAAGTAGCACGAGAAGACACAATTGAATGGCACACTAGTGACATGTGCGTAGTGGGCTTCGAGTCGATCACAACATATATTGGGTCGAAAGATTCGAGTCGAAGTTGAGTCTTTAATTATAGTCGAGAATTATACGGGTATTATGGTAGGGGTTATAGCTAGTCCTTTTGACCCGCAAGTCATACCATAAAAATAGAGTACTAGGGGACGTGTTTGAGTGGGACATGATATACCTAGATGAAGGTGGACTCTTCTATATCTTCTATGTAAAATTTGTTGGGAGGTAACAGCTGGTCTCAGGCTCCGATATTAATAACACTGCCGGGGACACAAGTTCTAAATAAAAAAGTGGGAGTCCATTGGGCACTAATTATCTTCCTAATGAAAATTATTCTAATCAATCGATATTTCTCGTATATTCCAATTTTTAGAAGGCTTACAGTCTACCCACCTTAGAAGCTAGGAGATGGTTTTACGAATAATGAGGTTAGAAAAAAAAATTCCAAAGTTCGGGCATCGTACCCCGACTCTTGTTAATAAAGAATAAGGCACGGCGTAACGGAATACGGTAGATATAAGTCAAGTCAAGGATCGTTCATCAATAATTGGAAAACGAGTGTGTACAATGAACATGGTCAACAAAATAGAATGATCTACTCGTCTATGGTATACAAGAGTTATCGACGGGGTAACCAACCCTAAGGCACATCATACAAAAAGATTTCTAACAACTGAGTCGTGAATCTCTATTTGTGTCAAGCCTGCTAGACTATGGTCACAAGGGTTCTAGTGGTATGGGCTGTAGTGACCCTGTATTGCTGTTGACAACTGGTGGATCACAATTTGACAGGGTATTTAAGCTATGGTATTAGCTAAGCTAGTGACTGTGGTGTTCTAACACTAGTTAGGTCTTAATATCAAAATTTACATAACTAGGGTAATATTTGTTGGAAACCAATCTCGGGATGAGTGTCTACCATAGTCACGGTAAAGGATTGTCCTTACCCTTGTCTATTCATCTCATGTCTAAACTGTAGGCTTTGGTCGAGGGACGCTTGAGTCAAGGCATAAGGGTTGCTAGTTAAAGCAAGCTTCAAGCAGATAGTTAGAGACTCACGACAATTGATTTCTTAAGTATAGATAGCCTCCTAGGTTGGCATTTCGATTAAGGGTAAAACCCTAATCATTCTCAAATTCAGATGGCTAGAAGGTCCCAATAGCAGTTTGGGGGTCGAGAAGAGAACGAGTAACTCAATCACATGGCTGTCCGATGGTAGCTACACTCGTGCATACAATTATCAAAGCCATGGGGGATACTCTGTATCTCTCTACCAATTATGAGCTTTCGTCCTTTCAAATCAGTGAAAGAGAAAAACAATAAAGAGTCCAAGGAAGATATTACTGAATACAATTACGTGATTCAAAGGCGAACATATAATGCAAGAGGAATTGTCAATGCAGTCGCGGATGAGATCATAGATACCTCTTTATCTCAATCCACGTGGGATAATCAAAGACAGAGTGAACCGTGTGCACCAAGGTTGATCAGACCTTAATACATCGATTCTAATTAGACAATATGTTAGCAGGCGTCCCCAATAAACATATGTCTTGAATCAAGCTCGATAAAAGAGTAAGCTTGCAAAACTAAGCTGTAATAGCAACATTGGTCAAGATGGTAAAAATACAAGTATACAAGACTTTTGAAAGGAGGCATAAGTAGTTTGAGTTCTGGAAGAATCAAACCCTTACCCGGTGTTCTTGCTTATATAGACATCCCACTATCTTCTTATCCTTAAGGCCTTGGTCGTCTAATGGGTATGGACCTCTAAATTCTATATTCTAGTAAACCTATTAGTGTCAGTCAACTACTTTGTCAATAGGTCACATAGACCATGGAATGCTAGGTTGGGAGACATGCCATCCAACTTGCAGAACTTCCACTAATATTGGCTTTGGATCTTATGGGACATACATGGCATTGTCCTATCCTCCATAGTATCTCAAACTTGTTATCACGTCTGAAATCATTTCACCGAGGATTATGCCTCGTCCGTATACTCTGGCTGTGGTAAACCCTTGGTTTCGTGATTCAGATGCGATATGCTATCCGATACTCTACCTTATATTGACACAAGGGTGACTACGGTCAAAAGAGGACCACTAGCTATAGTTTTTAGTAACATTGTATAACCTATATTTTCTTAAACAATTTCAACTCTATGGGTCGTGTCTCGCCAGTGCGCTGTTGGCTGTAGTGAATCCATAGTCTCCAAAAATTCAAATAAATGGCGACAGTGCGCTGCTGTCCTGCCATTATGAGTTAGCTAACATTCCTTATATCTGTAAAAATTTATGAGTTTCTAGAGATTCAAATAAGTTGACTATGAAATAGAGCGTAAGTATTTGTCCTATCGTTAACAACCCTTTAAAATAAAAGATTGAACAGAGAGGAAATAACTGAAGACAAAAGAAATACGAACATTCTATTGTCTATTTCATGTGCATTCAACCATGGAGGAAAACTTTGAATCGAAACTAACTTGAGGTCCGTATATGGATAACATAATCAAAATTATATAAAAATAATTCTTAGGGCAAAATAGGAACTAAATAGGCACTTCAGGCTAAGATATGAGGATGGTATCTAAGGAGGCAAAAAGAAAGAATTGAACAATTTATCAAGGTTAGATCGTTAATTCTATGAAGCCCTGTCCCACCAAGTGAATAATCTATCCACACTGGATCACATCGTCATATCAAGAGGTAATAGTGTACCTATGGGGATCTGACAAACTATCAAAATTAATAACTCCTCATCTAAATTTCATGGCCTAGACTACCCATCGGTAAAACTGTATAAGGGACTCCTAGTCTTAGTCATTCTCTTAAATTAAATTAATCCTAACTCGTGAATAAGCATTTCCTATTCGCAGGCTCGCAATAGTACGACTAACTCAAGTACTATCATGAGTTCGCATGATTTACAAAATCAGACCTGCATGGGCCACCATAAAAACTTGTCACGACCTGCACCCATTTTTTTTTCCGGATACGAGACGTGTCCAGGCCATCCTACGCCGCAGAGTCGGTGGTAGAACGCTGTCACGGCCATGAAGATCAAAATAAATAAAACAATGCTCATTCACAAACTAATTTAACTTACAATATTCACAAGTTTATATTTGTAGAAAATATAAACTCGTACAAATATTGGAATGACTACAACTCATCTATCTAGCTAGTCTCTAGGCTTTTCGTCTGCAAGTACACCCGTAACTCCCCATGCTAAGTGAATCCACGACTAACTTAAAAAATATTCCAGTCAGGAATGGAACGAGTATAATTCATTGAATGCAGTTCCAATATATGAAAATGACTATATAATAGGGGTTAGCCTTTAGACATGTGATTCATAAGAAAATAAACGACAAAAACAGAAATAACTAAATATCGAAAACAATAAATGAAATGCAAAAAAATACTCATCGACAGACTGACTGAAATACCTTTGACATGTGATCGTTCTTGGGACAATTACACGATACTGTCTACACTGTCTAAAGTTACACTGTCTACACTGTCTAAAGTTACACTGTCTACATTGAATATAGCAATAATAAATCACGGTCTACTTGATATAAATGCAATAATAAATTACTGTTTATACTGTCTACTTTGCAATAATAAATCACTGTCTACACTGTCTACTTTGTAATAATAAATTACTGTCTACACTGTCTACTTTGCAATAATAAATCATTGTCTACACTGTCTAAGGTCAGATCACACATCGTTGGTACTTCACCCTCCCGACACAACAAGGAACAAAATCAACATAAAACTGAAATCATATATCTATCGACTAAACACTGATGCATAGTAAAGATCAATACGGAAAACAAACAATAAACTGTACTCGCCTGTAGTCCTTTGCTGGTGAAACCGATAGTCCAAACCACTCAGTGTGCCACAATAGTCAAAACTCGTACAACAGTCCCCGGAAGCTGAAATAAATATTACCAATATTCTTAAATAGTCCAAATTAGTAAGGATTGCCTATCCTTAAGTCCAATTTTAGACACAGGAGCAAAACGATAATTTCGGGTCAAAATGGTGTCCGCCGTTGGACCCACTTTGCACCAAAAATGTGCTAGAGTAAATGGTCTCTAAAGTCGTCAAACTATATGTCTACGAATTCGTTTTGATGATACAAACCCAACAGTATGTCCAATTTTGGATTCCGGTGGGCTGTGCACAAAATCGCCCGTTGAATCGGGCCGTGGGGCCCGCAAAACGGCGATCCGATCAACTGTCTCAGAATCGGACCAAACTTGGCATACAGGACCAAAAAAAATGATACGGTCCTGCTGGCGTAAGTTCCATCTCGATCTGACGAGCGTGCACAAAGTAATTAGAAAATTTGTACAGAGGCCAATACGGTAAATTTTGACGGATACACATCAAATTCATCGCGCACACGTGACCAATTTGAATTCCGTCAAAGCCCACACGTCCACGAAGCCGTTACGCACCTTTCGATGCTTTTGGTTCATGACCACGTTGCCCGGATTGGCGGGAAGCACGTCGTATCGAAGAGTTTTTCATAATTTTAATATTTCGAAAACAGGTTTTCGTCAATCTTTGAAATCCGATTTCTCGACGTACGGTCGACGAAATCAACCTCCGTAAGTTGGGTTGCAGGGCCCTATAGGTTGTCTAGGACTGCCTTCAAATAGTTTTTGAAATCTCCTAATGTTCGGTTCAGAAAATGTCGGCCAAGTTGGGTCGAGATATTACTATCTACTCTGTTTTAGAACAGATTTTTCTTGATGTTCGCGTTGATTTCTCGACGAATCTGAATAAGTTTCATAAGAACTAATTAACAGGGATCCTAGATGGTCATAGGGCCTTCTATAGGATTTTACAGAATTGAATTCCGTTGAGTGTACGTAAAGAAACACGATGGTGAAAGAGGTACCTCGCTCGCGCCTTGCTGCTGTTGTTGTGCTCTGTTTTGGCGCCGGAGTTCGCGCGTGGTCGTCGGCCTCACCGTGCCGGCGGCCATGGCGGTGGCGGCGCGTCTATGGTGGCCGCCTAGAAAGTCAGCGTTAGGTTGAGGTTAGGGTTTTGTCGATGCTTCGATCTCGATCCCTCTATCCAGCTTATATATATACATATATATATGCGGTTTATGCAACTCGCGGGTTTGGGTGCTGGGAGCTTATGCGCGGTTGGGGCTCTTTGGTCGAGCCGATTTGGGGGGGGGGGGTGTTTTTTAGTTTATGAGGCTTTGGGGTCCAGGGAACAGTGTTGATATTTTTTTTATATACTAATAACTATACGTATATATGTATATAGTTCTATATGTATTTCTATATATTTATATATATACCAATGATACCCATAAAAATCCAAATAAAACTCATTATTATCCATTCCTAGTATAGGCCCTATATATATATTTTTTTTCCCTATATATATATATATATATATATATATTTTATATATATATATATATATATATATATATATATATATATATATATATATATATATATATATATAAAATAATATTTAATTAACAAAATTAATATAACTAATAATAATAAAATAATATTATATAGATAATAATCTCAATAAAATAATACTAAATATAACGAAATTCAATAAAATATTAATGGTGTATATATACCACTATGTGTAGCCTAATAATCCCAAAACGTACAAGGACCTATTTTATACAATTGTCACTGAATATCAACTAATAATGATAATTATAATATTTAATTATGAATACTAGAAATATTCATTAAATCGTTAAAACGAAATACGACACCCTCAACCAAATTCCATCTACACGAATGTCATCGGACGTGCCGCATGACTACATGGACTTGGGCTCAGTTCGGGTCTAGTTCGGGCTAAATTGGTATAACCGGGTTCCCTAAACCCAATAATATAAATAATAAATAAATAATCTTCGGTAAGGGTTAAGTCGCAACTTGGCCTGGTTTCCTAGTCAGGACATCACTATGGCTTGGCCTTCCCTACCAGGACTAATACACAAGCCAAAGCACGCCATGGCACTATCCGTGCCACGATTTCTAGTCATCCTGTACTCCAAAACTCCATCATGGCTAGAATCATCTACCGTAATAATTAACTAAATAATTATTTATAAAAACTCTAAAAATTACCATTTAATTCAAATAAATAAATAAATAAATAAATAATATATATATGTTAGGGGCTACACGAGGCGACTCCTCGCTCAGGTGGGTGGCTTTGGTGAACTTGCTTCAGCTTGGCCTTCACACTAATAAAACGAAAGTATTTAAATGCACAAGTAGGCTTGATAATAAAGAGATAAAATCCACACAGCTAAGAAAATAATCCCAAGTCGGGTCAGATTGAGTTAGAACATGGAAAAAGGTCCCACGGTCGGCTTAGAATCGTTGTATGACGTGCTTTCAAAATGACACTCGGTCCTTCGATCCGTAGCTTGGGAGAAGAAAAGTAGGTCGATGTCACGCCCCGCTCCCGTAGGAGCGATCGTCCTCGCTAGGGTGTGATGCCGCACGAGCCTAGATTACGCTCGTGCAAGGCAGTTTCATGACGGCCGATTACAGCAGCTGCGACGGGGTCGTCGCACAGAAATCTCAAGCAGAAATATTGAACATACAGCAAAAATTTAGAAGCAAAACACAAGTTATTCAAAAATGCTCTTTATTGATATTGAACAATCAGATTGCAATGGACACAAGGCCATGATTATAACTCTCTCATGCTCACTTTTCTCTCATTTTACAAGTTACTCTGCTCTCTCTCATCTCTCGATACAATGCTTGAGCCAGCGGATGCTTCGGAAGGCAATGTCCATACATTATGTCTCGTATAAGTCTTGACTCTACCCGGCCACACGCTTCGAATCACCAAGGAACTCCGTGCCTCGACACATCCAAGCGATCTCCGTACCACGAGCTTCTACCTGTGCCTGCACATGAAAACTGTGTAGGTGTCAGTACTCAACTATACTGGTGGAGTGAGCTCCTCGCCCACCCATACAAAACCGACACGTTCATTTACTTTGTGCAGCTTAATCCCTTTTTGATTGTCTTGCTAGTCTTGCCTTAGGATCAATTTTAGGACAAAGACGTCTTAGCCTATACTTGGCAACGCAATGACAGGGTCGTGCTATACTCTATTCGTGACTTCAATATATTGGAGGCAGTGCCTCGCCGAGTAGAACTTATGCAACTCGGTCGTGCCAAGACTTTCACTTCTTTTATGTGCCTCTAAACATTCTCGTGCCAACGACGTCAAGGGGACGACTCGTGCTGGTCGTGCCAATAGACTTGATCGTGCCTTAAAACAGAGGCCGTGCCTCCCAAGATCAACCCAACTTAACCGACTTGCCTTACGGCCCTTCCTGACTTAACTCGAGATGACGCCATATTCATGCCAAAGCATGAATCCTTTCTATAGCCAACTCTTAGGCTCTAGAATGGTGTTGCAACTATGTACAGCTTAATCCATGTAGATTCAAGGTTAGTACTTTCTATAAGCGTAACTTGTTAACCCAACTCATAACCTGCTAGTACTCGACGCAATCCAAAGACATACACACGGATAGCCGCTCTTGCCGACACATCTATATGAGTGGTCACTAGCAATGTCAAGCTATCCTGGATCTTTTGCATACGGTGACCATTCACGTGGCGAGATACGAGCTTCCACCGAATGACCCGCAGCCTATATTGTAACGGTTCACTTCAATCGAGTCATACCGTCGATGAAGGCCGTACAATATCTGCAATTCCTCCTAGGCTGACACGAACCCGGCGTCCCGAGATCGCTCAAAGAATTTTGCCCTTGCGCACAAGTTGTCCAATGACCATGCAAGACTCAACTCGATCTATCAAGTCCTTCCTTAACCATGACCATGCTTTCCATCTTTCTATCGAGACTCCCAAGTAGCAGGACCGATCTCGCGTGATTCCTTATCGAGACTCCCAAGTAGCGGGACCGATCTCGTGAACTCCCTTATCGAGACTTATTGAGACTCCCAAGTAGGGGGACCGATCTCGTGTGCTTTTTTATCGAGACTCCAAAGTAGCGGGACCGATCTCGTGAACGAGACTTATCGAGACTCCCAAGTAGCGGGACCAATCTCGTGAACGAGACTTATCGAGACTCCCAAGTAGCGGGACCGATCTCGTGTGCTCCCTTATCGAGACACCCAAGTAGCGGGACCGATCTCGTGTGCTTCCTTATTGAGACTTAACGAGACTCCCAAGTAGCGGGACCGATCTCGTGAACGAGACTTATCGAGACCCCCAAGTAGCGGGACCGATCTCGGCGATAACCAGTCGCGTGGACTTCCTTTGTCCGTGGCATACTTTTAACTAAACCCACCGTGGCTCGTGTCTTAGGCAGACCTTGTTCTCTAGGCGACGCTATCGCTCAAGTCACATACTTTATATGACGAGCCTTGTTCTCGAGGGACTATGCAACTTGACAACCGCAGAAAGAGCGGGACAGTACCAGAAATGGCTTAGATCGACCGACATAACTTTGCCTAACTAAATTGTACAACGACTTAACGAGCAAAGGCTGCGTCGAGCTTCGCATCAAGAGAACGTGTCGCACACGCGTTCGACTTGAACAACCAAGTTCTTTAGGTGCCTAGACTTAAGCCATAAGCCGTGCAATACGACTTAAACCACGGGACAAGCGAAGGATATGCCAAGCCTTGGACGACGGAACCGTGTATGCTTTATCAAGCATTCACGCGGGCGACGCCTATCACTTAGGCTAATTCGAGCGTTGTGGCAACTTAGCAACTTAGGCCAACTTTTTTCTCCTAAGCCACGGGACGAAGGACCGAGTGTTATTTTGAAAGCACGTTGAGCAGACTTCTAAGCAGACCGTGGGACCTTTTTCAAGTTCTAACACATTCCGACCCGTCGGGATTATTCTCTTAGCTTTGTGGATGCGTCCATTTTATTATCAAGCCTAACTTGTGCAAGTTGAAAACATGCGAGTTATTATATGAAGGCTAAGATAAGGCAAGTTCATCGAAACTACCCCACATGAGCGAGAAGTTGCCTCGACCGAGCGAGTCTTCGAGCAGCCGTTGTAAGGCTAAGTCCGAACGCCGTCGGCGTTTCGATTCCTCCGATTGACTGAGCGGGACGGGGCACTACATCATACACCATTCAGTAAAAGTTTCGTCCTCAAAACTAACTGAGTACTTACTTTTAGACCTGTAGCTCCCCTTGCCGAAAATTTTTGAAATATTTTTTTATTTATTTATTTGATTTAAATGGTGATTTTTAAATTTGTTTTTATAAATAATTATTTAGTTAATTGTTACGGTAGATGACTTTAGCCATGGTTGAGTTTTGAAGTACAAGACGACTATGAAGCATGGCACGGATAGTGCAGAGGCGTGCTTTGACTAGTGTTTAGCCATGGTAGAGGAATGCCGAGCCATAGGTGTGTCATAACTAGAAAAACCAGGCCAAGTTATAGCACGACCATTATAAATAAGTTTAATTAATTATTATTAGATTTATTGACTTTGCAGGAACCCGATTGTACCAACTTAGCCCGAACTGGGCCGAACCGAATCCAAGCCTTTGTAGGTATGTAGTGCGGACAAAGACGTCTGTATGGATATGTATTAAAGTGGTATTTTTTTTAGTGACATGGTAGTCATTTTATAAAAGTGTGGTTATATATTTATTATATATATATGTCCTTACTATTTAAATAATATTTGATTTGAAAGTGTGGCAAATATTTTTCTTTCACAAATATGTTGAATTTTGGAATTTATATAGATTATATATACATGTATATATATATATATATATATATATATATATATATATATATATATATATATATATATATTTTTTTATATATATATATATACTATATATAAGTATATTTATAGTATATGAACATTCGGCTTATAAAATATATATATATATATATATATATATATATATATATATATATATATATATATATATATATATATATATATATATATATATAACGGTATAATTATATTTCGTTTGTTTAGATTTTAGTATATAAAAGCAAGAATTCTATATTTTAAATATTGATCTTTCTTAGAATATTTCATTGCTGGTATTTGTATTTATGGCATGGATGTATATATCTACTTATATATATATATATATATATATATATATATATATATATATATATATATATATATATCATTATATAAGTATATATGCATATGTGTATATATACAAATATACATATAGGTATACATATATATCTATATAAAGAAAAAACCTCAAACCCATAACCCAGCCCACTTGGCTCGGCCCAACTAAATCCCAGCCCGGCCAAGCAGTCGGCCCATCCCAGGCCCTCAAACCCCCAGTCCAATTTCACAGCGCAAACCAAACTCCCCAAATAACATGAACCCGACCGAGCAACGATATATATAAACACGTATGTATCGTGAGAGTTTCTCACGGAAACCCTAAACAAAGCTTGCGCGCGCCACCCTCGTGGCTGGGCGACCCACCCTGACGACCTCGCACCACCCTGGGAGCCACCATGCGCGGCCACGGCCGCGCGGATGCAGCGCACGCGTGCGAAGAACACGGAGAACCGACAGCAGCCACGCTGGCCGACCCCGACTTAGCGCCCGACTCCCGCACCGCACGCTCCACCGTTTCACATTTTGTCTTCTCAGGTATGAAGACCATCTATACGACTATATAACTCTTCAAACACTTTGATTTTTGATGCTTTGTATTGTCCCAGAAATCGAAGCCAAAACTAGCGTTTGATTACTCGAAAACCGAGCAGATTTCGTACTTAAACACCCTACTTGGAAGGCAAAAACTTGCCAATCCAAGAACAGTTTCTAAAACCCATCAGAATAATTTTTGTTAACAACATATAGGACTCTCCGACCCTTTTTATGGATTTGGAAATCATCGACTACGTGTCGAGAAATTGAATTCCGAAGTTTACCGAAAAACTGTTTTCCGAAAACACGAAAACCTTCGATACGACGTGTGTTCCGCCAAACCGGACGACGTGATCACGAACCGAAAGCATCGAAAGGTGTGTAACAGCTTCGTGGATGTATGGGCTTTGATGGAATTCAAATTGGTCACGTGTGCACGACGAATTTGATACGTATCCGTCGAAATTCACCGTATCGGCCTCTTTGTAAATTTCCCAATTACTTTGTGCACGCTCGTCAGATCGAGACGAAACTTACGCCAATAGGACCGTATCATTTTTCTGGTCCTCTATGCCAAGTTTGGTCCGATTCTGAGACAGTTGATCGGATCGCCATTTTGCGGGCCCACGGTACGATTCAACGGGCGATTTTGTGCACGGTCCATCGGAATCCAAAAGTGGACATACCGTTGGGTTCGTATCTTCAAAAAAATTTTGTAGACATGCAGTTTGACAACTTTTGAGACCATTGACTCTGGCACAATTTTCGATGCAAAGCGGGTCCAACGGCGGACATCGTTTTTGCCCGAAATTACCGTTTTGCCCCTGTGTCCCTAATTGGACTTAAGGACAGGCAATCCTAGCTAATTTGACTATTCTGAAAATTTAGCAATGTCTGTTTCAGCTTTTGGAGACATTTGTAGGTTTTGGACTTTATGGCGTACGAGTTGACGGTATCTTATTGGTCCTTCGTGCTACCACCAAGCAAGATACCTTGCCTCCCTCTATAGTTTATTTCATGAGTATAGTCCATTTGTTTTAGTATGTTATCTTTAGTTACCTTAGTTGCTATAGATTTATATGATACCGCGTTTACAAGTTTATTGTCTTGCTTGTATATCAGTATTTCCTGACTTGATAGCATAGTTACACCAGGCTTGTCCATATTATGGTTCATGCTAGAGTTGTCCTTACCTGTGTCATGACTGAGTTGTACCGTGTCGTCACCTGTATCTTTATTGAGTCGTGTCTGCAAGTATGTCTGATTGAACTGCTATTCCTCTATATTTCCCACAACCTGCGAGTCCACACACGGGACGAGGGTTGTCCGTTTGCACCTGCGAGTCCACACACGGGGCGAGGGTGACTTGTCTTGAAACTGACCTGCGAGTCCACATCGGGGCGAGGGTTGGTATTCCATTGATCTCTTGTTTACTTGTTCTTCCAACAGTTCATTTATGCATAGTTGATCCCGTATCTGAGTTCATAGTTACCTGTCAGTAGTCATATGTCAATCTCATGTCTAGTTCCTGTTTATACCCTGTTTATATTATTACATAATTAAACTATTAGATAGGCATATTTTTATGTATCTTGCTAGTCCTCTGAGGACCTGATGATCTCTTCAGGTAGCAGATTTGTACGGAGTTAGTTAGCTGAGCATGTGGTAGTTGACTTCATCTGCATGATTCAGGTATTTTTGTTAGTATTATCGATTTACTATCCTTCTCGTGCTTTTATAATATATCCTGATTATCAGCTTAGATTTATAGACTCGTATCATTCTTGGAGTCTAATCGGACAATATGTTAATGGGCTACAGACCATGACCCATAATTGTTCATTCTTATTTCATATGATTCCTGTGGATTGAGATATAGGTTAGATTAGACATGATACCCTATTCTAGACAGCTTATACGTACTCGAGTCGGGCTGGAGTCCGCTCGATACGTAGCTGGCTTGCTCACGAGCTCGCGTCCGACTAAACCCTTAGAAATCTCAATCCACACTTCCTTGAAAATTCTCCTAGAAATTCTCAATCCACACTGTACTAATACGAGCTTGTGCAACTGACTAAACCCTTAGAAATCTCAATCCACACTGCCTTGAAAATTCTCCTAGAAATTCTCTACGTCCTTGAAAACTCCATATTTGCTTTCGATTATACTTTCTTGCTTTCCGTACCATTGATTCTCGTCCTTTTTATTTTGAGGTGACGAACGATCGTGCTATCTAGGATTTATTAGAAGTTCTTAAGTATAGTATAATATTGCTTGACTATTGAACATTTGGTTGTTTTTAGATATGAGGGATTATAGATGCCATGCGCCCTAGATATCTGATTGGTAGAATGGTTAGCAACTTGTTAGAAGATTGTAAGATTTTAGTGACCGTGTTTTGAGGAGTAATGTGACCAAAGGTGGGTAGAAGTTCTCAAGTATTCGGAGTTATAAAATGACTAGAGAAGGTCATGAAATATTTTGAGGAATTAAAATTTGAGGAGATTAAGGAAATAGTGGACTTGAATTTTAAGGAATAGTTATGAATTAGAATTTCGAGGCCGAAATTATTTTGAAGGAGGGTAGATTTGTAGCTCCCCTTCCCAAAAAATTTTAAAATATTTATTTATTTATTTATTTGATTTAAATGGTGATTTTTAAATTTGTTTTTATAAATAATTATTTAGTTAATTGTTACGGTAGATGACTTTAGTCATGGTTGAATTTTGAAGTACAAGACGACTTGGAGTCATGGCACGGATAGTGCAGTGGCGTGCTTTGACTAGTGTTTAGCCGTGGTAGGGGAATGTCGAGCCATAGGTGTGTCATAACTAGGAAAACCAGGCCAAGTTATAGCATGACCATTATAAATAAGTTTAATTAATTATTATTAGATTTATTAACTTTGCAGGAACCCGATTGTACCAACTTAGCCCGAACTGGGCCGAACCGAATCCAAGCCTTTGTAGGTATGTAGTGCGGACAAAGATGTCTGTATGGATATGTATTAAAGTGGTATTTATTTAGTGACATGGTAGTCATTTTATAAAAGTGTGGTTATATATTTATTATATATATGTCCTTACTATTTAAATAATATTTGATTTAAAAGTATGGCAAATATTTTTCTTTAACAAATATGTTGACTTTTGGGATTTATATATATATATATATATATATATATATATATATATATATATATATATATATATATATATATATATATATATATTATGGCAAATATTTTTCTTTAACAAATATGTTGAATTTTGGGATTTATATAGATTATATATATATATATATATATATATATATATATATATATATATATATATATATATATATATATATATATATATATAAATATTATGGCAAATATTTTTCTTTAACAAATATGTTGAATTTTGGGATTTATATAGATTATATATATATATATATATTTATATATATATATATATATATATATATATATATATATATATTATATATATATATATATATATATATATATATATATATATATATATATATATATATATATATATATATATATATATATATATATATATATATATAACGGTATAATTATATATATATATATATATATATATATATATATATATATATATATATATATATATATATGTATATATATATATATATATATATATATATAACGATATAATTATATTTTGTTTGTTTAAATGTTAGTATATAAAAGCAAGAATTCTATATTTTAAATATTGATCTTTCTTAGAATATTTCATTGTTGGTATTTGTATTTATGGCATGGATGTATATATCTACTTATAATTGTATTAATGGAATAATATATATATATATATATATATATATATATATATATATATATATATATATATATATATATATATATATATATATATATCATTATATAAGTATATATGCACATGTGTATATATATAAATATACATATAGGTATACATATATATATATATATATCTATATAAAGAAAAAACCTCAAACCCATAACCCAGCCCACTTGGCTCGGCCCAACTAAATCCCAGCCCGGCCAAGCAGTCGGCCCATCCCAGGCCCTCAAACCCCCAGTCCAATTTCCCAGCGCAAACCAAACTCCCCAAATAACATGAACCCGACCGAGCAGCGATATATATAAACACGTTTGTATCGCGAGAGTTTCTCACGGAAACCCTAAACAAAGCTTGCGTGCGCCACCGTCGAGGCTGGGCGACCCACCCTGACGACCTCGCGCCACCCTGGGCGCCGTCGTGCGCAGCCACGGCCACGCGGATGCAGTGCGCGTGTGCGAAGAACACGGAGAACCGACAGCAGCCACGCTGCCCGACCCCGACTTCGCGCCCGACTCCCATGCCGCACGCTCCACCGTTTTGCGTTCCGTCTTCTAAGGTACGAATACCATCTATACGAATATATAAATCTTCAAACACTTCGATTTTTGATGCTTTGTATTGTCCCAGAAATCGAAGCCAAAACTAGCATTGATTACTCGAAAACCGAGCAGATTTCGTACTTGAACACCCTACTTTGGAAGGCAAAAACTTGCCAATCCAAGAACAGTTTCTAAAACCCATCTGAATAATTTTTGTTAACAAAATATAGGACTCCTCGACCCTTTTTGTGGATTTGGAAATCATCGACTACGTGTCGAGAAATTGAATCCCGAAGTTTACCGAAAACTGTTTTCCGAAAACACGAAAACCTTCGATACGATGTGCGTCCCGCCAAACTGGGCAACGTGGTCGCGAACCGAAAGCATTGAAAGGTGCATAACGGCTTCGTCGATGTGTGGACTTTGACGGAATTCAAATTGGTCGCGTGTGCGCGACGAATTTGATGTGTATCCGTCAAAATTTACCGTATCGACCTCTGTGCAAATTTCCCAATTACTTTGTGCACGCTCGTCAGATCGAGGCGAAACTTGCGCCAATAGGACCGTATCATTTTTTGGTCCTGTATGCCAAGTTTGGTCCGATTCTGAGACAGTTGATCGGATCACCGTTTTGCGGGCCCCACGGTCCGATTCATCGGGCGATTTTGTGCACAGCCCATCGGAATCCAAAATTGGACATACCATTGGGTTCATATCATCAAAACAAATCTGTGAACATGTAGTTTGACGACTTTAGAGACCATTGACTCTGGCACAATTTTTGGTACAAAGCGGGTCCAACGGCGGACATAGTTTTTGCCCAAAATTACCGTTTTGCCCCTGTGTCCCGAATTGGACTTAAGAAAAGGCAATCCTAGCTAATTTGACTATTCTGAGAATGTTGGCAATGTCTGTTTCAGCTTTCGGAGATATTTATTGATTTTGGAGTTTATGGCGTACCAGTTGACGGTATCTTATTGGTCCTTCGTGCTAACACCAGTCAAGATACCTTGCCTCCTCTACAGTTTATTTTTATACATGTTTTAGTATGTTATCTTTAGTTACCTTAGTTGCTATAGATTTATATGATACCGCGTTTACTAGTTTATTGTCTTGCTTGTATATCAGTATTTCCTGACTTGATAGCATAGTTACACCAGGCTTGTCCACATTATAGTTCATGCTAGAGTTGTCCTTACCTGTGTCATGACTGAGTTGTACCGTGTCGTCACTTGTATCTTGACTATGTCGTGTCTACAAGTATGTGTGATTGAACTGCTATTCCTCTATTGTTCCCACAACCTTCGAGTCCACACACGGGGCGAGGGTTGTCTGTTTGTACCTACGAGTCCACACACGGGGCGAGGGTGACTTGTCTTTAAACTGACCTGCGAGTCCACGTCGGGGCAAGGTTTGGTATTCCATTGATCTCTTGTTTACTTGTTCTTCCAGCAGTTCATTTATGCATAGTTGATCCTGTATCCGTGTTCATAGTTACCTGTCAGTAGCCACATGTCAGTCTCATGTCTAGTTCCTGTTTATACCATGTTTATATTATTGCATGATTAAACTTTTAGATAGGCATATTTTTATGTATCTTGCTAGTCCTTTGAGGACCTGATGATCTCTTCAGGTAGCAGATTTATACGGAGTTAGTTAGCTGAGCATGTGGTAGTTGACTTCATCTGCATGATTCAGGTATTTTTGTTAGTATTATCGATTTACTATCCTTCTCGTGCTTTTATAATATATCCTACTTATCAGCTTAGATTTATAGACTCATATCATTCTTGGAGTCTAATCGGACAATATGCTAATGGGCTGCAGACCATGACCCATAATTGTTCATTCTTGTTTCATATGATTCCTGTGGATTGAGATATAGGTTAGATTAGACATGATACCCTATTCTGGACATCTTATACGTACTCGAGTCGGGCTGGAGTTCGCTCGATACGTAGCTGGCTTGTTCACGAGCTCGCGTCCGAAAACCGGGTGCGGGTCGTGACAAGACCACTTTGATCTAAGGACTTTCATACACACTCCGTCTATGCATTTCTTCAATTCCGAGCCACGCTCGCACTAGTATCAATCCTTTTTTAACACAATTTTAAAATTCTCGATACTTTTCCATTCTTCAAGTCTCACTCTAATTCAACGTATCACTTGGTTGGATCGTGCACATATTCCAGGCGTCCCCAAAATACATGCATTCAGCCAAGCCGCATGATAGAGAATTTGTCATTCTCACTCGAGTCGCATCGTACACATACTCAGACGTCCCTGAAATTTATGCATATCAATCGAATCTCATGAAGGATAATCCTATATTCTTGATTCACTCTATCCATCCATACCAATCCTTAAGATCAATCTTTCGAAGGCTAACTTCTTGAAACGGGAACGTCTCGCCTAACCGCTAGGCCATTTCATAAGGTTAAGTCAACATCAGGATTGGAATCATAGTTCTCCAACAATAATGACAACACTAACCCCAATCCTAGGGTCAAACCAAAGTCGATAATACAGGATTTTCTACCCAAGCTCGTATCACTCAGATTTTTAAACTTCGAGCATGATCACCTAATTCGCATTAAGGTATTTGTTGCGCATATTTGAATCTGTTCAAATCACCAATTCTAACCAATTCATGTATTCGATCACGAGGTCGTCTAGCACAACAATTTGTCATGCCCCAATCTCACGCAAGTTCGATTATCTACATTGGATATGAATCACCATGCCACGTTCTCGCGAGATAATCGTCCTTATTGGAGCGTAATTCTTTTGCTTGGGTCTAGACTAATTTATTCTCGATACGCGGATTGGACCTACTCAATCCTCAAGTTCAATTGTTAAGCACACTAAGTCATTCTCATCCACTTTCGTTTCAAATCACAAGTCGAAGCAATCAAATTACCACGCCATGCAAGTTCAATCACCTTCGCTGTATGAATCACCATACCAGCGCTCACGTAGAGTGATCGCCCTAATCGGCGTGACGCATGTACGAGGCTGGAGTTGCGCTTGCATAAGACATGAACGTCAACATTGTGGTTGTCGGCGAAGCAAATCCAAACATTTCATTTTCATCCAAGCCAAGATCTCAGTTTGATAGTCTGTTCGTCATTCGTTCAACTAGGAAATCCTCGAGCCAAGTCTTATCTTTTCCTTGACATATTTCAACATCCCGAGTATAGCATCCATCGAAACAATGGCATTTTACACGATCATCGTTCCTCGAATCAGAGTACCCCCCCGAGTTATCGCACATCAATCTTTGATACGCCTCAATACCATCGATGATGTACGTAGCCTGACGATCTTCCTTTGCAACGAACTCCAAGTCTTGCAACTGATGCTATTGTCTGAATTGGATATACCACAATTCCATTTGATCAAATCCGAAATCACAAGTACGATCCTCTAGGCTTTCTCGATCAAGATATTCACTTTTATTCGTCGTTCAAATCGTTTTCTAACTCGCGTTGCCCATTCACAAGTTGTCCGAACGACATCTCATTCGGGATATTTGAAGTCACAACCAACTAAGCGTGACACGTTTAAAGGCTTTGCGCGATCGCATCGCCTCGCCGACATACTCATTGTTACTCCTAATCCTCAATTTTTGCTCGAATAATTTTCAAGACGGACCATATACCACTCAGGATTCGAGCCATCTGATTTAGTCCACAATCACGTTTGTATCATTCGCTAAAACATCTTTCAGATTCGTTCGACGAATCTCTAACGTAATCACTCACGTCGTCTCAACGTACAAAGTCGTTCACACGATTCCTCAAAATCTAAACCAATCTTCCGTGTACGCCTAAGCGTTAGTTCGATAGCATTTCTATCGATATACACTCTAAGTATATCTCCGTTCCCGATCGAGCGATACTTAATATTGCTCGCGATTCGTTTGAACCAAAAAGTCATGGTGCGCGACAAGCGGCACAACTTAGCCAAAAGACTGTGTGCATAGATATCCCGTACAGACTATACTCTTGATTCTGTACACACATTTGCTAAAGTTGACGTAGGACTAATTAGGCGTACACGCGACTTGCTAACTTTAGCATGTATTTTCTATCAACTCAAGTTTGACACCGTTTGGCACAAAGGCCATCGCCTACTGATGCGTTCAATTGAACACTTGTACGAGCTTTTAAAAATATTTAGACTTATTGTATGGACATGCCGCAGGACATTTGAGAGAGTGTGTACACTTCTTTATCAACGACGAGCTATCAAAACTGAGAGATCGACATGAAGTCCAAGGACGTAAAGCCATGCTCTGATACCACCATGTCACGTCTCGCTCCCGTAGGAGTGATCGTCCTCTCTAAGACGTGATGTCGCACGAGCCTAGATTGTGCTCATGCAAGATAGTTTCATAATGGCTGATTACAGCGGCTGCGATGAGGTCGTCGTACAGAAATCCCAAGCAGAAACATTGAACATGCAGCAAAAATTTTGAAGCAAAACACAAGTTATTCAAAAGTGCTCTTTATTGATATTGAACAATCAGATTACAATGGGCGCATGGCCATGATTACAAGTCTCTCATCCTCACTTTTCTCTCATTTTACAAGTCACTCTGCTCTCTCTCATCTCTCGATACAATGCTTGAGCCAGCGGATGCTTCGGAAGGCAATGTCCATACATTATGTCCCGTACAAGTCTTGACTCCATGCGACCGCACGCTTCGAATCGCCAAGGAACTCCGTGCCTCGACGCATCCAAGCGAGCTCCGTACCATGAGCTTCTACATGTGCCTGTACATAAAAACTGTGTGGGTGTCAGTACTCAACTGTACTGGTGGAGTGAGCTCCTCGCCCACCCATACAAAATCGACACGTTCATTTACTTTGTGCAGATTAATCCCTTTTTGATTGTCTTTCTAGTCTTGCCTTAGGATCAATTTTAGGGCAAAGGCGTCTTGGCCTATACTTGGCAACGCAACGTGTAACTCCACCATTTCAAATTGGTACTTATTTTTTTATATAAAATATTTTTAGATTTTATCTATAATTATTAAATTGGTTTAACTAAGTAGATTTTGTTTAAATTATTTATCAAATTTTCTTTATGAATGGCCCATGGACTATCCTGATAGGCCAAGGCCCATAGAGTGTTAATATAAATTCTTCTTCTCCTTATTTATTCTTTCCAAAGGAAGAATGAATTTTTGAACTTCCATTTCTTCCCCAACTGAATTGTTGCAGAGCCATGTGCTTTTCTAACAAACTATTCCTGTAGCACTCTTCATTTTCCGCCAAGAAATCCTCCCCAACCACCTACTTAAGACCACCTCCTCCTTTGAGTTTTCATTCAGCTCATTGAGTTTGAGCTCCTCCTAATTCATTCTCCATTGATTCCAAAAATTTCTAACCTAAGTTCCTGGAAGGAAGACTACGGATGATGGCGATGAAGGCAGTGGCGCGCGCAACCGTCCTTGGTGACTGAACCGATCGACCACCCAGCGTCGATGCTCGCTCAACACAGCTTCGACTTATTTTTCCGGCGATCACCAGTAAGTCTCGGTCTTGATATCCTCACCTCATGATAATTTGATTTCACTCCTCTTGAACTCATTCTTCCCATCTCGTGTTAGTTGTTGTCCCGATCAACTTCAGATCGAGAGGTTTGGATCCAGAGAATTGCATAAGATTCGAAGATCCTTCTCCGATCTATAATTCGAAATCGACTCTGGTGAGTCCTGATCGAAGTTCCTTAAATAAAATAAAATTGATATTATTTGTGGTTTTATTCGAATTTAGTTATGTGTTTCCCTATTTTTACTCTTGCACATGTTCGATCTATCATTTCAAAAGTTTGGGAAGCAGTTGGATGTTCAGATTGTGACACCAAGTTCAATTCAAAACCTATCTCCATCACGTAATTCCAAAACTTTGATTATCTATTCAAATGTGAATAATAGGAGAAGGCAGTGTATTTGAAATCAGTGAGAAAGATTAGGCATAAATTGCAATGAGGGCATTGATATGAGGTGGGGATCCAAGTATCTGTGATGAGTCATTAACTAAATCTGAGAATCCAAGTATCTATGTAGAGGCAATTCTAATGAACTAAGTTGCATATTTCAATATGGGTTCTTCTTATTAAACTGAAATTTACATATGATATGCTGAGTTAATTTCTGAACCCGGGATATCTCAACTGTGCATGTTGGTTCAGTTATCTAAAACTGAGAACCTAAGTCTTTGAACCTGAGAATGGATTACCTGGTGTATCATTGAGCTTTTGTTCCAAACATTTTGACTGAATGATGTTTATGTTGGGATCACTCGACAGATCAGTGAGACTAGGGAGTTGGTTGGTGAATTAAAATTCATGACAGTATGGTTCAACAATGAACTTAGGGAATCATATGTAATATCTTGAATGATCATTAAGTTAGGGGATTGTCTAATGGCAATAGCTAAGAACCTTGTATCAGTGTTAACACTGAATCTGAGATTCATATCAGCCCTGGTTCAGTGATGAACCTGGAACTCCTGTGCAATGCTTTGATTCAGTCCAGTGATCATGAATACATATGAATGCTATGGTTCATCCTGTTGAAATCATGAATACATATGAATGCTATGGTTCATCCTGTTGAAATCTGAATACATGTGCAGAGATTGATTCATTTTTCTGAACCTGAGTTTGCCTATGCAAACTATTTCAGTTCAGTGAACCTGGAACCAACTTAATACAGTTGGTTCAATCTCGTGAAGCTGAAATTCATATATGCATTGACTGAGACACCCATCATATTATTGTGTTACCTGAACCAGAGATTCATATGTCAATATTAGTTCATCCTTTAAATTGAGGTTGTCTTATGCAATATTTGTTTCAGTGATGAATCTGAATATATATATACCATGTTGGTTCAGTGGGTGAGTTGGTGAACCTAGGCATATCAGTGAGCCTTTGTTCAATACCTTAACTGATTCACTCTATTAGTTTCACATGAACCTGAATAGCAGACTAAATACATGTTAAAAGTAAGAGTAAGCCTGTGATGATTCAATTTAAGTTGAACCTGAGAATTTTTGTTATCAATTCGAGTTATGAGGTTAAATGTTGGTTGAAGTACAGCCCGATTAGCCTGAGTATAAACCTAAATTTAGGTGTTCTTTGCAAGCAGCACACTATTTCAGTGCAATTTTTGAAACCTGGGATCTTATATACAGTTTTGTGGCTCATTCATTGCCCTGGTCCATTGGAACCTGAGAGAGTAATCTCAGTTAAACCTGAGAGAGAAATCTCAGTTAAACCTGAGAGAGTAATCTCAGTTAAACCTGAGAGAGAAATCTCAGTTAAACCTGAGAAGAAATCTCAGTGTAAACTGAGAACCTAAGAACATGACTCATATGTAATGTTTTATCAAGTGTGATCCAACCTAATAAAACCTGGATGCCTGTGCCATGTTGGTTCATTCCTATTGGACCTGAGAATCTAATCTCAATATAAGTATTGTTACACTAGAAATGAAAACCCTATTTGAGTCCTTGTGTAAGGATAGATATTAGTAGAGGTTGGTTTTAATCTTAAAGCTTGATGTAACCTGTGTTCATTTCAATCCCTTGTTTTAAGTTAAGTTTCACATAATGTTAGATTACCTTGACTGTTTTCTAGATATTTCCCTTGAAAATTTAGTAGTAATATTTTTAAGTGAACCTTTTTTATCTTACAAACCTTAGTGACTAAACCTTGGTTAGTTATTACATCATATATTTAAGGCAAGATAATAAATTATAATTAGTTAGTCAGTAATTATTTAGATGTTAACCAAATTGTATCTATTAAAATTTGGACAGGAGGACATCTAGCTCCCTTGTTTACCCGTACTTTCCAGGAGCAAGGCAAGTACATTCTATGGTTTTGTACATTTCATTATATCATGTGCTTCCTTGTTGACACACTGCGACATGACATGTTTTTCTGGTGCTCAAGTTCCTTGTTCTTATTACTTGTACCTGGGGAGGGGAAATATACTGTTTATGTGAACAAACCCAAGAAACAACTCAGGTGTGTTTAGCTTAGGCCCCGCATCGTGCACGCGGGCCCTAAGCCGTACCATTCATGTGCTTTCATGTGTTTACCCATAGTCGATCACATATTTAGTTATATTTCAAACATTGTGCACACATGTTCAGGAGATATATCTTGTATTTAGTTCCTGGGCTTCCTGAGCTTATACCATGTGATACCATGTTCTTTCATGTTCTTATATACCATGTTCTTTCATGTGCTTATATACCATGTTCCTTCTTGTGCTTTACATACCATGTTCCCTTGTACTTTCTGTAAAACTCCTAAATTTCTACTATTTTTTTTAAAATTTGGTCCTGATTTAAAATTTTGTATTGTACGTCGCGTAGTCGTATTTTACGTCACGTACGAAATTTTATTTTTCGTAATTGCTCGACGAGTGCGAATATGTGCGAGCGTACATATTTTTAGAAAAACATTTTTTCCTATTTTTATAGTATCAAGATAATATATAATAATTATTTTTAGCTATCAAAATTTCTAAATATATGAGTTATTTATGGAAAGCCTTTTTATTTAGACAGTTATAATAAATAATATTCTTATAAAATGGTATACTAGAAAAGTATATATTTGTAAATATTAATTGTGCATACATATATATTTCGTAATTATTTATTAGTTTATTTTTAAATAATAAGGTAATTTCTGAAATTAATACTATTAGTATTTTTGGAAAACATATTTTGAATTTATTGTGACAATTTAAATCTTGATTTGATTCTTTTGGATTTATTTAAATAGATTAAATTAATATCTATATTTGGAATTTGAATTATCTTATTTTTAAACTAAAAGAATTTAATTAGATTTAAATTGGATATGTATTTGGATTGGATTTGATTTATTTTAAATTTATTTAAAAAAGGGGATTTAAATATTTTTCTAATCCTATCCAATTGGGAATTCTCACATCCTATAAATAGGCAGGTACTCATCCATTATTTTTTTCCACAAGCCAATTACTCCACATATATTTCCATAACCAAACGTGCGTGCATCGTGTCCGTGTTCCACCATCCATAATCTTATTCCACTTTTACAATTACATCAATTCTTCGTGTCGGACACATCTCCGACACGACTTCGACTCCACCCGTGTCATATAGGACACAAACCCTAGCCCTAATCCTAACCCTAACCCTAATTTTGGCCTAAGCCTGTCACCACCGCCAGCCTACACGACCTCCACACCCCTGCCGTAGCTGTTGTCTCCTCCACCCGTTCCCCTTCATCACCCACACAACCTCCTCCTACTATAGAACCCGACCGCCGAAGTCAGGACTCCAGAGCCTCGGCCAGCGCAGCCACCGTCGTCGTTTCCGGCCGGCAACCCTGAGCTCCGCCCGACCGCTGCATCACCATCACCATCGTCTCGCCTGACCAAACCCCACCAACACCATCGCCATCACCACCACACCCCAGGCCGCAGCTACCCCCGAACCACGGCCAACTCCGGCCAATAACCACCGACAGCCGAAAATCCCCAAATTTAAAACCCTAAAACCCTAGACTCACCTCCACCGCGATTTCCTCGGTCCCGGCCAGCAGCCGCGCTCTCCGCCCCTCCGCTTTCCGGACGCCTCCCTCGCACCGCCGCGATGCTCTTGCCTACCCGCACCCAGCCACCGCCCTTTTTCTTCCGCAGCCATCCCAGCGCCTCGCCGCGCTCTTTTCTCTGGCCGCAAGTCAGCGCCGCTCCGCCTCCGTGCGCGACCGCCTTCGACTCCTCGGACCAGCCCTAGCCGTCGCCCTCGATTCCTGGCCGCTCCATGCCCGCTCCTCCTCCGCCTAGCCTTGGCCAGACCATCGACTCTCCCGCTTCCCCTCCGCCGGAACTCCCTCTCCTCCTCCTTCTGTTTCTTCATTTTTTTTTCTTTTCTCAACCTTTCTCTCTCTCTCAGACTACTCTATTGCTTTTGAGCAATCACTCTGATCACTCGAAAAGAGAGAGCTCTCTCTCAAAAAGAGAGAGCAAAGCAGTACCTTTTATTTTTTAATATTATTATTAGATATTTTATTTTATTAATATTTATTATTATTAATTATCGTTATTATTATTGTTATTATTATTGTTATTATTATTATTATTATAATTATCAGTATTGTCATTATTATTATTATTATTATTATTTTGTTACTTATTTTTTATGGCTAGCATAAAAAGATTGGTAATATTTTGCAAATTTTAGGAGTTTTGCCTACATTGATGTCAATTTGATTTTAGCCTTAATTAGTTCTCTAAAAATTATTTTGTATTTATTTAAAACTATGTTTGAAGATAAAGGTTCCAGCAAAATATTATTTTGCAAATATAGAGCTTTTCTTAAAAATGATTCCTATATTTTAGTATTCATCTAAAATATTTTACTAATAAAAATATAGTTGCTAACCAAAATCATATTTTTAAAGCTAGAGTTTTGACAAACGATTTCTTGACTTTAGGTATATTTATTTATTTTTATTTTTATTTTATTCTAAGCATTTTATTAAGAAAACTAGTTTTATGTATTATGATTATCCTTTTTAAACCGTATTATGTATCCAAATTCCTCAACTATCCTCCTATCCGTGACAAATTCTCTTTATCCTATTTCCTCACAAATTCTGCACAACCCCTGTCAAGCCTAACTAATATGACCCTTCTGGACCCAATGGAACCGTCCGTACCGACATACGAGGTCACCTTGTGTAGTTGTTACCTGAAGTCGCAGTTTGTGCCACCTTGAGCATTGTAGTACACCAGGCGCTCTATTTCACGACCCGCACCCTTATGAGGGGCACGAGCACGTGGGTACGTCTAGCCTACGCCGCAGTATCGGCGGTAGAACGCTGTATATAACGTCTGTAAATACTATGACTAACAGTTTAAATGTACCTGTACAGTATATACTCTCCGAATGGAGGTGACATAACAATACAGTCTCAATCACAGAATAAAACTAAGGTAGATAGCTCAGAAGAAAAGACATATGATAGAAGAAGAGTAATAAGTCCAGAGTCCAATACAAGCCCAGATATATACAACATCACAGGGTATCAAAATATAATATAGAAACTACAGGCTGATAAAGCTAGCTGGATCGCAGTCCAGTCAAACCTAGCTAACCTACACTACTCTGGAAGTACAAAATCTAGTGGCTCTACTATAAGGCCACGATCCAAGGCTACTCCATCTAACTCGAGCCCATAATAGGTCGGGCAGTCTGACTCAGAGTCATCTGTAATATATCATAACGGTATCCTGTCAGGAAAATGAGCAAGTACAAACACTAACAGCAGTTCCATGTGAATTGACAAGTTCTATAAGAGACAGTATAATGAACTACGAGACAAAGATATATGGAGACTTGGGAACCGTTCGGAAGCCGAGTTACAACCCTTAAACAAAACAAGGACCGGGGTTGTAACTCTTCTCCCCAGCAAAACTTAGTCTCCAATCAAGGTACAATGTAAAGGCATGTAGAGCATGTGAGTAACTGTATATCATGTATGGTAAAAAAGTACTGAATATAGAACAGAACAGGATATATGACAAGAAAAGTAAATATAAAATGTGCCTCGAATATTATAGCCTAATGTGATCGGTATGGGTCAAGAATCAGGCTTCCAGCCGATCGGCTACAAGTACGTGGACTCGGCCCGACCGGGATGGTAAGCTATGGAGCGAGAAGTAGCACAGGTCAGGCTATACCCATCGTGAGGTGAGGGTATGGCTATGGTGCAAGGAGTAACTCAAGGGGGCATTGATCACACTATCTATAATATTCCCCATTTCCTCGAGTAGTATACAGATCCGGACATAGCACGTCATGACGCGGGATTCCCTAAGAGGGGAGCAAGTCCTCTTCAGGAATCGGCGTCAATACAAGTACAAGAATCAAGACCAAGCAAGTACAAGTAACCCAAGAAATCCAGGAATGACATCTCATGACAGGAATCCGACAATACTAATCCGTGAACTATCGTGTCTGAGAATCAAGTAAGACACTACGACTGAATCAGATATAGCAAATATCAAGACAATAAAAACTATCAGTGAATGTACTCACCTGCTGTCCTGAGCTGTAGGATATATCAATGCTCAGAGTGGAGATCAGAAGACCTAAATATGAAATACTGTAAGTTAATTTAGGTTGAACAAGTTTATGAATGATTTACAATGAATGATATGCAATCTTGGTAAAACTAGGTCTCACTGAGTCACACTAAGTCCTGTCAAGTCAATCTAGGTCAAATCAATTCAATCCTAGGTCATACCAGTCATCACAGGTCAAAACAAGTCGAAGAAAGTCAAACGGGGTCAAGAGTTGGCCTACAGTTGACTTTTGGTCAACTGGTCAACCCTGGTCAACTCTGATCAACCCTAGGTCAATGGTGACTAATAGTTGACTTTTGGTCAACCACACCAGTCTAAAGGAATTTGGGACTAAATTGGGTAAAGCGTTGACCCATAGTTGACTTTTGGTCTAAAAAGTCAACCGTAGTCAACCGGGGTCAAGACTAGGTCTAGGCGACTATTTCTAACTATTACCAACCTCTACAACCCATATCCAAGTCCATCTTGGACTTAGAAACTCATATCTTGGCCGTAGGCCAATATTCTATTTTGCCCTTAAAAAGGGTAAAATTCTAGCTTAGGCAACTATCAAGTTAGCCTACCTACGCTTGGTATTTTGACCCGAGCTCCCTAGGGTAGTAAGATACTAGCCTATACATATATTATCTACCAAGATACCTAAGTAAAGTGGACATCTAGTCCACGATACGGCCCATTGCCGATATCTTGAATATTTTAAGATACGCAATGGAACGGCGCGATACCGGCGCCCTACAACCCCGATTTCCATTCGGGAGCCTACCCGCAAAATCTAAATCACGTATTCTTGCCCCACGCCAAGTTTCAACTCATTCCGATACTCTGAGCTCCGTTTCCCCTTCTAACTCGATTCCCTCTATTTCCTATTTCTCACTTTTCTTTCTATTCTTCTAACTTCTTCTAATTCTTAAACTTCTTCTAATTCTTAACTATGTATCTATCTATATATAAACACACACACTCTCCAATTTCCCTTACATACGCACATAAAGTACAAACACACAAAATACTCAATTTCTCAGATTTTAGCACACTGGGACAACCTGCACAACTTTAAGGCTCTTCTGCTCACCTTTAAGGCACTTCTGCTCACCTTTAAGGCTCTACTGCACAGTTTTTCCTGAATAGTATTCTGCACACTTCTAAGGCATTCCTGCACAACTATAAGGCTCTCGTGCACAACTCTAAGGCTCTAATGCACAACTATAAGCTCTAAAGCACAACTCTAAGTATTGATACATACATATACAATATATATATATATATATATATATATATATATATATATATATATATATATATATATATATATATATATACCACTCTCAAAAAGGACTAAACCATAATAAATCCTTAACCTATATTTTAAGGGAACCTACAAAGGCTATGGTCAACTTGTAGAGAATGATCCCCTCTATCATTTATGTGAAGGAATAATGCAAAAGGAGGAATTTAAAAGGGTTTAAAAATCATACCTAAAAGTGGATTTGAAAAGGAAGAAGAATGAGTTGGAAGAAAGTAATGGAGAAGAAGAAGAAACTTAGTGAGGAAGTAAAAGTGGTGGAGGGGGTAGCCCTATAGGTGGCCGGCCAAGGGGTGCCAAGGGGTAGGGGCACTTGTATTTACAAGTTTGCCCCTCCCTAAGCCTAATGCAAATTAATCCAAAAATAGGTTTAGGAAGTTGCTAAAAAATAAATAAAAATCATAATTAAACTAAATTACTCATGGGGGACTAGTCCAAACTCTTAAACCCTAAAGTTTAGTGTGGTGGGCCATGGTTAGCTAACATGCTAATTACAGCTCAAGTCGAAATTCACCAGGGTCCCGAATTAACTCGGAATACGATAAAATTCGAACCCGACTCCTATAATAATCAAATAATAATATTCATGAAATAAAATTCCTAAAAATATATAAAATGGAAAATTACCATTTTACCCCTAATTGGGAAAAGTGAGAGTGACAAGTCTATCCACCTTAAAAAAAATTTCGTCCTCGAAATTGAAGACAACAAGCACAGGAATCACAAACAGAATTAAAGGAAATAAATTTATACCTCAGGGCACGAAAAGATAAGGAAAATGCTCCCGCATGTCGTCCTTCCTCTCCCAGGTAGACTCACCTGGAGGGTGATGTCTCCATGCAACCCGAACTAAGGGTATGACCTGGTTCCGGAGCACCTTCTCCCTGCGATCCAGAATCTCCACCGGCTGTTCTGGATAGCTGAGAGTAGGTCCCACCTGTATCGCTGAATGGTCCAATATATGGCTAGGATCTGCCACGTACCGCCTCAGCTGAGATACGTGAAACACGTTGTGCACTCCCTCGAGCCTGGTAGGCAAGTCCAGTCGGTAGGCTACTGTACCGATCCTTTTTAAGATGGTGAAAGGTCCGATGTAGCACGGACTAAGCTTTCCACCGCCGCCAAAGCGAATAGTGCCACGTGTCGGGGATAACCTCAAAAATACCATGTCACCAACCTAGACACAAGACAAAAACTCAACACACAATGAACAAACAATCACAACAAATACGACAAGAACTGAAACTAACCTCGAACTCTAACGGTCTTCGGTGACTATTGGCCCAATGCCGCTGCCTATCCTGAACCACCCGAAGTCTGTCTCTAATCATCCTGACCTTCTCGGCCGTATCCACAACCATCTCCGGCCCAAGAAGCGCCCGCTTGCCGACATCGTCCCAAGACAAGGGAGTACGGCATCTCCGTCCATATAGAGTCTCAAATGGTGACATCTCTATACTGGCCTGGTAGCTGTTGTTGTAAGCAAACTCTACCAGGTGAAGATGGTCCTCCCAAGAACCCCCGAGATCTAGCACACATGTGCGAAGCATATCCTCCAAAGTCTGGATGGTCCTCTCCGATTGCCCGTCTGTCTGAGGATGATAAGCAGTACTAAACTTGAGCGAGGTGCCCAAGCTAGCCTGCAAAGTCCTCCAGAAGTGGGAAGTGAATCGGCTATCCCGATCTGAAACTATGCTCACCGGAACTCTGTGCAATCTCACGATCTGACGAACATACAGCTCAGCCAGCCTCTCCGTAGATAAACCCATTTTGAAAGGCAAAAAGTGGGCCGATTTGGTCAATCTATCAACTATGACCCGAACCGCGTCCTTCCCTCCTGGCGACCATGGAAGTCCAGATACAAAGTCCATGGTGATGTGCTCCCACTTCCACTCGGGAATGGGTAGCGGCTGTAGCAATCCACCTGGTCTCTGCCTCTCGGCCTTCACCTGCTGACACACAAGGCAACGAGATACAAACTGAGCTACCTCGCGCTTCATGCCATACCACCATACGTGCTCTCTCAGGTCCCTATACATTTTGTTGGCTCCAGGATACATAGAATACTGAGAGCGATGCGCCTCCTGAAGAACCTCCTCCCGAAGCTCTCCACGCGGAACGTACAGCCTAGTACCGTACAGCAACGACCCGTCTTCGGCTACAGAGAAATCGTCAAGCAAGCCCATCCTCATCTGCTTGCTGATGCTCCCCAGGGCAACATCATCATACTGCGCTGACCTGACTCTATCCATCAGCTCAGACTGAATCTGCAAACCCCACATCTGGATCTCTATGCCCAGAATGATGACCTCGATACCCAAACTATCCAGGTCGGCCAACAAATGACGATCTGTCGTCAAGAACATAGCAACTGGATACCTGCTCAAGGCATCTGCAACTACGTTGGCCTTCCCCGGATGGTACTGCAAGGATATATCGAAGTCCTTCATCAGCTCTAACCACCGCCTCTGCCGTATGTTCAACTCCTTCTGAGTGAACACGTACTTCAAGCTCTTGTGATCTGTGAAGATCTCAACTCGCTCTCCGTACAGGTAATGCTTCCATAACTTCAAAGCAAATATAACCGCGGCCAACTCCAGATCATGAGTAGGATAGTTCTTCTCATGAGGACGCAACTGCCTGGATGTATAGGCAATCACCTTCCCGTGCTGCTGAAGAACACACCCTAAACCCTTTCCGGAAGCATCGCTGAAGATCGAGAACCCTCCTGACCCAGATGGCAAGGTCAGGATCGAAGCTGAGGTCAACCTCCTCTTCAGCTCATCGAATGTAGCCTGACACTCAACAGTCCAGACGAACTCCACGTCCTTCCTGGTGAGTCTAGTCATCGGCTCTGCAATCCGCAAGAAGTCCAGGACGAACTTCCGGTAATAGCCAGCCAAACCCAGAAAGCTTCGAACCTCGGCAACTGAAATGGGCGTAGACCAAGACTCCACTGCCGAAATCTTTCTCTGGTCTACTGAAATCCTGTGCTCGGTCACAACATGACCTAGGAACTCCACCTGGTCTAAGAAGAACTCACACTTCGATTTCTGCATGGAATACAAATAAAGATGTTAGTTATCAATCTATTAAAAGAAGATTGTTAATTTCATTTTATACCTTGGGGATCAACAGCGGGAGTTTCCTCCGAGGCCGCTTCTTCATCTGCTATCTTCTCTAGAGATGCCTGTACCTCAACATCCTTTTCAGGATCTAAAGTGTCATCAGCAACTTCAGGAAGTGTTTGCACCTCAACATCCTTTTCAGGATTCAAGGTGTCGTCAACATCTACAGGAGACATATGCTCTTCAGCATCCCCTTCAGGGTCTTGGGTTTCATCAATATCCTCAGATGAAGAGCTCTCCTTATTTTCATCTTCCTCTAGTGCCTCCCCACTGACAGTTGCAGCAGTTTGATCAATATAATCCTCCTGTGAGCCGAAGTCGCAGTCATTTAATGCGTCAATCATTTCACAATCCTCCTTCTCGCAGATTGCTCCCGGTGTAAGAGGAAGTTGAGTAGTCTCTGCAGCAGGTGAAGGAGATCGTATGACGTCATGCTCTTCTTCTATAATATTATCTCTGGGCTCTTTGGCCTCATTTCTCTGGTCCAGCTCTACCTTCTGCTCGATCTCCTCTCTCTGTTCTGGACTGGGAGTTCTATGCCCAGACTCAGAAATAGGAGTGGGAGATGACATGGTGATTCTGGCTGCAACGTTCACCACTATAGAAGACAAAACTTGCCTAGGAGGAGAGACTGTTCTTTTTCTTCTTCGGTGTGCCAGCTTCTTTGTTCTGTGCAGAGGCCTCTCAGGGCTCTCTACATTTATTACCTCAGTCTGTTTTTGAACAGAGGTTGGTGTAGTTGCTTCATCTCGAGTTGTCTCGGCCTGCTGTCGAGATTGGGATCTTGTAGTAACTTTCTCTGAAGAATGTTCCAAGATTAATTTCTTCTTCGTAACAGGGGCAGAAGGCTCTTCTCTCCTTCTCTTCTTCTCCTTGATCAGAGATTTAACAACCTTCAAAGAAACCTTTACTGGTTGGTTGACTTCTTTAGGGAAATTGGCTTCCCTGGAAGCTTCCAATGGATCATCCACTGGTTCATGTTCCTCATCATTATTGGGAGCCAATGTGTCAGTTGCTCCCTTCTTCAGACGATTTGCCGTTGCAAAACTATCAACGAGGCTATAGTTTTCGGCAAAAGTGTTCGCAGCAGTGTAAAACTGTGAATATGTATACAGCATTCTTGGACCATTATTATTCTTGTATGGCATCGAGAACACTGTCTTTGTGTCTCGAGCATTGTAGTAAGCCCACGCTCTGGCACCGTCGATCAAGTATCCCTTTCTTTGTAAGCAGGTTATTGCATTGCCCACATGGAACTGGTCATATCCGAACTGACGAGCAAAGTAACTCGGCAAATATGGTTCCAAATAGCATTCTTCCTCAAATTTGTATACCAGATATGATGGTCTGATCGCCTTCAACCATTCAAAAGTTATTCGACCTATTGGTTGCCTCCCAAGGTCGACCATATTTGGTGCCATGAATTCATAACCCGTTGGAGGGGGAGAGTAAAGAAAATTCCATCCTCTGCCGAGATTCAGAGTGCATCTGCCGTCCCTCAGACTAGTGTATATCCACCGGCTCTGTGAGAATCTGCGCAGAAAACTGCCGCCCGCTGCTCCCATGGCAGGATTCATCAAAGATGGATGGTGTAGGAGTAACCATCCGAATAAGTAAGTGTAAGGTAATTCCAGTCTGGGAAAATTGCCCTTATCACACTTACCCTTGAGCATGGAATCTACATACATACGAAGACCTGCATTTATTCTGCAAGTCATCGCTGATAGTAGATCCATCCGGTAGCCGAAGACTAACCGGACAGCAGCAAAAAGGACACCGCGATGGAAGCGGTCTACAGCACTTGCCCCAGGCATGGCGAAACGGCGGAGCCAGTATGTCAGAAATCCTGCTAGCTGGGCTTTTTTAGACATGGACCTGTAGCCCATTCTTACAAAGCTCTCAACAAAATCTCCCGCCTTAAGGGGAGGATATTGATGATCATATTGACTTTGACATCCATTCTCTTATTTTCCTCCATCAGTTTTATCACTTCACTATTGCTGAGAGGTTGGAAGAAATATGGATTGCACGAATCGTGATCTTTTGTCTTTTTCTCAATAATATGGTTGAGAAAAAGATAAGTCAACCATTTTGAAGAATAACATGTGCCAGACGAGCCACTTTTGTAGTAGAGAGAGCATATGTTGTAATGGCATAGCAACTCATCGAAGACTTCCACCATCTTCGAATTCTCTCGACGAAGTCTATCTAATTCGTCGTTAGTGGGAACGTACTCCTTATAAGGAGAGTCTGCCATTGGTAAATACGAGATATACTTCATCTCGTGGAGGACCAATCCCATTTCTCTGCAGGGGATCATGAACGTCCCTGTCCTGTAGTTGTACCTCTCTGCCAGTGCCAAGAACAGATGAGGATTCGGGTAGAAGCCATATACGGTAGCATGTACCGTATGATACAATTCGATTTCTCTGAGTTTATCTTCAAACTGGACCAGTATCCAGTTGGCTATACAGCTCCAGCTTTTGATCTCTGGATTTACCAGACCTGTCAACCGGATGTCTTGATCCGGATAACTGCCTTCAGCCTTTGCGTACTCATTTGCAAACATGGGAGTCCTCACAGGCAACAACAGAGAAGAATTCTTCGGAGGGATGTACCCTGGTTTCAGTCCTCTGAGTAAAGTACTGTGTCGTTCAGAAGAACTATAGAACATATCTCTATTTTTCGGATCCTTCTTGACGCAGATATTTCCTGTCCGAGCATGCTGAAGAGGAGTGATGTCCCATTCCATCCTTCTGGGATGGCTGGCATGAGCATATCGTACCAAAGGAAGACATCTAGCAATATCTGGTAACAAGACAAATGTCTCCTTCCTTTGGAAAGTTCTCTATTCAACACGTGGTCTTGGTTGAGAACTTTTGTCAATGGCTTCACCAAACAAAAACATAGGTTTTTTGTGGGTGATGGCATCAGCAGTCTGTAAAGGCTGTCCATTCATCAGGCTTAACAGGGTCTCATTGTCTTGTGCGATCAAAATAGCTTGACGAGATGATGAAAGGGCATACTGGGGGAAGAGTACATGGGATAAGTCCTCTTTGTATTCTGGCTCAGCTAAAGTTACTGTGAAGATTTCATAATTCGGATCCTCTCTGGTATCAACTGCATCAAACAGAAAAATCATAAATTAGTACAAGTCAAGCCAGAGATTCTGTCATCAAATTGTGCAAACCATCAGATTGCGCAACCATTAGATTGCGCAACCATCAGTTTGCGCCAGCGTCAGATTGCGCTGGCAAGCTTGCGCAAATCAGCAGATTGTGCTGACTTTTGCCAGCGCAGTTCAACCGATTATGCAAGAAGATATTCTTCATAAAAATGAAGAGTAACTAGTTCGTACAACCAAAACCCTAAAAAGGGTGGCGCAGTATGATCACATCTCTAAAAAGAGATGGATTTTGAAGATCAGTGAAGTCGAAAAACTCTAAAAAGAGCTTTCGAGCAGGTTATCTAGCTAGCACAGCAGGGTGCACAGCTTCGTGATGCGAAGGACGAGGCACAACCCTAGCCGAAGACTCGGCAGGGGCCTTGCCCTTGTCGGTGGCGGAGGAACGCTTGGGGGCCATGGAGTTCAATGGAGAAGGAAAGAGGAGTAGGCTCGGGGTTTCTTTCTCTCAAACGCAATGAAAGCAAGTAAAGAATAATTTGAAAGATCGAGAGAACTATTTATAGTTTTTCAAAGAACAAACGGCCGCCACATATTACGTCGAAAAAGTAGGGCTGATTCATTCGATTGCGCAGACAGCTCAACACATGCGCAACTTGATTGAAAATTCAAAATTCAAAGTATTTCGAAATTTTGAATAAGTTCAACTTTCGAAAACTTTGAAGCGGGGCTTGTAGGTCCTAAAAAATCAAGTTGCACCCATCAACAAAATCATGGAAATCAAGAAATACAACTTTCAAATGAACTGCACAGGCATCAGATTGCGCATCATTCAGATTGCGCATACCAGACTGCGCACACTCTCAAGTGCGCAGGCTGACGTGGCAGAAGTCATCATTACCTGACAAAATCAAATCTTCTGACAACTGACAGCACGAAGAACGAGGAGACTGTTCGTTTATTGCGCCGCACAGCGATCGAGGACAGCTGTACATGCAGCGCAATCTGCCAGCCTGTCTGTTGCGCGGTCCATTCTGGCGTAATCCAACTCAGCGCGGTCCACCCTAGCGCAAACCAAAGTCAGCACAACTCATATGGCACACTTTATTATGAAAACAGACAAAAGTACACGTGGCATTCATGCCATCAATAACTCACTACGTGGCAATCGTCTGCACACGATCATGCACAATTCAATCAAGAGATGCCATGTGTCCAAGACAGTTGGCCCACGATCCAACAACTGCCTGCGCAGTCTGATGCTGTGCCATCCAATTCATGCGCAATCCAACTTGTGCCATCCAGAATAACTAAAAGTTAGTTATTTCCAGAACTCAATAAATAGAGTTTAAAGTCTTCATTCAGGGGGATCAGACATAAAGTTCAGAAATATCAGAGAGTTCAGGAGTTCTTGCCCAAGTGCTGCTGCATTCTTCCGAGGCTTTTGCCTTCAACTTCAACTTTCGAGGCTATCGTCTTCAAAGTTCACATCTGTAGAAGCATGGAAAATACTAAAGAAATTGACTCATGCGGCCAAGAAAGACCCATGCGGCTCAGAAAACGCATGCGGCTCAGGGAGTCATGCGGCATAAGGAGCTATGCGGCCGGAGGCATTCCATGCGGCTCAGAAGATATGTGGCGTGACAGTGCTCCCCTCCGATCCATACTGCATTAATTGCTTTGACGGCTGACCCCTCTGAAAAGTTGACAGACCTGACACCAAAGCAGGTAATTATGACTCTGTCATGATGATGAATCTCTAGGGAAGAGAAAGAAATCTCTGACACGATCCCCCGAGAGCAACAAAATGCCACGTGGCCCTGCCACGTGGGTGTGCTTATGCAGCTCGAAGTGATGACTTCCCATGCGGTTCAGAGTGAAGCTGTCCCATGCGGCTCGAGTGGAATTATCCCTATACGGCTCAAGAAGATCATGCCCATGCGGCTCAAGCAGACACACCATTATACGGTTCATGCGGCTCATCATATGGTTCAGAAGTCTGAAGGAAGGGGCCACTGCCCAGACAGCCCTGACACGTGTCCAAAGTCTTATGCGGCCCAAAATTCATGCGGCCCAAATCTCATGCGGCCCAATCTGCATGCGGTTCCAGTCTCACCATTGGCTCTCAGGACACGTGTCCTCAGTCGATCAATCTCCCAGATTTATGGCAATCCAAGATCGGGTCGAATCCCAATGATCTGGGGCACGTGGCAGGAGAATAAATTTGATTTATTCGCAGATATTAGAGAATCATTATAAGGAAGATTTATGCCAATCAGCATTAATTGCTAATCGAGATTTGGTGTAATCTACCCTTAATGGTTCTGATTCGTCACAATCAGAAACGAACGGCCTGGATTGATCAATCCCCAGGCCGCCGCCATCTCCAAGAGCTAATTATTGGCAACCCTAGTGATCACATCCCACTATTATAAATAGCAAGGTGCCATTGCCTTGTAATATATAGAGAGATATACAAAAAACAAAAAAAAACTAGAAAAGAATACGTATACACAGAGAGACTTCCCCCATAGTCAGAGAGAGAATATACACAGAGAGAGAGAAGCCATGAGAGCAATCAGAGAGAGAGCAAGAAGGCATTTCTTCGTCAACGACCAAGCAGATCTTCCCCGAGTCAAGGCTGCATACCGATCGTCCAAGGAGTAAGGCAGAGCGACCGTCGCTTTCCCGAGCCTCTATCGTCACCCCCCAGAATCTAAAATAAACAATCGTACTTGGACTGCTGTACCTAGGTTTTCGTCCCTAGGCTTTCTTTGTACGAGCGAGTTTGTATTGTGAGTCTAAGTTCAGTCCTCCGATAATTGTTCTGTACTTTTACAATCAATGGCAAACACGATGGCGACTCTGCTGGGGACTAATTTCTCCACGGCTGAGGAGTTGGTGATGCAATCGGACGCAGCCAAACTTGGCTCTATACAACAGAAGATGGTCGTACGCTTCGACCAATAGGCGTTCGAAGAGATGCTCTCTGAAGGTAGCACTGGCCTGGTCCAGAAGCGCACCCGCACCATAAAGGCTCGCAAAGAGTGGAGGCCAAAATCATTTGCTCCTCCGCAAGCCCTTGATGGGGTGCTCTCTATTGCTCAAGATGGCGAGAAAGACTCCCCTGCGGCCCCACTTCAGACCGTAGACAACTCTGCTGTCCCCAAGTCCGGCAGAAGAAAATACTATGATGCTGGACTTGCAGGGGCAAAGAGGAACTCTACGCGATCCGAGCCGCAGAAGAGTATTAGCCGCAGGGAGAAAGCCCATGCGGCTACAACCGCCGACCGCATAAGGAAAACTCATGCGGCCACATCTGTCAGCCGTATAACTTATGCGGCTACAGTTGCCAACCGCACGGATGAGACTCATGCGGCTATTAAAGTCAATCGCTTGCAGAAAACCCATGCGGCCACAGATGCCAACCGTATGCGGTCAGCCTGCACGGTCGTGACTCCTAACCGCATAAAGACTCATCCTACAACAAAAGACAGCCGCATGCAGACAGCCTGTACGGTACCCAATGCTAGCCGCATAGCGTCCGTTCCACGCTTCTCTCGATCAGTCTTCGACCGGCTCTCATGCGGTCCTGACTCTGATCATTCTCTGGATGATAATCCAGACTCTGTGGTATTCGACTTAGACTCCTCCTATTACGCACCCACAGGTGCTAAAAGGAGGAAGTCTAGGGCAGCACGGGCTCATCTAGTCCAGACGGCTGCCCCAACCTCTGTCTATCGGGGCGTCCCGCTGATTATCACGCGGGCCTCTGATGGGAAGTTGTATAAAACCACTCAAGTCCAGCCCCCGGCGACAAACAGACAAAGTGGTTCCTCTGACCTGCGTGAGGTTATCCTCCACAAACGCAAGAAAAGAGAAGGAGCTTTGGAGTGTAAAGAGCCCTCACACGGACATCAATGTACCCAGATCATCGTCAACTGCTGTTGCAGCAACGCGGCGGTGACAGAAGACCGGCCATCCGTCTTCCAAAGACTACATCACCCGAGCTCAGAAGACGAGGCACCTCCTGTTGTCTCCTGCAAGTCCGCACAGAAAGTTTTCGCCAAGGGAAGAGGGAAGAAAACGAGCATCTCCAGCCCAAAGGTGTCAACTACTGCAGCTAAGAAACCGTCGTCTAAAGGGTTATCCTCCACTGGAGTATTTCAACACACCCGTTCGAAGACGAAAACTGCTGCAGTAGGAAGTTCGTCGTCTGCAACATTGGGGGTCGTCGGAACTGGGGGTAGCACTCCTCCAAACATCTACGACAATCCGACATTCCAGGAATACGGACTGGAGGAAGCAAATCCTCCGACGGATACAACAGATACCGACGTCCCCAAGGACATCCTAGACGAAGCAAGCTCCGAAGCTGGAGGTAGTGTTCCTTCCGAGTCCGAACCTGAAGAGAACATCCCCACATATCCTGATGATTTCTCGATGCACGGGTATGACTCGTAGGGTACATCCTCCACCACTCCTTCCGTCACTCCTCATGTGAAGACGGTGTTCATGACAGACAGCAATCAAGGCGGTTCCGGTGATCGCCAGCGCATCGACACTTTGGAGGCCATATTGCACGCCTTGGTCAAGTCTGTAGACGAGATCAAAGTGGCGCTTCCTAATCTGCAGGGGGTGACACCTGGCCAGACAAGCATGGGTCCCGCAATCAACGTAGATTCAAATTCAGCGGCACCGAACCCGGGCAACAATCCTCCCGAGATAACGGCCCCTACCGCGACAGATGAGGCCCGAGAAGTAAGAAGAGAGGTTCAGGAGCTCCGAGCAATGTTCCATGCCCGAGAAAACTCTCAAGATCTCAGGATACGGCAACCATATCCTGCTGAATAGAGGGATGTTCCCTTTCCACCAAGATATAAGCCGTTCAATATCAACCCATATGATGGCAAGACTTCAGCAAGTCGGTACATCACTTACTTTGAGGTCACTACCGACCATCTGCCCCGTGATGACGCTATCCTCACGCGGTTATTCATTGGGGCATTGGAAGGAGTCGCCTTCGATTGGTACCGTAATCTATCGGACAACTGCATCCACTCCTTCGCTGGCTTCAAGCGCCTGTTCTTGGAACGATTCTACGAAGTAGGACAGGACGTCACTATGTCCACTCTCATGGAGGTCGTCCAAGGGGAGAAGGAGTTGACAAGAAACTACATCGAACGGTTCCGCCAGACCGCCATGAAGCTGCCCTCCGGAAATCCAGATTCCTTTTTAATTGAAATTTGCCAAAAGAGACTGCTTCCAACGATCAGTCTCTGGATGGGCGAGAGTCAATTCAAAGATGGGAAGGCGTTCATCATTAGCGCCACAAGCGCCGAAGAACGACTGAAGAAGGCTCGCCAACTGGGACTGCACATCTCAGAAGGAGAAAACAAGGGCATGCGTCCCAACAACGATAATGGGAGTAACCCCTCCAACAATCGGGACAGCAAGGGAAAGCAGGCTATGGTGGCCGACACGGCCCAAAAGCCCGAGCCACAACCAGCAGACAAACAATGGCCTCAGATCACTTACTCTTTCGAAGATGGCCACGTCAAGCCTATCTTGGACATGCTCATACAAGGAGGTAGAATTCAGCTTCCTCCACCAAGGCGGGAGCCTCGGCCGGCTGATTTGGAGAATCTAAAGTTCTGTCATTACCACCGTTATGTACACCACGCTACACACGACTACTACCAACTGAAACGGTATATCCAAAGCCTCATCGATTCGAACGCTCTGGCCATCGACTTCGAAGAGGTAACCGTAGCAGCCAATATGGTGTCCGTACAATTTGACAGCTTCCCTCCGACGGAGACTCAAGACGGGATAATCCCCGTCCCTCTGGCAAGGATGGAGATTACCAATCTTCCACCTCTCCGGGAACAAGCTGCTGGTCTGGTACCTCTCACCACCTCACGAGGGGAGGTCATGTGGGTCCATCCAGACTTGGTATCAGAAGTAACTCGGCCCACACCATCTCCCACTAACAAAAAGAGTAGAAAAATCAGGACCTGCCATACAATCTCAGCAGACAACGAGGAAGCTACAGCCGTCGTCACACGGTCCGGAGCGCAATCCCAACCTGTGGTTGACAGCCCAGCTGAAAATCATCAACCTACTACAACTGATGCTCCGGGACCGGCTCAGCCTTCGACGACCGACAAGCCTAAGCCGAAGGAGACTCGCTTCGACAAATCCCTCCGAAAGGACGCAGCCCAAGGACTAGAAAGACCCTACAACTTTGACATCTTAGCACAATTGGCTAACACTCCGGCCAAATTGTCACTATACGAACTCCTAAGGCTCTCCAAGGACGTTCGTATTGCATTGAGCGAAGCACTCCAAAATACCGATGCCTATCTCGCTCAATCCAACCTCACCGGGGAGGACTCACCCGTAGATCTCCAAGACAGTGCCTGCACGGGAGCAATGCCCAATATCGTCTTCACTCTGCAGGATATGCTCATCAAAACCAACCTACATGATCGCCCGCTATACTACACGAGATACATCGGCAACGTGAAGGTGGATCGGATGCACATTGATCCTGGCTCTTCCATAAGCATCATCCCGAAGGGTCTGTTACATCATCTCCGCATCCCAATGCATCGCCTGACACCTACAAGCACCGCCATCAGCAGTTTCAATTCGGACAGGAGCTACCCTATTGGGAAGATTTGTCTGAAATGTCAAATTGGCGACCTCCAATCCGAAGTCACCTGCTACGTCATAGATGCAGACACTTCTTACAACATCCTCTTGGGGCGCCCATGGATACACGATTATATGATCGTGTCTTCCACGCTACACTAATGCTTCAAATATGTCGACAAGTACGGCTTCGTGAGGACAGAATTTGCTGACATCGATCCCTTCAAAGGGGTCGAATCTTATTACTCGGACTCCTGCCTATACGAAAAGTCGAAGAGGCACCTTGAAGGAGGAAATAAGCAAACTGATGTTGAAGCAACCACGGGATCAGAAGAACCTCTGACAATCCACCTCCAGGCTCACAAACCAGGCAATTCCGCACCCCTTACGGCCACGCTGCGTAAGGACGCGATCAGCCTCTCGGCACAGGAAGAGCAGTTGAGAATCTGGCTGCCAAGGTCCGGCCAGGTACCGAGACCCACGACAGGGCCACTTACCATCAGATTGCCGAGAGTCGGTCAATCCCAAACAGAGAAGCTCAATCCCTCCGATAGACCTCTGACGATACGCCTGCCTAAGAAAGGTCGTCACCCCGATGCGAGGTCTGACACTTCAAGCGAACCAGCCACCCCTCGCTCCACATCAAGTGCCAGACTGGGGGTTGCTTGTCTACCGACAACCCTACGCTCCGCTTCGTCAGTTGAACCTCTGAAGATCAAGCTGACTAGGACGCCCTCTCAATCTTCATTCACGCAGGGGGTAGCCGAAGAGGAACCAGAGCTAGCCAAGTATGTGGCTGTCCATACTGACGCTCCCTCCGCAGATGATGTAATCCCTCTAGAAAAAATACCTTACTTCATCAATAAAGGGTTATCTTTGAACTACACCGAGCTCAATAAGCTATGTATAATGTATGCTATGGAACACGGTATAGGCACTCACCTACATACACAGGTGATAAATGTGTACACCGCTATCCAACTTACTCCAGTAGAAGACGCTTACCGAATAATCGAGGAAGGGGACCACCCAATCATCTTCGGCCGGACGAACAACCCACATCCCCTCGCCATGGAAGAAGTCGACTTCGGGTCAGATGCTGGAAGACTGCCTCTGTATCTCTATAGCCCTCAATCCAAATATCTCATGTAGAAATAGGGGTATGATCTAGAGACAACGCCAGGACTGAACTACGGTACTGGACGACGATTACCTTTGAAGACGCCAGCCCCGGCGGGCAAACCACGGAACTACTATAACAAAACCCGATGCGGTTTAGGGTATGTAACGCCTACTACGACCCCTGAAAGCTCAGATGAAGAATGCGACTGACAGTCACATTCAACCGGATCACCGACTTCCGACTCAGATACCAGCATCGGAGATGTGTTCAGACAAGTCATGTCAGTCAATATGGCATTCACCGACGCTTACGAGGAAGATGAAGACATCCCTAAAATCCTTGAGCTAGAGCCATGGGCCCAGCAATTAGACGCACAATGGGAAAAGCGGTTCGAACTGAGAGAACCTCCTACTGAAGATGAGGTCATACAAGTGGATCTCGGCAATGAATCTTCTCCAAAACCGATCTTTATCAGTAAAAGCCTAACTGACGAAGAACGAAAGTCGCTGTTAGAACTTGTCAGAGAATACATTGATGTGTTCGCCTGGAGCTATAAAGACATGCCGGTGTTAAATCTTGACATCGCTCCCCACAAACTCAATATACGGCCAGATGCAAAGCCAGTCAAGCAGTAACAACGACGCTTCCGCCCAGGCGTCATGGACGCGATCGAAGCCGAAGTCAACAAGCTAATAGCCAACGGCTTCATTCGTGAAGAGCAACATCCTGATTGGGTCGCCAATATAGTACCCGTCCTCAAGAAGAATGGAAAGATTCGAATCTGCATCGACTTCCGCAACCTGAACGAGGCATGCCCCAAAGATGAATTTCCCCTTCCTATCACAGACATCATGATCGACAATACATGCGGCTTTGAACGTATGTCATTCATGGATGGATTCTCGGGGTACAATCAAATCAAGATGTCTCCCGACGACGAAAAGCACACCTCATTCCGAATCCCGATTGGCACATACTGCTACACAGTCATGCCATTCGGTCTAAAGAATGCTGGCGCTACATATCAGCGAGCCATGAGTATCATTTTTAGAGAACATTTGCGTAAGACAGTGGAATGCTATGTCGACGACATCGCCGTCAAGAGTCGCCGTAAGGAAGATCATCTGCAAGACCTGAGAACGGTGTTCAACTTAATACGAGCCCACAATCTGAAGATGAACCCTACAAAATCGTTCTTAGGCGTATCCAGCGGGAAGTTCTTGGGCATCATCATCACTGCACGGGGTATCCATGTAGACCCCGAGAAAACGAGGGCAATCATGGAGATGGGTCCCCCGAAAAATCTCCGTGAACTTAGAGGCCTCCAAGGGAGGCTAGCTTATATCAGGAGATTCATTTCCAACCTCTTCGGGCGATGCCGACCGTTCACCCACCTCATGAAGAAGGGAGTCTCATTCGTATGGGACGAGGAATGCCAGCGCGCTTTCGATGACATCAAAGAATATTTATCAAATCCTCCAGTCCTGGTGGCCCCGGTCCCTGGAAAACCATTCCTGCTCTATGTACGAGCAATGGAACACTCCCTCGGTGCCCTGCTGGCACAAAACAACGACGCCGGCCACGAGCAGGCCATTTACTATCTCAGCCGAATGATGGTCGGGCCCGAACACCGATACACCGCTGTGGAGAAAGAATGCCTCGCCCTGGTATTCGACATTCAAAAGACGCGGCACTATGTTACGGGACAAACCATACATGTGATCTCACGAATCAACCCTCTCAGGGTCCTCATGACTAAACCAGGGGCACTCAGCTCCCGCCTCGCTACATGGGCGATATTGCTGTCCCCCTATCATATGATCTTCGTCCCGCAGAAGGCTGTCAAAGGTCAAGTCCTGGCAGACTTTTTGGCGGCCCATCCAGGATCGGAATCATCCAGAATATACGAAGAAATCCCAGATGAGGTCGCCGATTCAAATACAACCACCCACGATAACATATGGCGGATGTTCTTCGATAGCGCTTCAAGAACCGGACCCAAGGAAAACATCGTCGTCGGAGTCAGAGTAGTATTGGTCTCTCCTACCGGGCTAGTGATCAATCGCGCCTACTCTCTCACGGAACCCTACTCTAACAATGTGGCCGAGTACAACGCTTTGGTCATTGGCCTCCAACTCGCAAGAGAACTGGAGGTAGAATACCTTGAAGCATACGGCGATTCGTAATTAATCGTCAACCAGATTCGGAGGACGTACGAAGTCCGCCATGAAGACATGATCCCCTACCACCAAATAGCGATCAACATTATCTCATCATTCGAGGGATTCTTCATCGAACACGTCCCCAGACTCCAAAATATCGAAGCTGATGCCCTAGCAGGCCTGGCTGCTTCCCTAGCAGTGCCAAACCACTCTCATCATTCGGTCGATGTAATCGGCCATGAGCTGGTCTGCCCCAAGAACAACGTTCAAGCCATGGCGAGTTATTCTGCTCAGATGATCGATGAAGCGCCAGACTGGAGACAACCATTCATAGACTTCGTGGTCTACGACATCCTGCCCGAGAACCCGAAGGAGGCTACTTCTATCAGACGGCGTTCTCTCAGATTCTTCTACGATACAGAGACGAAAATGCTGTATCGCCGCTCCTACGACGGATTACTACTTTGGTGCTTGTCGAACGCAGAAGCCAAAGAAGCCGTACGAGAGGCTCATGACGGTGTCTGCGGGGCCCATCAGCCTGGCCCTAAGCTGCAAGACCGCCTTCGCCGGATGGGCTACTACTGGCCCACGATGGTGGCTGATGCAATAGATTATGCCCGAAAATGCAAGGCCTGCCAAGTCCACGCAGACTTCATTCACCAACCATCCAAATTTCTACATCCGACAGTGGCGTCCTGGCCATTCGAAGCATGGGGAATGGATATCATTGGTCCAATCACCCCACCTTCCTCCCAAGGACATCGCTTCATACTTGCGATCACTGATTACTTCTCAAAGTGGACAGAAGCTGTCCCACTCACCGAAGTCAAGACTTCGAACGTAATCAGCTTCCTGAAGCACCACGTCATCTACCGCTTTGGACTGCCCCGAAGGATCATCTATGATAATGGTCCGCAGTTTATAAGCCACGCATTCTACCGATTCTGCGACAAATACCGCATTCAGAATGTCGCTTCGACACCATACAACCCGGCAGCAAACGGATTAGCAGAGGCATTCAACAAAACAATCATCAAACTCCTCAAGAAATTTGTCTCCTCCAACAAACGCGATTGGAACGAGAAACTCGGCGAGTGCTTATGGGCTTATCGCACCACGGTTCGAACAGCCACCAGGAATACACCATTCTCTCTGGTGTACGGGAGTGAGGCAGTTCTTCTATTAGAGACTCAGATTCCCTCACTCCGAGTCGCCCTCACTTATCAATTGACAACGGATGATAACTACCGACGTCGACTACAAGAGTTAGAGGCCTTAGATGAAAAACGCCTCCTAGCTCAGCAAAGGATCGAATTATACCAAGCACGCATCTCAGGAGCCTTCAACAAAAAGGTCAAAGTTAGAACATTCCAAGTGGACGATCTTGTTTTGGCAGTCAGGAGGCCAATGGTCATGACTCACAAGACCACCGGCAAGTTCCAGCCAAAATGGGAAGGCCCATTTATCATCGAGACCGTGTTCTCCAATGGTGCTTACCGCCTCGCCAAGCAGAACGGAGACTTGCTCATGTTGCCCGTCAACGGCAAGTTCCTGAAGAAATACTATGTTTAAACAACATTTTCCAGAGTTTCGAGTATGTGCCCGCTGGTACCACTAAACTCAACCCCCTAATTTTCCAACTTATCGAGTCACGTACCCTCTTGTACCGCTGAACTCATATCCCAAATTCCTAAGTCATGTACCTGCTGGTACCTCTGAACTTACACTTTGATTCCAACATTCATGGATTGTCGAGTTATGTGCCCGCTGGTACCACTGAACTCAACCCCCTAATTTTCCAACTTATCGAGTCACGTACCCTCTTGTACCGCTGAACTCATATCCCAAATTCCCAAGTCATGTACCTGCTGGTACCTCTGAACTTACACTTTGATTCCAACATTCATGGATTGTCGAGTTATGTGCCCATCGGTACCCCTGAACTTATATCCCGGTCACTCTTTTGAAAGAAAGTCATGTATAATCATACCGCTGAACTTTCTTCCTACAAGAGATCCTCCCTCATGATCTAATACCTGCACTCCCAGTGCACAACAAAGGTAACGGATCCACAAATTTTTAAGACGACCATGTTCTCATCACCTCTGAGTCGTCCCATTTCTGCCAAAAACAAATCACCCCTACATAGAATTTCCATGTCCTCATTACCTCTGAGTTATTCTACGTACCCCCCTTCATTGAGCCCACTCCTGTCATGTCCTCATTACCTCTGAATGGGAAGGCTCCGTCGAAGAAACCTTCATACTTGCCATGTCCTCATTACCTCTGAGTAAGTATGATGATCCCCTTTCGACCTATTACCTGTACCCACAACCGGAGTACGCCAAGGGTAATGGGTCCACAAATGTCCTCTGTTGACCACAAATGTCCTCTGTTGACCACAAATGTCCTCTGTTGACCACCAATACCCTCCGTCGAGTTCGTTCCTGCCATGTACTCATTACCTCTGAGTAGGAAGACTCTACGTTCAAAAAACTTTCCTACTTACCATGTCCTCGTTACCTCTGAGCAAGTATGTCAGTTCTCCTTCATCCTATTACCCGTATCCTAAACCAGGGTATGCCAAGGGTAATAGGCCCACAAATATCCTCAGCTAAATTTCTTAACACAAACCTATCACCTCATCATGCCCCAGGAGCCCAGCTGCTCTACGGCAATTCTTTTCTCAATACCAAGAGCACCCATGAGCACTTTGCTATGGCTGCTTCAGGCATCCTGACCGAAACTTGTTATCTCTACCTAAAACCAAGGTACGCCATGGGTAATAGGTCTACAAATATATCCCCTATGCGGGGGAGAACATCATCACAATATCACAGGCACAACATGCAATACAAATGAAGGATAGAATGGAAAATACTCTTTATTTGAAGGAAGAAAAGAAGTACTACATATTTCGGGACCACGTCCCTTTCAAAAAAAAAAAGAAGAAGGGGAAAACGGGGACAAAACAAGAGGCCGATTATAGCTCGGCATTGCAAAACTCCAAAAGACGGTCCTTTACCAAAGCAGTCCCCCGATCAAGCATTTGCTTAGCTCGACGCTCGGCCTCTTGGGATAGCTGCTCTGCGTCATTCAAATGTGTATAAGCCTGCCAGTTGTCCTCCACCTTCTTTAGGGCAAGCTCTAGATTAGCAGAAGCCCTACTATACTTGCCAGCCTCCTGAATAGCAATCTCTTTCTCAACACGAGCGGCCTCAAGCTCTGACTCCAGAAAAACCAGTTTTCTCTGGAGCTCGAGGATCTGTTCCCGAACATCGGCCACCCCACGAGAAGCATCCGATTCCCGAGTCGTGTAATTTTCAGTCCGACGGCTCCACTGGTCGTGCAACTGAGTCAGATTCCGACGGTCCTGTAATATAGCCAGTTTGAGTGATTCCCGGGCAGCCATCACCTTCTCCACCATGGTAGTGAGGAAGTTGCATTCTCGATTTATGGCCGCAGGTAAATCAGTGTGTTGCAACGAGCGAAACTGGGCAACGAGACGGTCAGCCTCTAATAGCTTAGGCTCCAAGAGCGCAGCCAGTTGCTCTCCCCCAGGGAGTGTTTTAAGGGTATTAATCTGGCCGCCAGCACATCGACGGGCCAGAGTGAAAGGAGTCCCCCTTTCCACCACTGCTTCGATCCCCCTCTTCAGATGACGATAGAAACTAGCAACTACGTCCTGTAACGCATCATCCAAGACTTCTATGGATGACGGCGTCAGAGGGAGAGTGGCAGACGGTACCAGAGGGGCAGTTTCAGAAGTTACCGCACCCGCCACCAAAGAAGTAAATTCCGTACGAAAAGAGGCTTGAATGGCGGCTAACTCCTCTTTTGCCGCCCGAATAGCGTGGATGCTCGGCAGGGAGGAAAGGTTGACCCCCGAAATCACATTCGCAAGGGAGGACACAGGGGGTATCGTCCCTTGTCCCGGCAGTACCGCTGCCTGAGGCCCCAAGCTCGACCCAGACGAAGGACCCTCGACACACGGAGATTCCGTCAGGCCCTCTCCGGTAGGGTGTGATCCAGCAATATCAGTCACTGGCAATGACGGGTTGGGATCTGAACATCCAAAACAACCGTTAGACGAAGAATTTGAAGAATGACAGGAACACGTATGCTGATTCACGAATTATAGTTCAATTTGTATTACCAGGGGAAGAGCGTGGGGGCGACGGCTCGTTCACCACCGACATAGTTTCTCCACCCACAAAGCCATCATGAGGGGGCTCAGATGTTTCAGGAACGGGCGCAGTAAAGCTCCCATCCCCCTGGGTTGAGGTTCCAGCAGGGCAAGAATCCTCGGTCGTAACCGGAAGTACCCCAGCAGCAATGATAGCGGTGCACACCCCACTGACTAAATGAGACAGGACTAGATTAGCCTCCGTAATCGGGTCCTGAGTGGCGAGCTCGTCCGACGCCTATAAAGAGCAGAAGAAACAAATAATTAGGTCACAACATAAAAGAAGAAAAAAGGAAACAGCTGAAGCCCAAGTCACCTCAGGAACATCCTTCACATCATCAATAAGCAGCCTGCGACGTCTTACCGCAGCGTGCTTCATAGAATAAGTTCGGTCGTCAGTGGTAGTCACGCGCCTGCTTCGTTTACGCGAGGGGCCGGGTATCGCAGATGGTTGATCCTTCACCACCTCGTCAGATAGACTAGACGATTGACCCACGGCCCTTTCAGCCTGCACGACTGGAGGTTGAGTCCCAACCTTCTCACCCGAAGAATGGGACAAGTCATCAGTGTCCTGTTCGTCGTCCCCCTCATCCGCCCTATTGGACTCTGAGTCCGACACAGGAACTCTATTCGCCCTTTTTTTTCCTCTTCTTGGACCCTTCTGGCTTTTCGGCCAAATTGGTGCCAACAATGAAGCTAGTATTCGTATCAAAACCAACAGGAGGTTTGCTCGCTGCAACATGATAAAGAGCCACTATATACAAAATATCACCCTCCACCTTGGCGTCAGGGAGTGAGAAGCTGGCTCGGGTATGGGTCGCATTATAATAATGCCAAGCCCGAATGCCATCAAGTACACTGCCCTCGAAGCTCAAGCAAGCGCTAGGACAATCCAGGAACAATTGACTATACCCAAATTGACAAGAAAATCTATTGGGCAGATAAGGCTCCAAGTATACCCTGTTCCGGTAACGATACACCAGGTGCGCGGGACGGATGTTGCGTAACCAAAGAAGCATCTTCTCAGTTAAAAGTTGGGGAGGATCAACGCCGTCAACGTGTACCCTCCTCACTTCTCCAGGGGTGAACTCAGGGAGAGATACGAAGAATTCGAGCTCGTCAATTCTCGCCAATGCCCTCCGGCAGGCCGGCATGGTATCATGTTCCCAAGGCTGATGACGATATCGGAAAATGAAGGCGTCATCAATAGAGACGTTTTCATCGGGTCCCGACCTCATCAATGACCGATAGTGCATCAATAACCACCCCATGAGGTAGTGGTATGGTAGTTCTATCCGGTTAAAGTCCGCCGACACATCACGAGCAATAACTTTGGATGTAAAGGCACGAAGGCCGTGGTGTATGCTATACACCATGGCCGGGAGAAGCGCCAGCCTCACTTTGAAGACCAATTTTACAGCAGGAAGAATGAAATGGCGGTTGATCCTTTCTATAGAACCCGTGCCGCCCGAGACTATACAGTTGCGTAGCCACACCATCAAAAACCCAGCCAAGATCGCTTTATTAGATATCTCCCGGGTACCATAGTGGAAATAACTGAGGGAGTCAGTGCTACTCCCAAATCGGTCACGAGTAGACTTCGACTTCTTAACCTTCGACATCATATCCTTAACCTCCTCTGAGGTTTGGGGAGCTCGAGACAAAACATGACCAGAAGGACGCAACTTAAAAAGATACAAAATCCAGTCCCTGGTATGAGGGGTGTTCCCTTCTGAACTATTTATCTTCTTAATAGCCATCTGATGGCAGGCGCTATGATGACACAACAGTTCTTGGTACACGGCGACGAAGCCAGGAAACCGCTGATCCAAATCCCCGAGCTCTTCGTTTGTCGGCGTGTATACTTCAAAAGCTTCGCCTCCCCACGGCAATCTGGATACAGTGTTCATTTCGTGAAGAGCAAGCCCCAGTTCTCCTCTGGGGGTAAAGAAAGTCCCAGTACGCCGGTTATACAACTCCAATAGAGCCATAAACAAGGGCTTGTTAATGGGCAATCCGTAGCAGGTACCCCTGACGGTGTAGTAAAGATCAATTTCCTGAAGGAAGTCCCCGTACGTCCTCAGAATCCAGGAGGTAAGATTAGTCCATGTGGGAATAGGGTTAATCCAATTCAGCAGTGACAACCTGCCTATGGGATAAGACCCCTTGCGAGCAAGCTGATTCAGAAAAGTATCAGCTAGGGTGAAAAAAAAATTAGGGCCGGTTGTGTTCACAAAAGTACCCGGGAGCAGCCCGATCACAGTCCAACTCACGGAGTCCTTGCCCGCACATATTAAACCCGTGCGTCCGTTGTGGTGAATTTTGCCCACAAAAATTCCCTGTTGGGTAGGAGTCAAAGAGCTCACCATCGTCCTGTTCAGCGGCACCATGTTAAACCACGAGAGAGGATAATGTCGCTCCATCTCGGAAATATGAATCTCTACCCCGTCTACAGAAAAATCCCAGTGCTCTGAGACATCCAGCAATCGGAAGTTCTTTATGGAAAAGGCATCCCCGAAGAGAAAGGCCGGTTTCAGATATTCTCCATCCAACTGCCCCGAATTCATCATGGAACAAAGAAAGCTGAAAGGTTGTTTGTTGATAGCAGCCACCCTATCCCTAGGCTCATTAGTGGGAAGCTGATCCACTATACGACGGATTAAGTCATCAAGTTGCACGCCCACGGCGCACCGAGCTGGACCCACAAGGAGCTCTCCTGCTGGGTTGGTTGGAAGATTCACTGAAGAAAGGGCAAAAGAAGAAACAGGATTAAAAGAAGGCTAAAATAAAAATTTACTGAATAAAGAACCTCTCACGAGCCTATGCGGTTCAGGTCAATAAGGTCTTATGCGGCTCCAGTCCAGTGGGGTCCCAACTTATGCGGCTCCAATCCAGTTGGGTCCCAAGAAATGTAGTTTTGGGGAAGCATATGAGGTTCGAGTCAATACAGTCACATGCGGCCTAACTCAGATGCGAATTCCATATGACTCTAGTTCGATAGCTTATGCGGGTTGGACGAGTGAACACATTTTTAAACAGAAGAATTCATGCGGCACAAAGCGCTATGCGGTTCAGCCTGTTAAAACACATAGGCGGCTCCGTTCAGAGGAGATTGTATGTAGTTTAGATCCGTCTTTTGCGATTCAAATATGGGGCTTTATCTATACGGCTCGGGCATGAAACAGTCATACGGCTCACACAGCATATGCGGCTCACACAGCATATGCGGCTTACACAGCATATGCGGCTCACACAGCATATGCGGCTCTGCCATCAAGATTGGAGAAGGGGCTTGTGCATAAATATGCAACAGAGCCATGAGTACTAAAGATCTAAAAACGACCCTTACCCTCAAAAACAGGACGAACGTCAGAGGGCACTTCGGGTGCGTCAGGTTCGACGGCTGACGAGGACGTCACCCTCTTACCCTTCGCGGCGGTGGAAATGGCTTTAGAAGACTTAGGAGCCATTACTTCGATAATGAAGATCGGAAGGAGAAGACAGGAAAAAGAGTGAACGAAAGAGAAGGTAAAGAAGTCCCTCCGGCTAAAGTTACCCGTATTTATAAACAGAGATAGAGCGTTTCGATTCCCGTACATACACATAAACCGACCCTTCGGTTATGAAAATAAGCCGCCAAAAATGAAGGCTAAGCTCCTCGGATCCCGTACCAAAAAGCGCCCTTTAAAGATCGACAACACTTAAGTGCTAAAGATTGCCATACGTGGCAAATGATGACGTGGCTAGAGGCCATGCGGTTGAAAGTCTCCTGTGGCTGAATCACCTATGCGACTGAATAATTCATGCGGCTAGAACTCTTATGCGGTCAGGATTGCATATGCGGCCAATACAGCCATGCTTCTTGTTCAAAGTATTTCAATTTTACAAATTGAAAACTTTGAAGGGGGTCCTATAGAAGCATGGAAAATACTAAAAAAATTGACCCATGCGACCAAGAAAGACCCATGCGGCTCAGAAAACGCATGCGGCTCAGGGAGTCATGCGGCATAAGGAGCTATGCGGCCGGAGGCATTCCATGCGGCTCAGAAGATATGTGGCGTGACAGTGCTCCCCTCCGATCCATACTGCATTAATTGCTTTGACGGCTGACCCCTCTGAAAAGTTGACAGACCTGACACCAAAGCAGGTAATTATGACTCTGTCATGATGATGAATCTCTAGGAAAGAGAAAGAAATCTCTGACACGATCCCCCGAGAGCAACAAAATGCCACGTGGCCCTGCCACGTGGGTGTGCTTATGCGGCTCGAAGTGAAGACTTCCCATACGGTTCAGAGTGAAGCTGTCCCATGCGGCTCGAGTGGAATTATCCCTATGCGGCTCAAGAAGATCATGCCCATGCGGCTCAAGCAGACACACCATTATGCGGTTCATGCGGCTCATCATATGGTTCAGAAGTCTAAAGGAGGGGGCCACTGCCCAGACAGCCCTGACACGTGTCCCAAGTCTTATGCGGCCCAAAATTCATGCGGCCCAAATCTCATGCGACCCAATCTGCATGCGGTTCCAGTCTCATCATTGGCTCTCAGGACACGTGTCCTCAGCCGATCAATCTCCCAGATTTATGGCAATCCAAGATCGGGTCGAATCCCAATGATCTGGGGCACGTGACAGGAGAATAAATTTTATTTATTCACAGATATTAGAGAATCATTATAAGGAAGATTTATGCCAATCAGCATTAATTGCTAATGGGGATTTGGTGTAATCTACCCTTAATGGTTCTGATTCGTCACAATCAGAAACGAACGGCCTGGATTGATCAATCCCCAGGCCGCCGCCATCTCCAAGAGCTAATCATTGGCAACCCTAGTGATCACATCCCACTATTATAAATAGCAAGGTGCCATTCCCTTGTAATATATAGAGAGATATACAAAAAACAAAAAAAACCAGAGAAGAATACGTATACACAGAGAGACTTCCCCCATAGTCAGAGAGAGAATATACACAGAGAGAGAAGCCAGGAGAGCAATCAGAGAGAGAGAGCAAGAAGGCATTTCTTCGTCAACGACCAAGCAGATCTTTCTCGAGGCAAGGCTGCGTACCGATCGTCCAAGGAGTAAGGCAGAGCGGCCGTCGCTTTCCCGAGCCTCTATCGTCACCCCCCAGAATCTAAAATAAACAATCAACTTAGACTGCTGTACCTAGGTTTTCGTCCCTAGGCTTTCTTTGTACGAGCGAGTTTGTATTGTGAGTCTAAGTTCAGTCCTCCGATAATTGTTCTGTACTTTTACAATCAATGGCAAACAACATCGTCCAAGGGATAAAGCAATCGTCTTCTAAATTGGATTCCTACAGTTGTACCTTTCCCAGAATTCTTGTAATCTTTACAAAGTTTGTATCAATAAAGTTTCATACTTTTGTTTTTGCAAATAAAATGGCGACTCTGCTGGGGACGACTTTCTCCTCCGACGAGAAAGTGACAACTCAATGTGACGTGGCGTCTATCGGGAAGACGCAAAAGACTCTGGTTGTGAAAGTCAACCAGACGGTCTACGAAGCCATGATCAACTCCAAGACCACCCCCCGTACTGTAACAAATTCTACCACGAGCAAAGTGCGCCCAGTGTGGGTCCCCAAGACTGCTGCACAGTCTGGCAGTTCTGCCACCAAGGCTGCTGTGCAATCTGTGGCGCAGTCTGCTTCAAAGACTGTTGCACAGTCTGCCAGCAAGACTGCTGTACAGTCTGTCCATTCTGCCACCAAGCTTGGTACGTAATTTGCTGTTTCAACTGCTGCACAATCTGTCTTAACTACTCGTGCGCAGTCTGCTACTTCTTATGCTGCCTTGTCAAAGTATAAGACTCCTATGCCCCTGACGCAGTTAGCAGCAATTCTTCCTGCGCAAACCAACATTCCAGCAACTAGAGTGCATCCTAAACACTCTGAGGCAAGAACTCCTGATGCGCAAACCACAATCTCTGTGGCCAGAACCAGTGCACCCTCTGCCAGAGTTACTCATGCGCAAGTGGCCAGTGCGCCATCAACCCATGCGCAAACTATGCCTGCGCAATCCAAAAGAGACAGCCCTTTGGCTAATCTCTCTTCCTCTCACAACAAAGGCAAAGGCTCAGTTCCTCCTCTCAAGCACTCTGCTGCTCCAGCACAATCCACTGGGGATAGTCTTTTGGCTATTCCTCCTCCTCAGAACAAAGGAAAAGGCCCTTTGGTCTTTTCTCAAACTTCTTTGTCTCATGACTTAGAAGACAACAGAGGGAAACGCTCTTTAGCTAACCCTTCTTCCCAAAACAAAGGAAAAGGCCCTTTGGTCTTTTCTCAATCTTCTTCGGTTTTTACCGTAGAAGATCAACCTGAACGTGCCTTGGCACCAGTCAGTACAAGAATTCCTTCAAACAAGGGTTCTTCTTCCCTTCATATCAAGAGAACTTGTACTGATCAAAGAGGTATTCTGCCTACCCCGGTAGCAGAATTTCAAGATCTCCCGACTCTCAAGATATCCCGGCCGAAACAGGGAAAATTGTTGGTGTCTTAAACAGAACCCCCGGGGGTGAATTTGCTGATCTAAGAACTTATCTCAACAGACCAACTTCGGCAAAACGCAAACAGCCAATGCCGAAGACCAAACATCATCAGAAGCAAACTTCCAGGGTCAAGAACCCCGACACCTATGCCAATGAAGTGAGCACTTCCCTGTATACTCAAGGGACAAAACATTTAAAAAACCGGAACCATATTCCGAATATTGTCAAAGAACAGATCCCTCAATCTTTTGATCTCCGGGAACATCTCAGGCAAAAACGGGGTAATGTCTCGACACCTCCAGTTCAATCATCTGATCATCATTGCAATCATAAAGTCATAATCCAGTGTTGTTGTCAAACAATAAAACGATCTGTCTTTGATCGTCTGAACTTTGCAAACCCTGGACCTAAGTCAGAGGATGAAGACGAAGTGTTATACGCTTCTGTCAACATAACCTCTCGAGACACTGGGGGTAGGAAGTGCTCTAAGCACGGCAAGCCTCGCCGTCCTAGTCAACGGTATTTAGATTTACTCCAGGAATCTTCTGAAGGAGTATTTCGACATACCCGATCCCGAAGCCGAGATACAATCGGTCAAAAGAATCTTCAAGATCCTTCAGGTCATTTTCTTCCTTCTCAGTCAGGAGATGGCTCTTTCTCCGACTATGATGCATACAGTGAAAGCTCGGAACAGACGGTGTCTTCCACTGTACTAAGAGAAGTGACAACTTATGTTGTCAATGAAGATCCAGATGCTTCAACTTCTGCAAATCAGGAACAGCGAATCGCTGCACTAGAAGACAAGCTGAAGACCATGGCTGAAATGGTCGCGAGTATGCATTCTATTATTGTGGCACAACATACCACACCACCGACCATACCTCCTGCAAATCCTGAAATCATAGCATTGTCGGTACCTGTCAACGCAGGACTGGGGGTATTATCTCCTCAAGTACCCCTTGTACAAGTTTAACCTACACCCAGTCAGACAGGTGCTGGGGGTAGTACTTATCATGCTGTTCCTCCTCCTAATACTCAGACTCCACCTGCTCCTTCTACATCAGTGGAAGATGCCACTGAAGCTGTCAAGTTGTTACGCACTCAGTTCGAGGCTTTCAAGGAGAAAGACAACTTACAAAGGTTGGGGATCAAGCAACCATACCCAGTTGAATGGAAGGAAGTCCCATTTCCTCCTAAGTATAAGATCCCAACAATCTCTCTGTTTGATGGCAGTACCTCTCCAAGCCAGTTCATCAATCACTTTGAGGTAATGACTATCCAACTCTGTGAGACCCGTCTCACTGTATCGGTATTTTATACGGATACATGTTTATTTGAGCCGTATTTTGTATTTATCGATTTGCGTGATATTCTAAAATTTTCCTAAGTGTAGGATTTCATGACTTGGTTTAACTTGGATTTGGTTTTATTTGGTTCGGTTCTACTTTGACTTGGTTTGGTTCGGCTTGGACTTGGTTTGGTTAGTTGGTTCTTTATGAGATGAGGTGTATGGCTTAGATTGAGTGGAGAGGAATGAATGGTGGAGATTGCTTGGGCTTGTTATATAAGCCACTTTTTCTCTCTCCCTCCTCATTCACCATCATTCATTTTCTTTTTCCACCAAACCCTAGCCATTAGAGAGAGGCAAGTACACCTTACCGAATGTTGGACGATTTTTATTTTTTTTGTTCCATTCTCTTTCTTGTTACATTCTAAGCATGTTTAGAACTTGGAGTTTTCGGTTTTACCGGGTGGATTGTTGTAGATCTAGCTTGTGGTATTTTCAGTTTTTATGGGTTTTGATCTGTCAAACTTGTATATTTTGTCAACTGATGGTTCCATGTTGTAGAGCATTTCATTCTACCCTAAATTGACCTATGGAAGTCCGAATTTGGACTCCGTTTTGAAGTTTGGTGGTATGGAGAAGCCATGGTATTTTCCTTGAACTTCTTCTCAGTTGGCAACAAATTGTTGCTGGCTTGCATTTGTTTTGGCCACAGAAGTCTTGCTTAGCCGCATGAACGTGGCAACATTAATTGCTTCCTGACATGATGGCATTTATAAGCTAGCCGCATGAGAATTTGCCTTTAATGAATTGTTGAGAGCTAGCCGCATGAGAATTTGTATTTTATGTATTGTTGAACACCAGCCGCATGCCTTCCTAAAGCATTAAATGCACTGCTTGTTTCCATAATGCAAAAGCATTAGATAATATTTTGCTTCAGAAATGGCATTAAATGCACTTTTGCTAACACATTAAATAATTGCTTGTGTCAGATTGCATTGAATGCATTTTTGCATTTTTCCAGCTAGCCGCATATGCTCAACTTAGCCGCATGGGTTCCTATAGGAAATTCCTAATGTTTTGTCTTTTGCTTTAATGTTGGACTAATGCTAGCCGCATGGTTAAAGCATGGTCTGGAGGTTCATTTACTAGGGTTTTGTCCTATATGCTTTAATTTACTAAGGTTTTGTCCTATATGCCTCAATGCTTGGTTAAAGCATTTATATTAATGCATAATGCTTGGGTTTAAGCATCCTGTAGCCGCATAAGGTTTATAATCTAATGATTTCCAAAGTGCTGTGCTTAAAGGACTTATTGCATTTAGGTCCTTGCTTTATAGTTTAGGGCTTATTGCATTTAGGCCCTTGCTTTATAGTTTAAGGCATAATGCTTATTTAAATTGCATTCAGCCAATTCATTCTCTAAAGCACGTATTATAATGCATTATTTAACACATTCTCCTAATACTTTCTCTGATGCATTATTTAATGCAATCTCGGATGCATTCTCCAATGCATTAATGCATAGCCGCAGGGGTTATGTCCTTTAGCCGCATGAATGTGCTAATGCAAATTGCATTAGCATGCAATTTCGCTAGGGATGCTTACATGTATTTAAAACAATGAGCTTGTGAACCGCATAATGTATAAAGTCATGGATTTAATTGCATGCATGGTATAATGCCATGTCATATTTGAAAATTGCATGCATGCAAGCATCAGCTTGCATGCTTATATATAAGCCGCATGTATTAAATAATTGGCCCCATGGAGCATTCTTTAGCCGCATATGGCTTAAATATTTGCTGGCCGCATAAGAAAATATTTTGGCCGCATGTACTATTTTTGGCCACATGGACATTGTACTTTGGACTTGCATTTAATACTGACCGCATGGCTTTTCTGGAGCTGCATGTACTTGCTTGATATATTATAATACTTGTCATCATTGTTGGCCCACGTGAACCATTATTTAAGTGGTTCACGTGAACCTTTTCTTATTGCATTAATTGTGGGGGGTCCCACGTAGCTTCTTTTAGTTGACTTGCTTGCTGAAGTGGGAGTTTGCATTTAATGGGGGTCCCACTGTCTTTTGTCTTATTTGATTTCATGACCTATTTATTGTTTCTTGGCCGCATGGGTGGCCTCCCACCCTCTTTGACCGCATATTTGTTCTCCCACTTTTGGACCGCATGGGTCCCACATTGATTATTTAAAAGTCTTATTTGCGTGAATTGTGGTCAGAATTTCTTCCCACTCCCAACATGAAAGTTGTAGAGTTTCTCCTTGGCTTCAAGAATATATATATATTATATATATATATTATTATTTAATTGTACAAGTTTTTCTCCTCCTTGATAATGACATGACTTGATAGTGGCCCGCCGTGGCGCACTCTTGACATGATAAACCTAACATGATACTCCTTGAAATGCTGTTGCGACGGCTACCTAACATGATATGACCTGTATAAATAACCCGAACACCGTGACTGATTGTGCTTGTACAAATGAACCCGTCTTGTCTTGCATCATGTCTAGGACATGAATCCCTGGTTTCCCACGGTCAGGGATTCATACTGAAATGGACTAAGGCTAATTACTAGAATAATCTAGTAGTTCATGGAGAGACTTTTCCAGTTACCTGTTGCCCCTTTGATCCCGGCCTTATATATATATACATGGAATTTGTTGCTATCCGTCGAGATGAGCGCACTTCCAGCCCGCCGTCGAGCGTGGTACCTTAGGACACATGTATCTTACTACAGTGTGTCTGCTATATCATGCTATCTTTTCCTTTTCTTTGCTGGGGTCATTCAGGTAGTAACAAACAGGTAACCGGACTTGGAAGAATCTCATTACATCTTGCTAGTAACTAGGCCTGTGATAACCCTAGTTAGTTAAAGTATCAAGCCGTACTTATTGCTTGGCCGTGATTGATTGAATGGAGTCTAACTCAGTCTAGTCTTGTCTTGATCCTGCACAAGATTGTCACATGACCTGATTGTTCATATTCGTCCTGTCTTGTACATGATTGTTACTTGTCCTGATTTCTTATATTTATCTTGCCGATAAATGGTGGGAGAAACCAAGTTCTGTTCAGACGAAGGGTTACAACCCCGATCCTTGTTTGGTTTACGGGTTGTAACCTGGATATCTGAATAGTCCCATGGTTATCTCATCGTATATCACCTGCCCTGCTCGATAATGGTTGCAATGATTGTCACCTTAACATGTTCTCCAATTTACTTTACGATCAATGATGCTTTACTTATAGTCTCTCTATGATCGGGGTGAGTGCATTGGTACTGCACGAATCTCGATTCTCTCTTACTTATTGCTTTCTCTCCCTGTTGATTGCTAATGATTGCTGGTTTTAGTTCATAGTTCGGCCTCCTTTGTGGTACTTGCTATTTGGGGTCTGACCCCACTGGTTTTGTATGGCTAGGTTCCGATAGAAGAGCCCAAAGGATCTACCGCACCATCGACTCGACGGTGACCAGCCGAAGCACCAGAGTGCCTCAGTGGGTTTCTTCTTCATTCTTCCACTGATATGTAAATTCTCCTCTTGTAACGTTTAGCCCCGAGCACGTATTTAGCTCGTGTTTTGGTATTTTCCTTGATATTGTAGCCTACGGGCATAAACATGATATGTGTATTCTAGACTATAGCTAGTCCTTATCATGTACGACTAATACTCTAGCTAGTCATCTGCTTTGTGGTACTAGCTTCATGATCATTCATGTATATATGGTTCGGGACGCCTTACTATTATATGTATGATGATCGTACTCCTTGCTCTTGTGTAATTGCCTGTGATTGAGATACCTAGGATTGTTAAACCTTAGGATTGACTGATGGCTTGTAGAGTAACCCCCATGTCTTGACAGCTTATACGTGATTTCAGAGTATTAACATACTTTGGGATTACGTAGCTGGCTATGTCTGCCCCCGCTCTCCAGTATTCTGGTTCTGGGGCGTGACATGGTTTTAGTGGTGGCGCCATGCAGGTCTGAATCTCAATTTTCAGATTTGTAGGGGTTACCATGTTTAGATATCTCAATCATGATTATCCTTATTGATCTCCTTCGGATTATTCTCTACCTCTGATACTTGACTTGATATCTGATTTGATCATTGATCATTCCTGTTCCCATGATTTGATCTTCTGTCCTTCAACTTTCAAGGGCACTGTTCTTGATCCTTCTGATTATCTTGTTCGTGTTTCGCCAAGGGCAGCTCAACATTCTTCAGCCAGGCCAGTTATGGAGGATCAGTCTCAGCATACAGGCAGAGATATCAGTCCATCCCGATCATCCAGTCGCTTCTGTCTTCGTATCTTGAGACAGATGATAAAGTTCATGCATCTGTTTCAACTACGATGACACGTCCTGGGTAGAGTCATGTCTTGAACTAAGTCATTGGTACCGACTTACCTTGAGACTTGACTTTTATCTATTTTTGGGAGTCAGCTTAGGCCAGCAAGGACGTTGGTTTCTACACAACTGTCCCAGGAGACATATTGATCCATATGCCTCCAACCCTTCTTGATCATGATTGTATTTGTTCTTGTGCATTTATTTACCGCTTACGCATTTATTTACATTACCGATTATTTTACCTTACTTATATGCCATGCTTGATTTATTGAGATTGTTGAGTTCCCTGGAGCTTTTGTTTTGTTATCTTGCTCGACTAGCCTCAGGAAATTCCGAGGACGGAATTTTTCTAAGGTATGGAGAGTTGTGAGACCCGTCTCACTGTATCGATATTTTATACGGATACATATTTATTTGAGCCGTATTTCGTATTTATCGATTTGCGTGATATTCTAAAATTTTCCTAAGTATAGGATTTTATGACTTGGTTTAACTTGGATTTGGTTTTATTTGGTTCGGTTCCACTTTGACTTGGTTTGGTTTGGCTTGGACTTGGTTTGGTTAGTTGGTTCTTTATGAGATGAGGTGTATGGCTTAGATTGAGTGGAGAGGAATGAATGGTGGAGATTGCTTGGGCTTGTTATATAAGCCACTTTTTCTCTCTCCCTCCTCATTCACCATCATTCATTTTCTTTTTCCACCAAACCCTAGCCATTAGAGAGAGGCAAGTACACCTTGTCGAATGTTGGACGATTTCCATTTTGTTTGTTCCATTCTCTTCCTTGTTATATTCTAAGCATGTTTAGAACTTGGAGTTTTCGGTTTTACCGGGTGGATTGTTGTAGATCTAGCTTGTGGTATTTTCGGTTTTCATGGGTTTTGATCTGTCAAACTTGTATATTTTTGTCAACTGATGGTTCCATGTTGTAGAGCATTTCATTCTACCCCAAATTGACCTATGGAAGTCCGAATTTGGACTCCGGTTGGAAGTTTGGTGGTATGGAGAAGCCATGGTATTTTCCATGAACTTCTTCTCAGTTGGCAACAAATTGTTGCTGGCTTGCATTTGTTTTGGCCACAGGAGTCTTGCTTAGCCGCATGAACGTGGCAGCATTAATTGCTTCCTGACATGATGGCATTTATAAGCTAGCCGCATGAGAATTTGCCTTTAATGAATTGTTGAGAGCTAGCCGCATGAGAATTTGCATTTTATGTATTATTGAACACCAGCCGCATGCCTTCCTAAAGCATTAAATGCACTGCTTGTTTCCATAATGCAAAAGCATTAGATAATGTTTTGCTTCAGAAATGGCATTAAATGCACTTTTGCTAACACATTAAATAATTGCTTGTGTCAGATTGCATTGAATGCATTTTTGCATTTTTTCAGCTAGCCGCATATGCTCAACTTAGCCGCATGGGTTCCTATAGGAAATTCCTAACATTTTGTCTTTTGCTTTAATGTTGGACTAATGCTAGCCGCATGGTTAAAGCATGGTCTGGAGGTTCATTTACTAGGGTTTTGTCCTATATGCTTTAATTTACTAAGGTTTTGTCCTATATGCCTCAATGCTTGGTTAAAGCATTTATATTAATGCATAATGCTTGGGTTTAAGCATCCTGTAGCCGCATAAGGTTTATAATCTAATGATTTCCGAAGTGCTGTGCTTAAAGGACTTATTGCATTTAGGTCCTTGCTTTATAGTTTAGGGCTTATTGCATTTAGGCCCTTGCTTTATAGTTTAAGGCATAATGCTTATTTAAATTGCATTCAGCCAATGTATTCTCTAAAGCACGTATTATAATGCATTATTTAACACATTCTCCTAATGCTTTCTCTGATGCATTATTTAATGCAATCTCGGATGCATTGATGCATAGCCGCAGGGGTTATGTCCTTTAGCCGCATGAATGTGCTAATGCAAATTGCATTAGCATGCAATTTCGCTAGGGATGCTTACATGTATTTAAAACAATAAGCTTGTGAACCGCATAAGGTATAAAGTCATGGATTTAATTGCATGCATGGTATAATGCCATGTCATATTTGAAAATTACATGCATGCAAGCATCAGCTTGCATGCTTATATATTAGCCGCATGTATTAAATAATTGGCCCCATGGAGCATTCTTTAGCCGCATATGGCTTAAATATTTGCTGGCCGCATAAGAAAATATTTTGGCCGCATGTACTATTTTTGGCCGCATGGACATTGTACTTTGGACTTGCATTTAATACTGACCGCATGGCTTTTCTGGAGCTGTATGTACTTGCTTGATATATTATAATACTTGTCATCATTGTTGGGCCACGTGAACCATTATTTAAGTGGTTCATGTGAACCTTTTCTTATTGCATTAATTGTGGGGGGTCCCACATAGCTTCTTTTAGTTGACTTGCTTGCTGAAGTGAGAGTTTGCATTTAATGGGGGTCCCACTGTCTTTTGTCTTATTTGATTTCATGACCTATTTATTGTTTCTTGGCCGCATGGGTGGCCTCCCACCCTCTTTGACCGCATATTTGTTCTCCCACTTTTGGACCGCATGGGTCCCACTTTGATTGTTTAAAAGTCTTATTTGCGTGAATTGTGGTCAGAATTTCTTCCCACTCCCAACATGAAAGTTGTAGAGTTTCTCCTTGGCTTCAAGAATATATATTATATATATATTATTATTTAATTGTGCAAGTTTTTCTCCTCCTTGATAATGACATGACTTGATAGTGGCCCGCCGTGGCGCACTCTTGACATGATAAACCTGACATGATACTCCTTGAAATGCTGTTACGACGGCTACCTGACATGACATGACCTGTATAAATAACCCGGACACCGTGGGTGATTGTGCTTGTACAAATGAACCCGTCTTGTCTTGCATCATGTCTAGGACATGAATCCCTGGTTTCCCACGGTCAGGGATTCATACTGAAATGGACTAAGGCTAATTACTAGAATAATCCAGTAGTTCATGGAGAGACTTTTCCAGTTACCTGTTGCCCCTTTGATCCCGGCCTTATATATATATACATGGGATTTGTTGCTATCCGTCGAGATGAGCGCACTTCCAGCCCGCCGTCGAGCGTGGTACCTTAGGACACATGTATCTTACTACAGTGTGTCTGCTATATCATGCTATCTTTTCTTTTTCTTTGCTGGGGTCATTCAGGTAGTAACAAACAGGTAACCGGACTTGGAAGAATCTCATTGCATCTTGCTAGTAACTAGGCATGTGATAACCCTAGTTAGTTAAAGTATCAAGCCGTACTTATTGCTTGGCCGTGATTGATTGAATGGAGTCTAACTCAGTCTAGTCTTGTCTTGATCCTGCACAAGATTGTCACATGACCTGATTGTTCATATTCGTCCTGTCTTGTACATGATTGTTACTTGTCCTGATTTCTTATATTTATCTTGCCGATAAATGGTAGGAGAAACCAAGTTCTGTTCAGACGAAGGGTTACAACCCCGGTCCTTATTTGGTTTACGGGTTGTAACCTGGATATCTGAATAGTCCCATGGTTATCTCATCGTATATCACCTGCCCTGTTCGATAATGGTTGCAATGATTGTCACCTTAACATGTTCTCCAGTTTACTTTACGCTCAATGATGCTTTACTTACAGTCTCTCTATGATCGGGATGAGTGCATTGGTACTGCACGAATCTCGATTCTTGGATTCAACCAAGGGAGAAGCGAACCTTTGGGCAAGATTCGCCTAAAACTCCAAATAGGCAATCTTCGTACAAAAGTGACCTTCTACATCATTGACAATCATGGTTGTTCTTACAATGCTTTATTGGGGAGACCATTCTTACATGAGCACAATATTGTTCCTTCAACTCTCCATCAATGTTTTAAATACGTTGATGACAATGGAGAGGTGCAAAAGGAGATCGCTGATCTCTATCCTTTTAAAGGCATTGAAGCATACTGCAACGATGCTCGTATGTATAAGGATGAATTCATGAAGGTGGTGTTATCTCTGGATACTGAAGAAGAGCAAGAAGCAGTGCCTAAAGACACCCTTATTATACCTGTTAAAGGGCGAGTCTCTCATCCTCAGTCCTCTAAGCCCCTGGCTATTCACTTGCCAGCCCAGAAACAACCGATGGATGATGATAAAAGGGAGCTCACCTCTTCTGAGCCACTTGTTATCGATTTACGTCGTAACAAGGACGAAAAGCAGCTCGCTTCTTCTGAGCCACTTGTTATTGATCTAACTCATAACAAGGACAAAAGGGAGCTCACCTCCTCTGAGCCACTTGTTATTGACCTCCGTCGTAACAAGGCCAATCCTCCTCCACGTTCTTCTTCTCCCCCTCTTGTAATCAATCTGACCAAGCCTGCTAAGGCTAAAGGTCCTGCTGTAAATACGAATGTACAGATCAATGAAAAAGCATCTACTTTCCAGTATACTGATGTCATTTATCATACTAAATGCTATTTGGATATGTTAGATAGCTTTCGATCATTTACAATGGGAGTTGTACAATCTTTTCAAACAGAAGTCTCATTTGAAGATCCAAAAGATTCATATCGTATTGTTCCTTCTCGAAAGAAAGGCGAGAGTCCAATACTTTTTAGTAAAGGATCGGAACAACAATTCAGTTATACGGATGATAGCAAAAGTAACGATACAGGACATCTCCAATTCCGACGTTACAGTCAACAATCAAAAGACATCATCCGAAAGATGGGTTATGACTTCAAGAGTGGCCTCAATTACGGCAAGGGTAGACGAACTCCTATCCGTACGACTGTTCCAGAAGGAAAATCAGAGATGTACTACAGCAAGACCAAAAGCGGTCTTGGATATGCTTCTCCTCCAGTACTATCCCCAGCAGTCTCCAACTCTGATAGTGAAGAACGTTCTAATTCTTCTGACTCCAGATCATGGGATTCTGATACCAGTGTTGGTGAAGTCCATCGGCTGGTCGTATCTTCCAACATGGTCTCTGCTGAACTTCCAGAAGGCTATGACGAGGACATTGAAGAAAGTCCCGAAACAGATCCTTGGGCTCAACGAATGGACAATCAATGGGAACTCCGATTCGAACAGCGAGAACCTCCTACTGAAGATCAATTGGTTCAAATTGATGTAGAAGAGAACGGGTCATCTTGTCCAATATTCATCAGCAAGAATCTTCCAGAAGCAGATAAGCAAGAATTAAATCTTCTTATTAAAGAATACATTGATGTCTTTGCTTGGAGTTACGAAGACAAGCCAGGTTTAGATCCCAAAGTTGCTACTTACAAACTGAACATTTTATCCAATACAAAACCAGTCAAGCAGCAACAGCGACGCTTCAAACCAGAAATGATGGATGCGATCGATGATAAAGTCAAGAAGCTCATCGCTTGTGGCTTTATTCGAGAAGAGCAGCATCCTGATTGGGTAGCCAATATCGTCCCAGTTCTGAAGAAAACTGGCAAAGTTCGAGTCTGCATCGACTTTCGGGATCTCAATAAAGCATGTCCAAAAGACGAATTTCCTCTCCCTATCACGGACGTCATGATTGACAATACCTGTGGGTTCGAGCGAATATCCTTTGTGGATGGATTCTCCGGATACAATCAGATTCGGATGAATCCTGAAGATGAAAAACACACTTCTTTCCGCACTCCTCGCAGAGTTTACTGCTATACCGTGATGCCATTTGGTCTCAAGAACGCTGGTGCAACTTACCAACGAGCCATGAGTACCATCTTTCGAGATCATCTTCGCAAGACAGTCGAATGCTACGTTGACGATATCGCCATCAAAAGTCGTCTGAAGGAAGATCACATCCAAGACTTGAGAACTATCTTCAATCTGATGCGCCAACATCAACTCAAAATGAATCCCACCAAGTCATTCTTGGGTGTCTCTAGTGGCAAGTTTCTCGGCTTCGTTATTACCTCTAAGGGTATACACGTAGATCCCGAGAAGATCAAAGCCATTCAAGAGATGCGTCCTCCACGCAACCTAAAAGAGCTACGAAGATTCCAAGGTCGTCTTGCGTACATCAGGAGATTCATTTCAAATTTGTTCCGACGCTGCAGACCATTCATTCAGCTGATGAAGAAGGTGTCTCTTTCATTTGGACTGAAAAATATCATCGAGCATTCGACGACATCAAACGGTACCTCATGAATCCACCGGTCTTGGTGCCACCAATCTCGGGCATACCATTCTTAATGTATGTCCGTGCTATGGATCATTCATTGGGTGCTTTACTTGCCCAAAAGAATAAAGAAGGCCATGAACAGGCCATCGATTATCTCAGTCGTACTATGATTGGTGCTGAACACCGTTATAGTCCAGTCGAAAAAGAATGTCTAGCTCTCATGTTTGTTGTTCAAAAGACAAGGCATTACATCATTGGCCAAACTATTCATGTCATATCCCGAGTTAATCCTCTTCGGGTACTGATGAAGAAGCCCAGTACACTCAATTCTTGGCTGGCTACATGGGCCATCCTGCTAGCCCAATATGACATGGTATATATTCCACAAAAGTCTGTCAAAGGTCAAGCCCTGACGGATTTCCTAGCGGCTCATCCTGTGCTAGAAACATCCAAACTCTATGATGAAATTCTAGATGAGACATTAGAATCAAATATGATCTCTGAAGAATTTCCTACTTGGCGTCTATTCTTTGACGGTGCATCCAGAATCGGACCAAATGGTGCCATTGTAGCAGGAGTCGGAGTTGTTCTCGTTTCTCCAGACGGATCGACTATCCAAAGAGCTTACCCTCTAGATGAACCATGCTCCAACAATGTAGCGGAGTACAACGCTTTACTAATCGGCCTTCAGTTAGCTAGACAACTGGATGTTGAATATCTCGAAGTCTACGGTGACTCCAAGTTGGTTGTCAACCAGGTTAGAGGAACCTATGAAGTTCGCCATCAAGATCTGGTACCTTATCATGAAGCGGTAATCAACGTGGCTATATCATTCAAAGCTTTCTTCATCGACTATGTTCGTCGAGCTTGCAATATTGAAGCAGATGCCTTGTCCAATCTTGCAGCTGTCTTAGCTATCCCTATCAAAAGACAGCAGGTGGTGGTTGTCTCTAATCGTGAGTTGTTTTGTGTCAAAAACAATCATAATATTGAGTTCAGTAATCTTACTGAAGTCAATGTTATCGATGAAGACTAGAGAACTCCTTTTATCGACTTCGTAGTTCATGACATACTTCCTGAAGATCCTAAGAAGGCTACGAGTATTCGTCGACGGTCTCTACGATTCTATTACAATCAAACCACCAAAACTCTCTATCGGCGGACTTATGACGGTCTTCTCTTGCGCTGTCTCGCTGGTGATGAAACGAAGCAAGTGTTGCGTGAAACTCACGATGGTGTTTGTGGAGCACATCAACCTGGTCCTCAGTTACATGATCGCATCCGACGAATGGGTTACTACTAGCCCTCTATGGTATCAGATGCCATCGAATATGCAAGAAAATATCGTGCTTGTCAAATCCATACTGATTTCATTTACCAGCCTTCAGAATTCCTGCATCCGACTGCTGCTTCTTGGCCTTTTGAAGCTTGGGACATGGACATTATAGGTCCCATCAATCCTCCTTCTTCTAGAGAACATCGGTTCATATTAGCAATAACCGATTACTTCTCTAAGTGGGCTGAAGCTATACCTTTGGCTGAAGTCAAAACCAGCAGTGTCATCAACTTCGTCAAACACCATGTCATCTACAGATTTAGTGTACCTCGAAGGATCATTCATGACAATGGACCACAATTCATCAGTCAGAAGTTCACAAGATTCTGCGATGATCACCGGATTGATAATGTTGCTTCTACAGCTTATAATCCTGCCGCTAATGGCTTGGCTGAAGCCTTCAACAAAACTATCATCAAGCTCCTCAAGAAGTTTGTATCTACTAATAAACGGAACTGGAGTGAAACGCTTGGTGAATGTCTTTGGGCCTACCGTACTACGGTCCGTAATCCTACAGGTTTTACACCCTTCTCTTTGGTATATGGCTGTGAAGCAGTTTTACCTCTAGAACTTCAAATTTTGTCCTTAAGGATTGCTATCGCCAATGAGCTCACTACAGAGAACAACGATCTTCTTCGACTTCAAGAATTAGAAGCGCTCGACGAAAAGCAGCTATTGGCTCAACAACATATTGAGTTATATCAAGCTCGCATCTCAAAGACTTTCAATCGCAAAGTTAAAGTCAGAGCCTTTCAGCAAGGAGAACTCGTTCTAACGGTCAGACGTCCTATGACTATAACTCACATGAGCAAAGGCAAGTTCGACGCGAAGTGGGAAGGTCCTTACATTGTTAGCAAAGTCTTTTCAAATGGAGCCTATCAACTTTCAGAGTTAGATGGTCGAATTGCAATGATGCCTATCAATGGCAAATTTCTCAAGAAGTACTATGTATAAATATAACGGATATTTTATGTAAATATGATCAGACATTTCATAAATAAAGTTTGATTTTTATTTCATCATCAACGATGTTACATAATATTAAGGAAGGTCACTATCATCCTTCTCAACATTGGGGTGCGGGCCACTGTCGTCCTTATCAAAGACATAATCAGCAAAAGAGCCGATAATATCCTTGCTGGAACCTACCAGGAACTTGCAAGCAGCCATCCTCATGGCCTCTTCTTCTTCAGTCTTTCCTGGTTCAAGCAGAAAATCCAGGATATCCCGCGGTAGCTTGGGTGCAGACGAACCTTCGCCTGCTCCTGCCTGCTTTGGCTGGACTAGTTCGGCTGGACGTTCTTCAGTGCCCGCTTCAATCTTCGGGGCGAGTTCAGCCTTCTTGTATGCATCTCCAGACGACATCTTTATGTTGAAAAGTAGAAATGATCATTCCTTTCAGATTTCTGTTCTATTTATAGGCAGAGATTCTCCAAATAACGAAGCGACTCATTATCATCCGACGGTTCACCCGTTCATTATCATCTGACGGTTCGCCCGTTCATTATCATCTGACGGTTCACCTGCTCATTCAATTCATTTGACGGTTCGTCCGTTCATTATCATCTGACGGTTCGTCCGTTCATTATCATCTGACGGTTCGCCCGTTCATTACATCCATCCGACGGTTCATCCGTTCATTTAATTCATCTATTATCCGACGGTTTGTCCGTTTATTACATCCATCCGACGGTTCACCTGTTCGTTATCACCATCTGACGGTTTGTCCGTTCGTTCCATCCATCCGACGGTTCGTCCGTTCATCATACATTTGACGGTTTATCTGTTCATTCCACCCATTTGACGATTCATTTGACGGTTCGTCCGTTCATCCTGACGATTCATTTCATTCATACATTTTTGACGATTCATTATCGTTCATCATCTACATCAGCAACTTGTCCTCCCTGATTGAGTTGTCTACTGAAATAATGATATTCAATAAATTATATCCTGCCATGTCCATATTACCTCTGAGCAGATATAATAAATATAATTATTTTCTAAAAATCAAGAAATATATCATGTCCTGTACCTCTGAATATGTTTTCTATTTCTATTATTTATATCTGAACAAGATATGCAATAAATAATAGAACCACAACAAAATGTCTTTTATTGATTAAAATTTAAGATATTACAAAAACACACCTGCTGCAAAAGACAAGAAGATACAAGATATTTTTCTACTAAGCTGGTGGTGTCCTCAAGCCGGTTATCTGTTGTCTCAGAGTCTGTAGCCGCTCTTTACGGGATTCCATCACTCGCTTCCTGGCTTCCTCCATCCCAGATTGTTCATTAAAGGTGGGCATGGTTACCATTCGGCGAGTGATTTCAGCATTATGAGCTGCGACATATTCGTCTCTTTCCTGGGTTAGAGCACCGAGTTGTTGAATTGCAGTTTGGTGTTCGGTGATCTCATTCTCCAGCTCTTCTTGAAGACGGACAATCTCCGCTCTCAGTTCAGCAATTCTTCTCTCTTTTCTTTCAGCAGTCGAGGTTACTGATTCCACCTTGGAATTGTACTCCGCAGATTTAGTAGAAAAGGCATCCAAGAGAATCTGGAAGTTTACTCTTTCAACTGCAGCCTCCTGAGACATTCGTTCAAACTCGGCTTGTATCAAAGGTTCTATCTCTCCTTTGTTCAGCTCTTTATAGCTTTTTGTTGAGGCTTCCAGCTCATCCAATATGTGATCAAGAAATGTGGCTTGATCCTCGTCACCTTGCTCACGGATGGCATTTATTAAGAAAGAGGTCGGACCTCTAACCGTGTAAAAATCGGCATCTTCTTTTTCCATCACCCTATCGATCAAAGGCCCTAATGAGTCAAAGAAGAATTTGGTAAATGACTTGATGACGAACTGATTGGTCGCCAGAGCACCAGGAGTCACAGCTACTCCTGTTGATGACGAGGCAGCAGGCCGTTCAGTCTCTTATATTGGGACAGAGGGCTCTTTGAATAATGGAACTAAAGTGGAGCTGGTGGCCCCTCCTGGTTGTTCCTCTGTAAAATTAAATATTATTATTTTGTCTGTCATTTGCTGTTGTCAAAGAGAATCAAAAGTGAAAACGATCTTACCATGGTTCGATCCGGCGACTGGCCTATCATCTGTTAGGACAGATTCTAGCTGGGCAGAAGTAGCCTCAGACACTATTGCCTGACTACTTCCTGCTTCAGAGCCACAGAATAAATGACGACTACTACTAGTAATCGTCGTCGCAAGTACTATGTCCATGCACACTGGAGGTACTGGAGAAGATTCGATTTTTGCATGGAATACAAATAAAGATGTTAGTTATCAATCTATTAAAAGAAGATTGTTAATTTCATTTTATACCTTGGGAATCAACAGCGGGAGTTTCCTCCGGGGCCGCTTCTTCATCTGCTATCTTCTCTAGAGATGCATGTACCTCAACATCCTTTTCAGGATCTAAAGTGTCATCAGCAACTTCAGGAAGTGTTTGCACCTCAACATCCTTTTCAGGATTCAAGGTGTCGTCAACATCTACATGAGACATATGCTCTTCAGCATCCCCTTCAGGGTCTTGCGTTTCATCAATATCCTCAGATGAAGAGCTCTCCTCATTTTTATCTTCCTCCAGAGCCTCCCCACTGACAGTTACAGCAGTTTGATCAAAATAATCCTCCTGTGAAACGAAGTCGCAGCCATTTAATGCGTCAATCATTTCACGATCCTCCTTCTCGCGGATTGCTCCCGGTGTAAGAGAAAGTTGAGTAGTCTCCGCAGCAGGTGAAGGAGATCGTACGGCGTCATGCTCTTCTTCTACAATATTGTCTCTGGGCTCTTCGGCCTCATTTCTCTGGTCCAGCTCTACCTTCTGCTCGATCTCCTCTCTCTGTTCTGGACTGGGAGTTCTATGCCCAGACTCAGAAACAGGAGTGGGAGATGACATGGTGATTCCGGCTGCAGCGTTCACCACTATAGAAGACAAAACTTGCCTAGGAGGAGAGACTGTTCTTTTTCTTCTTCGGTGTGCCAGCTTCATTGTTCTGTGCAGAGGCCTCTCAGGGCTCTCTACATTTATTACCTCAGTCTGTTTTTGAACAGAGGTTCGTGTAGTTGCTTCATCTCGAGTTGTCTCGGCCTGCTGTCGAGATTGGGATCTTGTAGTAACTTTCTCTGAAGAATGTTCCAAGATTAATTTCTTCTTCGCAACAGGGGCAGAAGGCTCTTCTCTCCTTCTCTTCTTCTCCTTGATCGGAGATTTAACAACCTTCAAAGAAACCTTTACTGGTTTGTTGACTTCCTCAGAGAAATTGGCTTCCCTGGAAGCTTCCAATGGATCATCCACTGGTTCATGTTCCTCATCATTATTGGGAGCCAATGTGTCAGTTGCTCCCTTCTTCAGACGATTTGCCATTGCAAAACTATCAACGAGGCTATAGTTTTCGGCAAAAGTGTTCGCAGCAGTGTAAAACTGTGAATATGTATACAGCATTCTTGGACCATTATTATTCTTGTGTGGCATCGAGAACACTGTCTTTGTGTCTCGAACATTATAGTAAGCCCACGCTCTGGCACCGTCGATCAAGTATTCCTTTCCTTGTAAGCAGGTTATTGTATTGCCCATATGAAACTGGTCATATCCGAACTGACGAGCAAAGTGACTCGGCAAATATGGTTCCAAATAGCATTCTTCCTTAAATCTGTATTCCAGATGTGATGGTCTGATCGCCTTCAACCATTCAAAAGTTATTCGACCTATTTGTTGCCTCCCAAGGTCGACCATATTTGGTGCCATGAATTCATAACTTGTTGGAGGGGGAGAGCAAAGAAAATTCCATCCTCTACCGAGATTCAGAGTGCATCTGCAGTCCTTCAGATTAGTGTATATCCACCGGCTCTGTGAGAATCTGTGCAGAAAACTGCCGCCCACTGCTCCCATGGCAGGATTCATCAAAGATGGATGGTGCAGGAGTTACCATCCGAATAAGTAAGTGTAAGGTAATTCCAGTCTGGAAAAATTGCCCTTATCACACTTACCCTTGAGCATGGAATCTACATACATACGAAGACCTGCATTTATTCTGCAAGTCATCGCTGATAGTAGATCCATCCGGTAGCCGAAGACTAACCGGACAGCAGCAAAAAGGACACCGCGATGGAAGCGGTCTACAGCACTTGCCCCAGGCATGACGAAACGGAGGAGCCAGTATGTCAAAAATCCTGCTAGCTGGGCTTCTTTAGACATGGACCTGTAGCCCATTCTTACAAAGCTCTCAACAAAATCTCCCGCCTTAAGGGGAGGATATTGATGATCATCATTGACTTTGACATCCATTCTCTTATTTTCCTCCATCAGTTTTATCACTTCACTATTGCTGAGAGGTTGGAAGAAATATGGATTGCACGAATCGTGATCTTTTGTCGTTTTCTTAATAATATGTTTGAGAAAAAGATAAGTTAACCATTTTGAAGAATAACATGTGCCAGACGAGCCACTTTTGTAGTAAAGAGAGCATATGTTGTAATGGCATAGCAACTCATCGAAGACTTCCACCATCTTCGAATTCTCTCGACGAAGTCTATCCAATTCGTCGTTAGTAGGAACGTACTCCTCATAAAGAGAGTCTGCCATTGGTAAATACGAGATATACTTCATCTCGTGGAGGGCCAATCCCATTTCTCTGTAGGGCGTCATGAACGTCCCTGTCCTGTAGTTGTACCTCTCTGCCAGTGCCAAGAACAGATGAGGATTCGGGTAGAAGCCATATACGGTAGCATGTACCGCATGATACAATTCGATTTCTCTGAGTTTATCTTCAAACTGGACCAGTATCCAGTTGGCTATACAGCTCCATCTTTTGATGTCTGGATTTACCAGACCTGTCAACCGGATGTCTTGATCCGGATAACTGCCTTCAGCCTTTGCGTACTCATTTGCAAAGATGGGAGTCCTCACAGGCAACAACAGAGAAGAATTCTCCGGAGGGATGCACCCTGGTTTCAGTCCTCTGAGTAAAGTACTGTGTCGTTCAGAAGAACTATAGAACATATCTCTATTTTTCGGATCCTTTTTGACACAGATATTTCCTGTCCGAGCATGCTGAAGAGGAGTGATGTCCCATTCCATCCTTCTGGGATGGCTGGCATGAGCATATCGTGCCAAAGGAAGACATCTAGCAATATCTGGTAACAAGACCAATCCCTCCTTCCTTTGGAAAGTTCTCTGTTCAACCGTGGTCTTGGTTGAGAACTTTTGTCAATGGCTTCACCAAACAAAAACATAGGTTTTCTGTGGGTGATGGCATCAGCAGTCTATAAAGGCTGTCCATTCATCAGGCTTAACAGGGTCTCATTGTCTTGTGCGATCAAAATAGCTTGACGAGATGATGGAAGGGCATACTGGAGGAAGAGTACATGGGATAAGTCCTCTTTGTATTCTGGCTCAGCTAAAGTTACTGTGAAGATTTCATAATTCGGATCCTCTCTGGTATCAACTGCATCAAACAGAAAAATCACAAATTAGTACAAGTCAAGCCAGAGATTCTGTCATCAAATTGCACAAACCATCAGATTGTGCAACCATTAGATTGTGCAACCATCAGTTTGTGCCAGCGTCAGATTGTGCTGGCAAGCTTGCGCAAATCAGCAGATTGTGCTGACTTTTGCCAGCGCAGTTCAACCGATTGCGCAAGAAGATATTCTTCATAAAAATGAAGAGTAACTAGTTCGTGCAACCAAAACCCTAAAAAGGGTGGCGCAGTATGATCACATCTCTAAAAAAAGATGGATTTTGAAGATCAGTGAAGTCAAAAAACTCTAAAAAGAGCTTTCGAGCGGGTTATCTACCTAGCACAGCAGGGTGCGCAGCTTCGTGACGCGAAGGACAAGGCGCAACCCTAGCCGAAGACTCGGCAGGGGCCTTGCCCTTGTCGGCGGCGGAGGAACGCTTGGGGGCCATGGAGTTCGACAGAGAAGGAAAGAGGAGTAGGCTCGGGGTTTCTTTCTCTCAAACGCAATGAAAGCAAGTAAAGAATAATTTGAAAGATCGAGAGAACTATTTATAGTTTTTCAAAGAACAAACGGCCGCCACATATTACGCCGAAAAAGTAGGGCTGATTCATCCGATTGCGCAGACAGCTCAACACATGCGCAACTTGATTGAAAATTCAAAATTCAAAGTATTTCGAAATTTTGAATAAGTTCAACTTTCGAAAACTTTGAAGGGGGGCTTGTAGGTCCTAAAAAATCAAGTTGCACCCATCAACAAAATCATAGAAATCAAGAAATACAACTTTCAAATGAACTGTGCAGGCATCAGATTGTGCATCATTCAGATTGCGCATACCAGACTGCGCACACTCTCAAGTGCGCAGGCTGACATGGCAGAAGTCATCATTACCTGACAAAATCAAATCTTCTGACAACTGACAGCACGAAGAACGAGGAGACTGTTCATTTATTACGTCGCACAGCGCTCGAGGACAGCTGTACATGCAGCGCAATCTGCAAGCCTGTCTGTTACGCGGTCCATTCTGGCGCAATCCAACTCAGCGCGGTCCACCCTAGCGCAATCCAAAGTCAGCACAACTCATATGGCACACTTCATTATGAAAACTGACAAAAGTATACATGGCATTCATGCCATCAATAACTCACTACGTGGCAACCGTCTGCACACGATCATGCACAATTCAATCAAGAGATGCCATGTGTCCAAGACAGTTGGCCCACGATCTAACAACTGCCTGTGCAGTCTGATGCTGCGCCATCCAATTCATGCGCAATCCAACTTGCGCCATCCAGAATAACTAAAAGTTAGTTATTTCCAGAACTCTATAAATAGAGTTTCAAGTCTTCATTCAGGGGGATCAGACATAAAGTTCAGAAATATCAGAGAGTTCAGGAGTTCTTGCCCAAGTGCTGCTGCATTCTTTCGAGGCTTTTGCCTTCAACTTCAACTTCCGAGGCTATCGTCTTCAAAGTTCACATCGTCCAAGGGATAAAGCAATCGTCTTCTAGATTGGATTCCTACAGTTGTACCTTTCCCAGAATTCTTGTAATCTTTACAAAGTTTGTATCAATAAAGTTTTATACTTTTGTTTTTGCAAACACCAGCCAGATGGTGACCACCAGGCGTAACCAAGGCAACGAGTGGGTTCCTTTTGTTCTCCCACTTTATTGTGTAAATATTCTTTGACGCGTTTAGCCGGCGAGTACGTGTTAGCTCGTATTGCACCTTTACTTACTGTCTGCCTATGGGTTGTAACATGATTGACGAATCCTAGGGTTGATCATGTATGACTGAAACTCTTGCTAGTCTTGACATTTTGTTTGACTGGCTTCAAGATCATCCAAATATTTAATGTATGGGACACCTTACTATTGTATATTTGGTGCTCTGATATTTTGTAACTGTTATTACTTGCTTGAGATTGAGACAATAGGCTTGTTCATGACCTCAAGAGACTGATGACTTGTAGTTAAACCCTCACGTATCTAGACAACCGTGACCGTATAGCGAGGTGGGTTGTACTTTGATATACGTAGCTGGCTATGTATGCCCCCGCTCTCCAGTATTCTGGTTCTGGGGCGTTATACGTGACACAACGACAGGGCTATACTCTATTCGTGAGTTCAATGTATTCGAGTGTCACCCTCATTTTCTGTATTTCCCGTATTTCGTATTTATACTTGTATCTGGATTTTGGCATGTATTTTTATTTTTCTCGACTTGTAGAATTTTGGTAATTCTCGTTTTCTTGGGTTTTTGGCATGGCTCGGTTTTAATTGGGGTGGTTTGTTTTGGTTCGGTTTATGCATGGAGCACCTTAACCTATGCTACCCCTCATCCCCACCACAACTCCCCCTCTTTATATCCCCACCTACCACTCTCTCTCTTCATTACCACCACCATTAATTTCCTTCTTCTTCTTCTTCTCCTTCCTCTACACAACTCTCCCAACCCTAGGCAAGTGCATCTTGCCACTACATGAGAACCCTCTTTTCCTTGTCTATTTGATAGATTAGGACATGGTGATCAACATTAGAACTTGGGTTTTTGTGATTTGGAGCCTCTATTATTGTAGATCTAAGTTATATCTATTTTTGGATTTTGCATGGTTTGAGCTACTTAAGTTGGATTTTATGGGTTTTTGATGTTTCCTTGTGGAAGAGCATTCAATTCCACCCTGGTTAGAACTTTAGAAATCTGGATTTGGAGTTCGGATAGCCAAGTTATGAGATTTTGAAGTTTTTGAGCCATTGGAGCTTCTTCTCAGCCATGGAGAAGAAGACCCAGACCCTGCGTGCGTGTTTTTATGCGTACGCAGCTCTCTGCTTGCGTGCTTTTGCACGTATGCTGCTCCCTGTAGCGTGCGTGACTTTTCACGTAGCTGCTTCCCTGTAGCGTACGTGACTTTTCATGCAGCTGCTTCCTTGAGCGTGCGTGATTTTCACACAGCTGCTCCTCTTGAGCGTGCGTGACTTTTCACGCAGCTGCTCCCTGTAGCGTGCGTGACTTTTCATGCAGCTGCTCCCTGTAGCGTGCGTGACTTTCACCTACGCTGCTCTCTCAGCGTGCGTGATTTTTTCGTACGCTGCTCCCCTGACCCCTTGCTTAACCCACAGGCTCTTGGAGTTTGGTCTTATTTCTTTAAGCTTGGCTTTTCTATAGTCCTGTATATTAATATTTTATTAGATATTTATGCCCATTTTATATCCTTACGCCTTTTGTTATGAACTTGATTTTACTTAATATGTTTGGAATGATTGTTGTACATGGCTTGGTATGGCAAGAACTAGCATAACACGACAGTGACCCATGGTGGTGCACTCCTGACATGACCAACCTGACATGATAGTGGCCCGTCGTGGCGCACTCCCGACAAGTACCTTGACATGATTTATCTTGATAACTTAACTTGACCTGTCTTGACACCGTGGGTGGTTCTTTCTTGCTTGCTTGTTAAATCCACTTGTCCAGTCTCGTATCATGTCTAGGATGGGACTCCTGAGTACCACGGTCAGGAGTACCCACTGAATTGGACTAAGGTTAATAATAAGTATAATTCACTAGTCATGAAGAGATGTTCTCCAGTTACAGGCGATCCCGTTATCCCGACCGCAAATGATTGGACTTGTAGCCTGCCGACGAGTAGGACACATTTCCAGCCTACTGTTATGTGGGGCACCCTCCATTGTCACTTAAATGATTGAACTCTATTGTCACTATAAGGCATGGTACTCTCTAGATTGTCACTATAATGATTGCCTGGATAACCTGGATAGCTGCAGGGCCTGTGACTACTTGGAGCATCTCATTGCATCTTGCTAGTAACTAGGATTGTGATAACCCTAGTTAGTTAATATAGAAAGCCGTAGGCAATGATTGGCCGTGATTGCTTGGATGGAGTCTAGTCCAGTATAGTATTGTCTAGAATTGATTGATTGTAAGATTGTACCAGAATGATTGAATGATTGTCACTATAATAATTGTCACTCCAGATTGTCACTATAATGATTGTCACTCCAGATTGTTACTTGACCCGATTTCTTATATTTATCTTGCCGATAAATGGTGAGAGAAACCAAGTTCCGTTCAGACGAAGGGTTACAACCCCGGTCCTTGTTTGGTTTACGGGTTGTAACCTAGCTATCTGAATAGTCCCATGGTTATCTCATCGTATATCATCCTGACATGCTTTTCCATATGTCCTGTCTTTTAGTGATTCTATGCAAGATTGTCTTTTATAATTATCCATCATGCTTTTCTTAAATTACTGTCTCTTATTATGTAATTACATTATTGTGCTAATTTGTTGGCTTTGGTTCCTATTTTGTGGCCTCCTTTGTGGCACTTGCTCTTCCTGGGGTCTGACCCAGCTGGTTTTGTATGGCCAGATACCGGAGCAGCAGCAAAGGATCTACCTGTCTTCCAGCCCGATGGTGGTCACCAGGCGTAACCAGGGCATCGAGTGGATTTCTTTTGTTCTCCCACTGTAATATTGTAAATTATTCTTTTGAGGCGTTTAGCCGACGAGCAAGTGTTAGCTCGATTGTACTTACTTACTGTCTACCTACGGGCTGTAACATGATTGACAAGCCCCGGGGGTTGATCATGTATGACTGAACTCTTGCTAGTCCTCACATTTTGTAACGACTAGCTTCATGATCATCTGGATATGTAATGTTTGGGACGCCTTACAATTGTATATTTGGTGATCTGATATCTTGTGATTATTATTAGTTGGTTGAGATTGAGACAATAGGCTATTTTATGACCTTAAGAGACTGATGGATTGTAGTGAAACCCTCACATATCTAGACAGCCGTGACCGTATAACGGTGTGGATTCCATTCCGTTATACGCAGCTGGCTATGTCTGCCCCCGCTCTCCAGTATTCTGGTTCTGGGGCGTGACATCGAGGCAGTGCCTCGCCGAGTAGAACTTATGCAACTCGGTCGTGCCAAAACTTTTACTTCTTTCATGTGCCTCTAGACATTCTCATGCCAACGACGTCAAGGGGACGACTCGTGCCGGTCGTGCCAATGGACTTGATCGTACCTTAAGACCGAGGTCGTACCTCCCAAGATCAACCCAACTTAACCTACTTGCCTTATGGCCCTTCCTGACTTAACTCGAGATGACGCCACATTCATGCCGAAGCATGAATCCTTGCTATAGCCAACTCTTAGGCTCTAGAATGGTGTTACAACTGTGTACACCCTAATCTGTGCCGATTCAAGGTTAGCACTTGCTATAAGCGTAACTTGTTAACCCAACTCGTAACCTGCTAGGACTCGACGCAATCCAAAGACATACACATGGATAGCCGCTCTTGCCGACACATCTATATGAGTGGTCACTAGCAATGTCAAGCTATCCTGGATCTTTTGCATATGGTGACCATTCGCGTGGCGAGGTACGAGCTCCCACAGAATGACCCGCAGCCTATATTGTAACGGTTCATTTGAATCGAGTCGTACCGTCGATGAAGGCCATACAATATCTGCAATTCCTCCTAGGCTGACATGAACTCGGTGCTCCGGGATCGCTCGAGGAAATTTGCCTTTGTGCATAAGTTGTCCATTGACCATGCAAGACTCAACTCGATCTATCAAGTCCTTCCTTAACCATGATCATGCTTTCCATCTTTCTATCGAGACTCCCATGTAGCGGGACCGATCTCGCGTGATTTCTTATCGAGACTCCCAAGTAGCGGGACCGATCTCGTGAACTCCCTTATCGAGACTTATCGAGACTCCCACGTACGGGACCGATCTCATGTGCTTCCTTATCGAGACTTATCGAGACTTCCAAGTAGCGGGATCGATCTCGTGAACGAGACTTATCGAGACTCCCAAGTAGCGAGACCAATCTCGTGAACGAGACTTATCGAGACTCCCAAGTAGCGGGACCGATCTCGTGTGCTCCCTTATCAAGACTTAGCGAGACTCCCAAGTAGCGGGACCGATCTCGTGTGCTTCCTTATCGAGACTTATCGAGACTCCCAAGTAGCGGGAGCGATCTCGTGAACGAGACTTATCGAGACCCCCAAGTAGCGGGACCGATCTCGGCGACAACCAGTCGCGTAGACTTCCTTTGTCCGTGGCATACTTTTTACTAAACCCACCGTGGCTCGTGCCTTAGACAGACCTTGTTCTCTATAGGCGACGCTATCACTCAAGTCATATACTTTATATGACGAGCCATGTTCTCGAGGGACTACGCGACTTGACAACCACAGATAGTGTAACGCCCCAGTCCCAAAATACGTAGGACTAGGAACGTAGACATGCCAGTTGTATTCATACGAAGTACACACCAATATATGGAATCCTCGTATGAATACATAAGTTGTAAAATGCAGTAGAACCATAACTAATCCCATCCACACAGAATAAATAAAAGATATCATATAATGAGAATGAATTTGTCTTGATACAATATGTTGGGCGGAGACAAATCCACTACCAACAAAATAAAGGAAAAGTACATAGAAAATGAAATGAGTGGCGAACGAAGCGAAGACGATCCAAGTGCAATCATCCTCGACGAAATAGCGATGATCACGGCTAGAGCTAGAACACCTGCGAAAGATAATAGCACACACCTGGAGAGATAACCAGGTCCTCAGAGGGACGTAACAAGACACATAATATCATGCCATATAAACTGAATAAATATTGCTCAAATAAATAAGTCAATTGAACTTATAATATGGTCCAATACACACCTACTGAACGAGCTTACCATCCCCCCAACCAAACAAGGACAGGAGATGGTAAACTAATTCACGGTGACGTATCTTTCCATGCCATGAATCCAATATGGTATCCGGACCCCAACAAGGTTCAATACCTTCTCATCGAAGTAGTAAGTCACACCTATATCCAAACAAGGACAAGATGTGACGAACTAATCTGCAATAAGTTATTGTTCTAAGCCACGGTCAGATACAAGTACCCAAACCAAAAGTACTCGTACCTAACGGATAAAGGTAGCCTACCGTTCTAAGTGAAATGTAGTTAAGAACAATCCTTCCTACGCATGGGCCCTGGCTAAATAGGATCGGCATAGTCCCCCCTTGGGGCACTAGAGGCCCAATCAATAAGCGCATGACGTTCCGTAGAATCGTCAGTGGCCGTCAGTAATCTTGGGAAAGCTGACCCGCGTCTCCGACGGAGCTCACGGGTTACAAAAGGGAAAGTGCATCGAAGCCCATACGCTAAGGAATTGTCCTCCCCGCCCAATGCCTACTTTGTTGTATCCACAACAGTAAACCTCTATAACCGCTAAGTCAAACTAAGCATGCAACCTCTATTCGCGGTTATTCCTATCGCACGGCTTTTACGTACTGGTGGCCAGCCAATTACGCACTTCCGTGTCCTACATGCGACACACAACTTCGTGTTACAACGTGTCAAGGCCAATGAATGCAACACATAAGGTGGTCCCTTAAATCTAGGTTTAATGTGAGAAAAATAATACATAGCAGGAAATATAAACGAACAGTAAGTTCTAACAGGTTATGCCATGTATCACAGTTTATTTTGCATAAAAAAAATAAATAATGCATGAAATATGAGCTAAAATAAATAAACAGCTAATGGCAAGGTGTCTTGCCTGATAGGGCGCCTGGTGTATTGCAATGATCAAGCTGGCATGAACCGTGACTTCGGTACAACAACTGTACATGGTGACCTCGGGTGGTGGCACGGACAGTTCCATTGGGTCCAGAAGGATCAATTTAGTTAAGGTAGACATAAGGTGGTACAAATTTGGTGACAGAATGGGAATAAGAGGATCGGTTACGGACAGAAGAGAAATCGAAGGAAATTAGATAAATAATATATATATGATTTTAGAAAACATTTTATAATAATTTGAAAAAATATTTTAGATAAAACACGTACTCACAAAATTAGAAATCGTTTTTTTCGTCTAAGGCTCTAAGTAGTAAAAATATGAATTAGAAAGAAACTAGATTTCCTTAGTTAAAAATACTTGAAAATTCTAGAATATCTTTTTAGGTCAAAAATCATACATAAGATATAATAATATAATTTACTAATAAATAATAATATTAATACTAGTGAAGCCAATATTTATAAATTTAATAATATTTATAATATATATTTTGCTTGTTACTAAGAAAATAGTAACTGATAAAATAATATACATGTAACAGCATATATATTGGTCAAACTTAATACTATCTTTTGTCAAAATAATTATATAAATATTTTTATGGAATGATAACTATAATAAATAAGAAGGCAATTGTTAACAATATCAAATAACAAAATCATATTATATCAGTGTTAATAATATTCAAATAATAATAATAATAATAATAATAATAATAATAATAATAATAATAATAATAATAATAATAAAGATAATAATAACAAAATATTAATAGTAATGGTAATAATAATAATAATAATAATAATAATGATACTAAAAGATACTAACCTACCACCAAGAAACAGAAACAAAAATAAGTAAATAATAAATAAATAATAATAAAAACAAAAATATAACAATAATGTTGTCTTCTTACAGAAGACTGAAGCAATCAAAAACAAGGAACCAAGGAGAGAGAGAGGGCATGGGAGAACGAGAGGGAGAGAGGGTGATTGGGGAAAAGGGGCGGAGCGGCGACGGGTTCGCCGGCGGCGGTTCGCGACATGGCGACGGAGGGTGAGGCCGGCGCTCGTAGGTGCGGGAGGCCAACACAAGTCTTACCGGCGGCTGTCGGTGCGCGCGAAGGGGCGCGGCTGCTCGCCGGACGAAGTCAGCGCCACCTCTATACGGCGGAGAGGGAAACGTGAGGCACGGAGGTCGACGCTTGGTGGCGGCTGCGGAGCGGTCCTACGCGCGGTGGCGCGCACGGCGGCGGACGGCTCCGCACGAAAGGGGACGGAGCGGCTGGGCGCCGGTCGGAGAGGGAAGCGGGAGATGGCGTGCGGCTGGGCTCTTCGGCGGGCGGCGGTTTGCGGAGGAGGTCGGGAGACGCGGTTGAGTGGTGCGGGGAGCTCGAGGAGGCGAAGGGTCGGGGGTTTTGCTCGGCGGCGCGTCCGGGCACGGCTTCGACGAAGGTAAGCCGGTTGGCTGAGGTGGTTTCTGTTTGCTTATTTTTGGGGTTTTGGCTTCTTTTCTTTTGGGCGCGGTCGGCCGGCGATGGCCGGGGTGGCGGTGATGGTTTGGGTGTTTTTGGTTGTGTCGTGGCGGAGATTGTTGGTTTAATGGGCGGCTGCGGGTGGCTGGCTTGGTGGTTACACTGGTGGCGGTGGGCTGGGAGTTGGCCGGAGTTGGCCAGGGTCGGAGGCAAGGTCCGGTGGTGGTGTCGGGTTCTGGCATGGGTGAAGGCTGTGGCGATTTTCAGAGACGCGGGGTGGAAGCAGGGTTTGTGGTGGAGATGACGACCAGGACGGGGGACTGCTGGGTTCGGGTGGTGGTTTGTGGCGAGGGTGTGGACGTCGTGTAGGATAGTGGACAGGGGCCGAGTTAGGTTTAAGGTTTTGGTCGGGAGTGTCCAACACAACAGAGGAGGGCTGGGAGAAGTGTCCTGCGAGACACGGGATGGATTGGCGTCCGGGGCTGTCGGACGCGAGAAATTTGTATATGTAAAGGAAGATAAGTAGTGGATGGGACACGGACACGGTCATGGACACGATGCACTCACTTTGTGGAAATTTGGAGAAATATTATGGAAAAAATATTGGAGGAGTACCTGCTTATTTATAGGATGTGGGAATTCCCAATTGGATAGGATTAGGATTTATTTAAAACCCAAAGTAGATAATTCATGTATTAATTTAAAAGCAATCAAATCCAAATCCAAATACATATTCAATTTGAATCTAATTAAATTTTTAGTTCAAAATCAAATGGGGTAAATCAAATTTCAAATATTAACTATTTAAATAAATCCATAAATTCAAATCAAGATTTAAATCTTCACAATAATTTCAAAATATATTTTCCAAAAATATTAATAATAATAATTTCGAAAATTACATTAATATTTTTAAATATCTTTTTGAATAATAAATTATTAATATTAATAAATCTCGAAAATTATATTTTTATTTAAAATAGACTAATAAATAATTACGAAATATATGTGTGCACGAATAATGCATACATGATTATGCTTTTCCTAGTGTACAATAAAATATTGTTTATGATTAATAACGGCTAAAAAAACAAAAAGGCTTTTTATAGCATGAATAATAATTATATAATATTTTGAAAGTGTATAATAAAATAGAAAAATATTTTTCTAAAATATGTACGCTCGCACATATTCGCACTCGTCGAGCAACTACGAGAAATAAAATTTCGTGCACGACGTACAATACGACTACGCGACGTACAATACAAAATTTTAAATCGGTACCAAATTTAATAATAAAAAAATAGTAGAAATTTAGGGGTTTTACATTCTACCCAACTTAAAAGAATTTTGTCCTCGAAATTAAGAATTGTAGGAGGGTGAGATGACACAAGGGATATCGATGGAGAACAATCAATAACAACATCATGCCGAAGAAATCGCGATCTAGATCATAGAAAAAAAATACGGTATGGTCACGGTGATAGGACAGTTAGAGGAAGTTCTAGTATAATGCCTTCGTTCTTCTAAAATAGGTGAAGGCGAAAGCAATAAGGAGTTCAAAAGACGATATTTATCGAGTACGAATACTTGGTTCAAAGACGACCAAAAAAATTTCCAAAAGGAGTTATCAAGGCAGCCGCGGATGGAACTCTAAAGGACAAGTTTAGCTATGTTCCATCCACGTAGAATAATAGACAAAAGCGAACCAAAGTGCACTTGGTTGATCAGACCATCATGCACCGGTTCTTGTTAGACCATATGTTAGTGGACAAGCCCAAATAACATATGTCTTGAAACAAGCTTGATAAAAGAATAAGCTTGCAAAAACTAGGCTACATTAACAACATTAGTCTAGATAGTAAAACCTAGGCACGAGGGTAGTGGAAATAAGAAAATATGAATAGTCTAAGAGTCATAAGAATCTAAGTCTTGTTTATTTCTATACTACCATTCTACGATTTTTATTAACCAAGGTTTGGTTGACCAAATGGGTTAACTTTCTCTAGTCCCCACGGTTTAGATAATACTATTTGTATTCCCTTAATGGTCAAGGGTGTGTCAAGTCGTGGCGCATTCTACCCAACTTAAAGAATTAAGCTAAGGGTGTTTGGGACATCTAACTAGTAGGGTCATTCTCTAGCAAACACGAAAGGAAGATAAGAATAATGATGGAGGAATCAAGCAAGATGCAATCGATGAGTCGAATGATAGTTCGAATATGGAATCGAGGAAAGAGGTCAAGTATATGGATGAGATTCTAGACTTCTAATCCTATTTGCAGGCTTGTTTGGTACGGTAAAGTAACCAAACAATTTATCTTGACCTGCATGGGCTACCACAAAAATATGTAACACCCCAGTCCCAAAATACGTAGGACTAGGAACGTAGAAATGCCAGCTGTATTCATACGAAGTACACACTAATATATGGAATCCTCGTATGAATACATAAGCTGTAAAATACAGTAGAACCATAACTAATCCCATCCACACAGAATAAATAAAAGATATCATATAATGAGAATGAATTTGTCTTGATACAATATGTTGGGCGGAGACAAATCCACTACCAACAAAATAAAAAGAAAAGTACATAGAAAATGAAATGAGTGGCGAGCGAAGCGAAGACGATCCAAGTGCAATCATCCTCGACGAAATAGCGATGATCACGGCTAGAGCTAGAACACCTGCGAAAGACAATAGCACACACCTGGAGAGATAACCAGGTCCTCAGAGGGACGTAACAAGACACATAATATCATGCCATATAAACTGAATAAATATTGCTCAAATAAATAAGTCAATTGAACTTATAACATGGTCCAATACACACCTATTGAACGAGCTTACCATCCCCCCAACCAAACAAGGACATGAGATGGTAAACTAATTTACGGTGATGTATCTTTCCATGCCATGAATCCAATATGGTATCCGGACCCCAACAAGGTTCAATACCTTCTCATCGAAGTAGTAAGTCACACCTACAACCAAACAAGGACAAGATGTGACGAACTAATCTGCGACAAGTTATTGTTCCAAGCCACGGTCAGATACAAGTACCCAAACTAAAAGTACTCGTACCTAACGGATAAAGGTAGCCTACCATTCTAAGTGAAATGTAGTTAAGAACAATCCTTCCTACGCATGGGCCCTGGCTAAATAGGATCGGCATAGTCCCCCCCTTGGGGCACTAGAGGCCCAATCAATAAGAGCATGATGTTCCGCAGAATCGCCAGTGGCCGTCAATAATCTTGGGTAAGCTGACCCGCATCTCCGGCGGAGCTCACGGGTTACAAAAGGGAAAGTTCATCGAAGCCCATACGCTAAGGAATTGTCCTCTCCGCCCAAAGCCTACTTTGTTGTATCCACAACAGTAAACCTCTATAACCGCTAAGTCAAACTAAGCATGCAACCTCTATTAGCGGTTATTCCTATCGCACGGCTTGTACGTACTGGTGGCCAGCCAATCACGCACTTCCGTGTCCTACATGCGATACACAACTTCGTGTTATAACGTGTCAAGGCCAATGAATGCAACACACAAGGTGGTCCCTTAAATCTAGGTTTAATGTGAGAAAAATAATACATAGCAGGAAATATAAACGAACAGTAAGTTCTAACAGGTTATGCCATGTATCACAGTTTATTTTGCATAAAGAAAATAAATAATGCATGAAATATGAGCTAAAATAAATAAACAGCTAATGGCAAGGTGTCTTGCCTGATAGGGCGCCTGGTGTATTGCAATGATCAAGCTGGCATGAACCGTGACTTCGGTGCAGCAACTGTACATGGTGACCTCGGGTGGTGGCACGGACAGTTCCATTGGGTCCAGAAGGGTCAATTTAGTTAAGGTGGACATAAGGTGGTACGAATTTGGTGACAGAATGGGAATAAGAGGATCGGTTACGGACATGAGAGAAATTGAAGGAAATTAGATAAATAATATATATATGATTTTAGAAAACATTTTATAATAATTTGAAAAAATATTTTAGATAAAACACGTACTCACAAAATTAGAAATCGTTTTTTTTTTCGTCTAAGGCTCTAAGTAGTAAAAAATATGAATTAGAAAGAAACTAGATTTCCTTAGTTAAAAATACTTGAAAATTCTAGAATATCTTTTTAGGTCAAAAATCATACCATAAGATATAATAATATAATTTACTAATAAATAATAATATTAATACTAGTGAAGCCAATATTTATAAATTTAATAATATTTATAATATATATTTTGCTTGTTACTAAGAAAATAGTAACTGATAAAATAATATACATGTAACAGCATATATATTGGTCAAACTTAATATTATCTTTTGTCAAAATAATTATATAAATATTTTTATGGAATGATAACTATAATAAATAAGAAGGCAATTGTTAACAATATCAAATAACAAAATCATATTATATTAGTGTTAATAATATTCAAATAATAATAATAATAATAATAATAATAATAATAATAAAGATAATAATAACAGAATATTAATAGTAATGGTAATAATAATAATAATAATAATAATAATAATAATAATAAAAATACTAAAAGATACTAACCTACCACCAAGAAACAGAAACAAAAATAAGTAAATAATAATAAATAATAAAAAAACAAAAATATAACAACACTGTTGTCTTCTTACAGAAGACTGAAGCAATCAAAAAAAAAGAAAGGAACCAAGGAGAGAGAGAGGGCATGGGAGAGAGAGAGAGGGAGAGAGGGTGATTGGGGAAAAGGGGCGGAGCGGCGACGGGTTCGCCGGCGGCGGTTCACGACATGGCGGCGGAGGGTGAGGCCGGCGCTCGTGGGTACGGGAGGCCAACACAAGTCTCACCGGCGGCTGCCGGTACGCGCGGAGGGGCGCGGCGGCTCGCCGGACGAAGTCAGCGCCACCTCTACACGGCAGAGAGGGAAACGTGAGGCGCGGAGGTCGACGCTTGGTGGCGGCTGTGGAGCGGACCTGCGCGCGGTGGCGCGCACGGCGGCGGACGACTCCGTGCGAAAGGGGGCGGAGCGGCTGGGCGCCAGTCGGAGAGGGAAGCAGGAGATGGCGCGCGGCTGGGCTCATCGGCGGGCGGCGATTTGCGGAGGAGGTCGGGAGGCGCGGTTGAGTGGTGCGGGAAGCTCGAGGAGGCGAAGGGTCGGGGGTTTTGCTCGGCGGCGCGTCCGGGCACGGCTTCGGCGAAGGTAAGCCGGTTGGCTGAGGTGGTTTCTGTTAGCTTATTTTTGGGGTTTTGGCTTCTTTTCTTTTGGGCGCGGCCGGCCGACGATTGCCGGGGTGGCGGCGATGGTTTGGGTGTTTTTGGCTGTCGTGGCAGAGATTGTTGATTTAATGGACGGCTGCGGGTGGCTGGCTTGGCGGTTACACTGGTGGCGGTAGGCTGGGAGTTGGCCAGAGTTGGCCAGGGTCGGAGGCAAGGTCCGGTGGTGGTGTCGGGTTCTGGCATGGGTGAAGGCTGTGGCAATTTTCAGGGCCGCGGGGTAGAAGCAGGGTTTGTGGTGGAGATGACGACCAAGACGGGGGTCTGCTGGGTTCGGGTGGTGGTTTGTGGCGAGGGTGTGGACGTCGTGTAGGATAGTGGACAGGGGCTGAGTTAGGTTTAAGGTTTGGGTCGGGAGTGTCCGACACAACAGAGGAGGGCTGGGAGAAGTGTCCTGCGAGACACGGGATGGATTGGCGTTTGGGGTTGTCGGACGCGGGAAATTTGTATATGTAAAGGAAGATAAGTAGTGGATGGGACACGGACACGGACACGGACATGGACACGATGCACTCACTTTGTGGAAATTTGGAGAAATATTGTAGAGAAAATATTGGAGGAGTACCTGCCTATTTATAGGATGTGGGAATTCCCAATTGGATAGGATTAGAATTTATTTAAAACCCAAAGTAGATAATTCATGTATTAATTTAAAAGCAATCAAATCCAAATCCAAATACATATTCAATTTGAATCTAATTAAATTTTTAGTTCAAAATCAAATGGGGTAAATCAAATTTCAAATATTAACTATTTAAATAAATCCATAAATTCAAATCAAGATTTAAATCTTCACAATAATTTTGAAATATATTTTCCAAAAATATTAATAATAATAATTTTGAAAATTACATTAATATTTTTAAATATCTTTTTGAATAATAAATTATTAATATTAATAAATCTTGAAAATTACATTTTTATTTAAAATAGACTAATAAATAATTACGAAATATATGTATGCACGAATAATGCATACATGATTATGTTTTTCTTAGTATACAATAAAATATTGTTTATGATTAATAACTGCTAAAAAAAAACAAAAAGGCTTTTTGTAGCAAGAATAATAATTATATCATATTTTGAAAGTGTATAATAAAATAGAAAAATATTTTTCTAAAATATGTACGCTCGCACATATTCGCACTCGTCGAGCAACTACGAGAAATAGAATTTCGTGCGTGACGTACAATACGACTACGCGACGTACAATACAAAATTTTAAATCGGTACCAAATTTAATAATAAAAAATAGTAGAAATTTAGGAGTTTTATAGATAGAGCGGAACAGTGCCAGAAATAGCTTAGATCGACCGGCATAACTTTGCCTAACTTAATTGTGCAACGACTTGACGAGCAAAGGCTGCGTCGAGCTTCGCATCGAGATAATGTGCCACGCACGCGTTCGACTTGAACAACCAAGTTCTTTAGGTGCCTAGACTTAAGCCACAAGCCGTGGAATACGACTTATACAACGGGACATGTGAAGGCTATGCCAAGCCTAGGACGACGGGGCCGTGCATGCTTTATCAAGCATTCACGCGGGCGACGCCTATGACTTAGGCTAATTCGAGCATTGTGGCAACTTAGCAACTTAGGCCAACTTTCTTCTCCCAAGCCACGGGACGAACGACCGAGTGTTATTTTGAAAGCACGCTGAGCGACTTCTAAGCAGACCGTGGGACATTTTTCTAAGTTCTAACACATTTCGACCCATCGGGACTATTCCCTTAGCTATGTGGATGCATCCCTTTTATTATCAAGCCTAACTTGTGCAAGTTGAAAACATGCGAGTTATTATATGAAGGCTAAGATGAGGCAAGTTCATCGAAACTACCCCACCTGAGCGAGAAGTCGCCTCGACCGAGCGAGTCTTCGAGCAGCCGTTGCAAGGCTAAGTCCGAACGCCGTCGGAGTTTCGATTCCTCCGATTGACTGAACGGGACGGGACACTACATTTGATGTGCCACAAGCTATAAAATTAGCACAACTCATAGGCGTCGCACGCATAAATGCTTAATAAAGCATGCACGGTCCCTTCGTCCAAGGCTTGGCATAGCCCTTGCTTTTCCCACGGGTTAAGTTGTGTCGCACGGCTTGTGACATAAGTCTAGGCAACCAAAGAACTTGGTTGTTCAAGTCGAACGCGTGCACGTCACGTTCCTACGATGTGAGGCTTGGTATAGCCTTTGCTCGTCATATTATTGCACGATTGAGTTAGGCAAGAGTTTTGCTAGGCTATCGAAGTCATAGCAAGCACTGTCCAATATTTTCTGCGGTTGTCAAGTCACATAGTCCCATAATCTAAAGGCTCATCATATAAAGTATGACTTGGACAATAGTGTCGCATAGAACACAAGTCAGTCTAAGGCACGAGCCACGGTCAGTTCCAGGATAAGTATGCCACGATCTATGGGACACAAAGGAATACGTTTGTTCAGGTCTATCTGGAAGGCTATGCAATAGTTGTTTTCCGTGTTTCAAAGAATAGAAAAGTTCATGCGACCGTTTATCGCCGAGATTAGGCATATGGCTTGGGAGTCTCTCAGAAAGTATGGAAAGCATGGACATGGATAAACAAGTTTAAGGAAGAGAAAGCAAGTTGTATCATTTATAGGCCTTGTATTTACGTCGAGTCTAAAAGTCGTCAAAGGTGCGTGGTCATAGACAACTTGTCGACAAGGTGTAGTCTTCTCGAATGATCACCGGGGCACCATGATCATGTCGGCCCGGGAAAAACGAGATATAGTCTGTGCCATTTATGAATACACGGTATCGATCGAATAAAAGATAGTACAAGCACGGTACGAAGTGAGTTAAGTAGGTGTGCACGGTTGCAACACCATTATGGAGCCTAAGATTTGGCTATAGAAAGGACACGTGCTTCGGCACGAATGTGGCATCGTGTTTGAGTCGTCAACACAAGTTCCACAAGTCGGGATTAAGTCGTCTCGAGTTAAGTCAGGAAGGTCCATAAGACAAGTTTGGTTAAGTCATGTTTAACTGTGAGTCACGGCCTCGAATGTTTGAAGAACGGATCAAGTCGATGACACAAAACAAGTTGTAGCGTCCCAAAGTATAAGTCAAAAGGCAAGCACGAGTCGACACTCTGACATTGTTGGCACGAGAAGGGTCTAGAGGCACATCGATAATCAAGTTATCGGTGCAATGGCACGGTGACGGTCTAGAGACGCAAATAGGCCAAGAGTTTATGTCCTAAAATCGATCCTAAGACAAGAATAGAAAGACAATAATAAGGGAATATATTACACGAAGTAAATGAACGTGTTGATTTGTATGGGTGGGCGATGAGCTCACTCCACCAGTACAGTTGAGTACTGACACCCACACAGTTTTCATATGCAGGCACAGGTAGAAGCTCGTTGGCGCAGAGCTCGCTTGGATGCGTCGAGACACGGAGTTCCTTGACATTTCAAGGCATGCGTCTGCATTGAAGACTTCATCTATACGGAACATAATGTATGGATATCGTCTTCCAAAGCATTCGCTACTTGCAGTCTTGAAGCTTGTATTGAGTAGTGAGAGAGAGAGAGAGCAGAGTGACTTGTAATTTGAGAGAAAAAGTGAGCTTGAGAGACTTGTAATCTGGTTTTGTGCCCATTGTCATCTTGTATTCATTATAATAAAGACTCTAAATTTGTTTTAATGTTTGTGTTGTCTTGTATATTCAATATTTCTGTTTGAGACTTCCGTGCGATGACCCCGTCGCAAGCCGCTGTAATCGGCTGTTATGGAACCCGCCTTGCACAAGCGTAACCTAGGCCCGTGCGGCATCACGTCTTAGCGAGGACGATCAATCCTACGGGACCGGAACGTGACATAATGATATCAGAGCACGACTTTACGTCCTTGGACTTTCGATTGAATTCTTTTACTCTGATATTGTTTCGCAAACTTCGATGTTATTTTCGCAATTGATATCATTGGTGCGCTCTCTCTCAAATGCCCCACAGGATGTCCATACAATAAGTTTATATATTTTGAAAAATATCACGAAGGAATAATTGGTTGAACAAGTTAACTTCATGTAAGAACAGTTGGCTAAGTCGGGCTGGGCATTTAAACCAAAAATTGCGCCGACCTTAGCAAAGTTGCGTGCGGGGACAAGAATGAATTTGACCTGATTCATAGAATACGGGATAACTATCGATTGAGGGATTATCGAAAAGCTGATATCGTCGATGCGATACATATGAATCGTGCTTGAAATTTGAGGAATGGTTCGAATGGACATTCGAAGTAATCGATTTTGATTCAAAAATTAGTTTGAGGATTTGTCGAATAACTTCATCCCTGAGTGGTGTATGGGATAGTTTCGGGGATGTTGATCGATTGAGGATGTGGGGAGCCAATGAGTCTATCAGTAAGCGATGAGTACACAAAGCTTTAGAAAGAGTGTTCTAGAGTAATTATGATTCTAGATGGCAAGTACGAGATAATACGAACAAAAGAGTAGACAACGCACATCGGCAGGATTGCGTCGAGTATGAAATACAAAATGATCGAGAAGGTAAATTGAATCGAGGAAGAGCTAAGGTGTAATGAATGAATGACTCGATAAAGAAAATCGATATGCATCGTATATGAAAAGTTAGCACGATTGAAAGATAGTGTGCATGAAAGAGTTTGATTTTGAAGTTACGAAAATGCCTCTAAGGATTTGGCTTAAATCACTCGATGAATTGTGTTAGAAAAAGGACAATGTGATCTGAAGAAATGTTGCTCGATGAGTTAAGATAGACGGATGAACATACGTGATTTTGGATTGAACGAATTGATCATGTAACCTAATTCGAGGGATAATGATCAGATTTGATATTGAATATTAAGGAGATTATCCAGTTCGGACAATAGCATCAGTCGCACGACTCAGAATTTGTTACAAATGAAGATCATCCGGTTATGTATATCATCGATGGTATTGAGGCGTATCAAAGATCGATATACGATAACTCGGGGGTACTCCGATTCAAGGAATGACGATCGTGTAAAATGTTATTTTTTCGATGGATGTTATGCTTGAGGATTTTGATTGAAATGAATGATCAGATGAAAAAGAAAGTATCTTGATTGATGCGACGATAACCACAATGTTGGCGTTCTTGTCTTGCACGAGCGCAACTGTAGCCTCACACATGTGTCACATCTAATTTGGAGAGATCGTTTCGCGTAAGCGCTGACATGGTGATTCATGTCACAGAAATGATCGAACTCGGGAGATTAGGGCATGGCAATTTGGATTGTTTCGACTTGTGGTTTGATACGAAGGTAAATTCAAGGATTGGTCGAATTTATGGTTGACGATTAAGTAAACTTGAGAACTGGGTATATCCAATCTGCGTATCGAGAATGAATTAGTCTAGACTCAATACAAAAGTTATGCCCCGATGAGAACGATTATCCTGCGGAAGCGTTGGTATGGTGATTTTATGTCCACCGTAAATAATTAGACTTGCATGAGATTGGGGTGTGACATATGTTGGCCCAATGATTGTATCATGTTTTTGAATATGGTTAATCTTTTAAGTTTAGCATTTCATTATCACTAATCTTCATACTATCACTATAGCATTTCTACTTATACTTATACCTTTGGTGATATGTGCTTATTATTTTCCATATTAGTGATATGAGTTTTTATTATATATATATTAAATTTAATTGAGTTACCAAAATCAAAACTATGTTTTGATTATGGTTATTCAATTAAGTTTAATATTATGATCTCACTAATATTTATGCTATTACTATAGCTCTTATACTTAAACTTAGCATTGTCCTACTGTGCTTTATCTTATCATATTTGCTACATGTATATTATTTTGTTCGTCTAACATGTACATACAGAAAAGTAATAAGCAAGATCAATGTGGACATATACAATAAAGAAATTATGGTAGGCCAAAGACGACGGATCCCATAAGATTTCTCTGAACCATCTGACGACATCTTCGAAGCCACGCACTCGGGGGTTCTGCTGCCCGGTCAGCGGACAGGGGTCGAGGGGGCAGCGCCCTTCGTCGGGGGTTCGGGAGCGAAGCCCCCGAAAGGTATTCAGTTTTCACAAACTGGATATCTTTGGACAGTTTATGTTAAGAAAAAAGCCATCATCTATCAAGGAAAGAAGCCATGCCATGCCATCATCATTTCAAGACTCTGAAGAAGCCTGCACCTGCTACAGTATACCTGGAGTCTCTAATGAGTCTTAGGAATAATTGTGAACACAAGAAATAGATGGCAAAATCGAAATCTAGGGTAAAAATTAGCCCAGAATCATTTTTAGATGAAAATCGGTATACGACGGTATACCGGTCTATACCAACGGTATACCGATTTTGTTCACAGAAAGTTTCTGTCTACAAAATCGGCATACCGACGGAATACCGATCTATACCGACGGTATACCGATTCAGTAATGTTAAAAATCCAACGGTCGGATTTCTAATATTTAATGATCCCAACGGCTATATTTCTAAATGTTGCAATTCCAGACCGGTATTCCGACGGTATACCGGTTCGTACCGACGGTATACCGATCGCTGACTGAAAATTTGCCTTTGAGCTCTTTTCAATGCTTTGGTTATAAATAGCCTTGAACCCCTTCATTCAAGGTTGATGCTTTGAGCCTAAAAATTTTTAAACCACCAAAGCTTATCCACAAACAACTCTACAAAGTTTTTATTTGTCATCCACAAATTGTGTTAGAGTTATTGAGTTAAAAAGTGAGATCTTCATCTTGTTGTATAAGGAGATCAAAATCTATTGTGAAAGGTTGAAGTTAGAGAGTCTTCGGATCCAAACTCTCGGTTGAAGTTGGAGAGTCTTCGTATCTAAACTCGCGGATGAAGTTGGAGAGTCTTCGTATCCAAACTCTCGGTTGAAATTGGAGAGTCTTCGTATCCAAACTTTTGGTTGAAGTCGAAGAGGCCTTCGGACTAAAGCACTTGTGTAAGAAGTTGGCGAGTTCTTCGGATCCAAACTCATGTGTAACTATTTACTCAAATAGTGGATTAAAGTCGGAGAGGGTTCCGGGACTGGAGTGCCCCTTGGGAGGATACCAGGATATATCGTGTGTCGATATTGTTATTGCTTCTTCTCTTGCACTTATATTTTTAAATTGCCCATTAGCTTGTGCTAAGTGCTTGATTAGTTAGCTTGACCCTATTTACCCCCCCTATAGGGTTCCTACAATATATTGTTATGCTAGATGACCTTATGATCGATTTAGGGAATATAGAATGAGAATTATGGTTTAGCGACAAATAGTGTCATAGCATATTTTATTTGGGAATGATGGATAGGTGGATTATATCGAACGTGTTCGAAGAGATAGACTACGCGAATTACTTGTTGGACGAGCGATATTGATATGTCGAGGAATTGGTTGAGTGAACTTACGATAGGATAGCTTTGTTGAATGACTTGGATCCATTAGACTAAGTGTTGCAAGTGCGAATCGGAGAAATATATGCTTAATGTTTAGAAATCTGAGTGATTCGAGCTTGGGTAGAAAATCTCTTATTATCAACTTTGATTTGACCTTAGGATTGGGGTCAGTGTTGATATTATTGTTGGGAAACTATAATTCCAATACTGGCGGAAGACTTTAGCCTAGAGAGATGGCCTAGCAGTTAGGTGAGACGTCCATGTTTTGAGAGTTAGCCTCAGTACGAATGATCTTGAGGATTGATTGAAAGGATACTGGTGGATAGAATGATTCAAGATTATGGAAACCCCACTCACGAGGCTTGGCTGAAATATATATATTTTAGGGACGCCTGAATATGTGCACGATTTGACTCAAGTAAAAATAAGAGATTCTCTATCACGATGCTTGGCTGACATGCAGGTATTTTGGGGACGCCTGGAATATGTGTACGATCCAACTAAGTGATACGTTGAATTCAAGTGAGACTGTAGGAACTGAACGATATCGAGGATTTTGAAATCGTATTTCAAGGAAAAGATTGATCATAGTGTGATCGTTGATTTTAAAATAGAATTGAATATTGATTGAGGTGTTGATGCAAGTCAGGTTTAAGAGATTGACTAAGGAGGAGCATGTGCAAGTCATTGGATGTTGGATCAAATTATAAGTCGATAAGTGTACTCAGTAAGTTTTGTAACGCCCCAGTCCCAAAATACTTAGGACCAAGTACGTAGACATGCCAGTTGTATACATACGAAGTACATGGGCCATGTATATATAAGCTATAAAATGCAGTAAACCACAACTAACTAATCTCATCCACAAAATAAGGGAATAAAAGATATCATATAATGAATTGTTTTGGTACAATATGTTGGGTGGAGACACATCCACTACCAACCAAAATAAAAAGGAAGACGTACATGATATATAAAAGGGCTAAGTAGAAGTAGCAAGAAGGAACCAAGTCACGTCATCTTCGAATAAATGGAGAAGACCATGATCTCGGCTAGGATACCTGCGAAAGACATGAACACACACCTGGGGAATAACCAGGTCCTTAGAGGGACGTAACAAGATACAGGAAGAACATGCTAATATGAACTATCAAAATAAAAAAATAATATACAAAAAGACTATCCTAGACACCAATATGCAAAAGGGAATGCTAACCATCTATTGTGCAATTTAGAGGACAACTTTCATGCACATGGGTGGGATTTAGGATACATGTACGTAACTGGCATCCAGTCATCTGTATTCGTCCGTAACGTCCAAGACGTTAGAGGGCATCTGTAAATATAAATCGCCATAGTTCCATCCGGAGACTGTGGTTACCTGTTTGGATCCTCATACGCACTAGCGACTGTCCTCTCCCAATGTTCCCCACTGTCCAAGTCATGCCCATGGATCGTCCAGTTTTGTAACTGCTTGAGTCTCTAAAACCCTAGTCATAGCAGTTACGAACAACTACCGTCACACGACTTTAGAGATGGCCAGTCCATAAGTCGTGTCCCTAGCAAAATGTCTCAAACTGTGCAGTGTGTGTGTCATGGCTAAAGGGATATGAGAATATCCCACAACAAGAAGCTAGTCCACTAAAACTAAGTCAACATGCATAAAATAAAGTAACGACTAATAGAGTCGCTTGCACCCAAGTATGGCTTGGACGCGCAGTTTATAAACTAACAAATATGAAACAAAGTAAATAAATACGAAAAATAAATAATATGATAGTTAATTATAGCAAGGTATACTTGTCTGGTCCTGAGCACTGTGGTGGCGAAGATCAGACAGGAAAGTAGGTGGAACAACGGCTGTCGAGGAACTAAAGTCCAAACAAACATCTCCGGATGCTGAAAAATAGTCTATTATATAATTATAATTAATACTGTACCTATTAGATTTATTTAATAAATTTTGAAATTAGTATATGGCATAGGTTTTCGTATCAGCTTTCCGAAAAACTAAACGGATCGCATTTTGGTTTTCGGAATCTCCCGAAATCGCAAAAATACTGAAACACGTTTATTTTTGGGACACTAGATACTCAAACAGTTTTGCAGAAATTTACAGAATGAATTTTGTTTATTAAAATATGTTTTTGTAAAGCTTACCTCGATACTCTTCTTTTTAAAAAAAATTGGAGGCAAAACGGAGTTCGAAGTTAGGAGATATCGTCATTCCAAGTTGCTCTTGCTACTAAAAAAGCGGGGTTGAATTCTAATGACGAATTTTAGAGTTTCTATTGGACTAAAATAATTTTGAATTATGGTTGATAGAAGGGGGGATGTATTGGGTTTATATAGGTATTTATTTCATATTTATCTCCTAAATTAGATAGGATTTGATTTAAATAAATTGGAGTTTGCTTTGTTAGGATAGGATATAGATATGGATGCTTTCCTATTAGACTTAGGATTATGATTAACTTAAAATATAGTTCGTATTTATCTAAATTATCTATAACATTATTTAAAATTACTATAGATAATAAATAGATTTAATATTTATTTAAACAATCTTCATCTAAACTCATTTATACAAGCTGAAATATTTAATACTAAATTGATATTTATTCTATATTATGTAAATAGTGTACAATATAAGTAACACGTAAAAAGTAATAAAAATTATGAAATAAATCCTAAAATTTGAGAAAAAATTTGTATAATATAGTTTAGATCCTTAATGTACTAAAAAATAGCTTTATATATTTTTATACTAAATTCACCAATGAGCACTATACTAAATATATGTAAAATAATATAAATTATATAATAAGTCAATAAATAGTTATTTAAAAATCCAAAAATTCTACAAATATTTATTTTGAAAAATCAGGAGGTTTACCAAAGTCTTATCTAGATAAGGACTAAGAAGAGTTTTAATTTCCCTTAGATTTTTCACTATGTAATTCAAATTGATTTAAAAGTAACTCAATCAAATATAATCCAATGTAGATAGATTCTACCTCTAATTTAAACTGTATATAAATAACTTAATAATTTTTTTCAACTTAAATCACCATAATGGGGGTGACATAGCAGAATGTAAACTCAATCACAACTAAGAAAGAAGAAGTACGATAAGAGATAAAACTCAAAATGAAATACAGAAGATCAGAAGAGTCTAAGTGTCTAAGATAACATCTCAGCAAACATCCAGAAATACAAGTCCCAACTACTGAATATGAAAGAATATATACAATCCAGATCCCAAATGGCACTAATAGTAAAACCTAGACTAGGGAGCCTCAGTCTCTATAGCTAATGGATTCGGCTGGAAATTCGGATCACTGGTGTCATCTAGAGCTGTCCCGTAGTAGGTATCCACACAGGCCTCCTCCTCGTCCTCTGTAATATTTTTAACAGGTCCAGTCAGGACAGGAGCGAGCACAATATATCTCAACAGATCATAGCAGGTTAGAAAATATAATCATGCAGTAAAGTAAGATATAGGAACTGAAAGAAAGTACGGAATATAAACAGAGAAAGCTGTAATGGAAATATATACTGTAAATAGAGAGCTATCAGTGGCTAGTGAGTCAGAGTACAATATAAATATGTGAATGGCATAGGAGATTCTGATGAGACACTACGGAGGTGATCAGATGAGATACTACTTGGGTATTATTCACATGCCTACTTCTACTCCCCCGTACCCCCAATCAATACATAAGGATCCAGCCAGGTTATGTTATGATTCCATGCAATGGCCCATAAGGGGTGATACATGGTAAGCCCAAAAATGGGTGATTCTAGGAATGCCCATAAATAGGTGATTCAAGGAAGACTCTGTGATCATGAGAGTACATGTCACAAGTGATCAATGAACCGTGAAGCATAGTGATACACCATGTAAGTGAAACGCACAGAACATGTAGTATCCGATGGTCTCTGAGGGGATAATATCTCAAGAAGGGATCCATATAGTACTAATCTGTGTGACCAACGTGACAGTATCAAGTAAAGTAATTTAAAGCAGGAAAATAATTCTAAACAGGATATGAAATGATCAGAAAATGTACTCGCCTGCTATCTAAGTGTCCAAAATGAAAGTACTGTCCGATGAGTGGTGTCTGGCTCTTATTTAGAACAGCACAAGTCATAACATGTCCAGAATGGTAATAAGATGCACTACAATGCATTCTACATGAATCTAGGTCAATCTAGGCCAAAGTCAACTCTGGTCAACCCTAGAAGTCAAACTAGGTCAACTATGGTCAAACTAGGTCTAACAAGTCTAAATTAGATCAAACAAGTTATTCTAGGTCTAAACAAGTCTAGGTTATGTTAAACTAGGTTTAACAATCATTCTAAGTCCTAACAAGTCTATATTAGTCTAATCAAGGCTAAACTAGCCTATGCTAGTATACCAAGTCCATACAACCTATACAAAATAAAGTCAAAGCCAACATCACACAACCTATATTGCATCTAGGCCTACACATGGAAATCACATAATACATATATGTATATGTACATATAGGCTACCTATATGTATACCACACATACATATATATAATATATATATAATAGTTCACACACATATTATAATATATAGGATACCTACATATATACGTAATATACTTCATGCATTAGATATATATACATATATTATATACATTACATTATATATATACAAAGGGATTTAGAAAAATAGAGAGATAGAAAGAGTGATGTGAGATTGTGTCAAGTGGGTGTGAACTATGAAACCTGTTTGTATATGGACTGAAACATGTATGTGTACTGCAGGCCATGTGTGTGTTATCAGTGAGTGTAGTGTTCCAGGAAATAGAGTGTGTGTGTAGGTAGGATGTGTGTGTGTGTCTGTGAGTCAAGAGGAGGCAATGTAACATGTCAGTCCAAAACTGGACAATGAAGAGTGTGTATGTGTTAGAGGGTGTCAAGAGTGTTCAGTGAAGGAGTGTCAAAGTGTGACAGTAAAGGGTGTACCTGTGTGTATATAGGAAATAGGAAACAGTGAATGAATCTCAGGTTTAAAATAGTCCAACCACATTCAATCCTATTTTCGAAATCAACTACTCAACCAATCCATTCCAAAATCGACATACAAGTAGAACACATATAGGTACACATAGTAGGGTTAGAAACATGCGAAAATTTGCATTAATATGAGTTAATTTGATTGCCCAAATTCAATTTAAAAACTGGAAATACAATGGAATATACTAAGTATCAGTGCAAAATAGGTAAATGGGAAAACATGTGTAAAACCAAACTAAATTGAACTATAAATGGTTAGTAAATACAAACAAGCATGTGCACATGTCACAAAGTGTGATTGTGTCTAATCAATCAGGACACAGCCGTGTCCAGAGTGCCCGAGCCCCAATCAGGTGAAACTGGGCACTGAACCAGTGCTGCCTCGTGCGTGCGTGCACGCGTGTCGTACACCCGACACAGGCCAAACCAGACCTCGTGTTCACAACCCTAGGTTCGCCTAGTGTCCACCTAGGTTTGTGTCACCCTGATTTGGGTCCTAGTGTGTCGTGTCCAAAGTTCTAGGGCCGTGTCCGAAGCTATTAACACACGTACACAGTGTAGTGGAGTCCCCTTGCGGGGTCAAGTGCTCATCCGACACGACACGAGAGTGTCTCAAATTTTGAGGACCTCGTGTCAGTGTCTGCCCCTAGGGCTGTGTCCAATCTTAGGTGTCACGTGTCGTATTGTGTCCGATACAGCCCCCGAGTTGCAGGACAGTGTACACGGGCTGAACGTGCGTATTCACGTGTCCAAACCGACACGACACGACACTAATTTAAACTTAGTCCAACAGAAATCCATAAGCCTCATAAAAACAATAATTTCTATTCAAACACTTTTCTAAAAATAGATCGAAATCCCCTTTGGGGCATTTCAACAAACACTAGGTATATTGGACTGATACGTGTCCATTTAGGACACAAAATAGACACGAAATGTCACGAATTTCTAGGGTTAGCTAGGAGACACCTAGATCTAGGCTAATATGCAATAATAACAGCAATTTCAATAAGTTTTTAAGGAATTACCTACAGGTGTCAAAAACCAAAGAAAGCTCCAAAGAGGGGGTGTCTCCCTGCTTCCCAAACTTTACCAAATTGCTAACAAACTGAAAATAAATTATACAAACCACAAGAATACCTAAATTAGAACCTATTGCAATTTGTTCGAGTAAAAAATGAATTAAATTGGATTTTCTATGAATTATTAAAGTTGGGGATTTACCTCTTCTTTAAACTTGTGATCTTTCCTAAAAGAGGCTAGCCCTAATGGAAGAGAGTATAAATAGGGGGGTTCCCAATATGGCCGGCCAAGCTAGGTTAGGGTTAGGATTTACATGGTGTGGGCTATGGGCTTCTATGGGCTTAAGTCATTAATCATGACTTGTTAAGTCATAAGCCATTTATCAACTCTATTCTAATTCTTATTTCCAAATTGGTTCTAATGACTAGGATATGATTAACTTAAACCAAACTAGGGTTTCATAATCTAACCAAGTCACTAAAACTAGGGTTAGTTTCTAGGTTAGTCTCAAAAGTCAACACTAGTCAAAGTCTAGAATATCACTCAATTAAATTATACCAAAAATCATATAAATTCTAATAAATCTCAATAATTCACAATAATTCCAAATAAATCCTAAAAATTCAAAAATGACCAAAATACCCCTATACTAGAAATGTGGTAGTGACACACTCCAAATATCAAAGTCACGGTAAAGGACATAAAAAGATCTAAAATAGAAAGTGGGAGTTCATGAAGTGACAATTAATGCACAAACATTAAAGAAGATCCAGTTGAAGCATGAAATAAAATTAATTAAGGAATCTAGTAAAATAATTTAGAGACACAATTTTCAGAGAGAAGATAGTCTCCTAGGTGGATATAGTCAAGGAATAATTAAATCATTTCTCAAATTACAACGGTAAGTAGGTCACGAGAGGCGCTCGAATGAGTCAATGTTGAGATACAGTCAAATAGTTTGGTAGATGACTAACTACTCTTGAGTATACACTACTATCATGGTCATGAGTGTTAGGGCAATTACTATCCATCTTGATTGCCTCTCAATACAATATCTAAATCTATTAGTTCGAATCCGTCAAAAAGTTTTCTCAATAATATTCTCAAAAAATAATCTACCATAATTTGTATCCTTTCTAAGCCGTCGACTTAAAAACTTAATTTCCTTAAATCAATCTTGAAGTATCCCTTATCACAATTATATTATCAATCCAACCTTTAAACTCAAGATTTCATGAACCATAAATTTTTTTATTTTTTTACCAAAATTTTTGATATCCATAATCACAACTTTTAACTCAAAATCTAAATAGATTTATAAATCATCAATCATATGACACAATTTAAAATTTAAAATTTTCCCTCAAACTCGATTTCATATCTTCCAAAATATTTTAAACCAAAATTTTACTATCATCACCTCAAACTTAAAACTCAAAATTAGCAATCTTATAAATCGGAAACCGTACGACTCAATTTAAAACCTTAAGATCCCCCCCCCTTTTCATAATACAACTTTAAATCAAAATATAACTCAATTTATAAATCATAGATCATATTACAAAATTTAAAAAATTGAAATCTTCCTCAAAGTCGATTTCATATCTGTCAAAAATATATAACTACCATGAGTCATAAATATCCTAAAATTAGGAATCAATTTGTTTTCTCACTACTACTATCCTCTTGTGTATACCACTTAGTAATAAAAAATTTAACAATCTTTTGAAGACGGTAATATCGCTACTACCCAACTTAGAATTAACTAATCCTTAAGGTTAAAAATGCCTTTATAACTCAAATAAGATCTCAATGTATATCAATTGTCCATATAATCCCTGTGTTTGACCTATGAGCATATACCGATGTAGTCATCTTCCTAACCGACATTAAAAGATAAGATTATGGTAGGAGGAGTTCTAGCAAGAGACGAATCAAGAAAATTGATTGAGAGATCGAAATGGAGTCAAGGAATGAGATCAAGTATGTGGATGAGATCCTAAACTCTATTCCTATATGCAGGCTCATATCGGTACAATAACGTAACCGAAGTGATAAACTTGACCTGCATGGGCCACCACAAAAATATGTAACGTCCCAATCCCAAAATACTTAGGACCAAGTACGTAGACATACCAGCTGTATACATACGAAGTACAGGGGCCATGTATACATAAGCTATAAAATGCAGTAAACCACAACTAACTAATCTCATCTATAAAATAAGGAAATAAAAGATATCATATAATGAATTATTTTGGTACAATATGTTGGGTGGAGACACATCCACTACCAACCAAAATAAAAAGGAAGAAGTACATGATATATAAAAAGGCTAAGTAGAAGTAGCAAGGAGGAACCAAGTCACGTCATCTTCGAATAAATGGAGAAGACCACGATCCCGGCTAGGATACCGGCGAAAGACATGAACACACACCTAGAGAATAACCAGGTCCTCAGAGGGACGTAACAAGATACAAGAAAAATATACTAATATGAACTATCAAAATAATAAAATAATATACAAAAAGACTCCTAGACACCAATATACAAAAGGGAATGCTAACCATCTATTGTGCAATTTAGAGGACGACTTTCATGCACATGGGTAGGATTTAGGCTACATGTACGTAACTGGCATCCAGTCATCTGTATCCGTCCGTAACGTCCAAGACGTCAGAGGACATCTGCAAATATAAATCGCCACAATTCCATCCGGAGACTGTGGTTACCTGTTTGGATTCTCATACGCACTAGCGACTGTCCTCCCCCAATGTTCCCCACAGTCCAAGCATGCCCATGGATCGTCCAGTTCTGTAACTGCTTGAGTCTCTAAAACCCTAGTCATAGCAGTTACGAACAACTACCGTCACACGACTTTAGAGATGGTCAGTCCATAAGTCGTGTCCCTAGCAAAATGTCTTAAAGCGTATAGTGTGTGTGTCATGGCTAAAGAGATATAAGAATATCCCACAATAAGAAGGTAGTCCACTAAAACTAAGTCAACATGCATAAAATAAAGTAACGACTAATAGAGTCGCTTGCACCCAAGTATGGCTTGGACGCGCAGTTTATAAACTAACAAATATGAAACAAAGTAAATAAATACGAAAAATAAATAATATGATAGTTAATTATAGCAAGGTATACTTGCCTGGGTCTTGAGCACTGTGGTGGCGAAGATCAGACAGGAAAGTAGGTGGAACAACGGCTGTCGAGGAACTAAGGTCCAAACAAACATCTCCGGATGTTGAAAAATAGTCTATTATCTAATTATAATTAATACTGTACCTATTAGATTTATTTAATAAATTTTTAAATTAGTATATGGCATAGGTTTTCATATCAGCTTTCCGAAAAACTAAACGGATCGCATTTTGGTTTTCGGAATCTCCCGAAATCGTAAAAATACTGAAACACGTTTATTTTTGGGATACTAGATACTCAAACAGTTTGGCATAAATCTACAGAATGAATTTTGTATATTAAAATATATTTCTGGAAAGCTTACCTCGATACGCTTCTTTTAAAAAAAATTAGAGGCAAAACGGAGTTCGAAGCTAGGAGATATCGTCATTCCAAGTTGCTCTTGCTACTAAAAAAGCGGGGCTGAATTCTAATGACGAATTTTTTAGTTTCTATTGGACTAAAAATAATTTCGAATTATGGTTGATAGAAGGGGGATGTATTGGGTTTATATAGGTATTTATTTCAGATTTATCTCCTAAATTAGATAGGATTTGATTTAAATAAATTGGAGTTTGCTTTGTTAGGATAGGATATAGATATGGATGCTTTCCTATTAGACTTAGGATTATGATTGACTTAAGATATAGTTCATATTTATCTAAATTATCTATAACTTATTTAAAATTACTATAGATAATAAATAGAGTTAATATTTATTTAAACAATCTTCATCTAATCTCATTTATACAAGCTGAAATATTTAATACTAAATTGGTATTTATTCTATATTATGTAAATAGTGTACAATATAAGTAACATGTAAAAAGTAATAAAAGTTATGAAATAAATCCTAAAATTTTGAGAAAAAAATGTGTATAATATAGTTTAGATCCTTAATGTACTAAAAAATAGCTTTATATATTTTTATACTAAATTCACCAATGAGTACTATACAAAGTATATGTAAAATAAGACAAATTATACAATAAGTCAATAAATAGTTATTTAAAAATCCAGAAATTTCATAAATATTTATTTTGAAAAATCAGGGGGTTTACAAAAGTCTTATCTAGATAAGGACTAAGAAGAGTTTTAATTCCCCTTAGAATTTCCACTATTTAATTCAAATTGATTTAAAAGTAACTCAATCAAATATAATCCAATATAGATAGATTCTACTTCTAATTTAAACTGTATATAAATAACTTAATAATTTTTTTCAACTTAAATCACCATCATTAATTACATATTAAATCAACCCATATTTAGTATACTTTTTCGAAATAATATATTAATGATAATAATTAATTTCAAAAATACAAATATATATACACACGCATGCAAAAATAATCTATAATATAAAGCACAGTGGGTTTTTGGTCCGACCCATGTGCTTTGGTTCAACGATGATGAAAGGACTAAATTGCCCCTCTCTATGAAATAGGAGGAGGTCCCATGTTGAGTTTAAATGCTTTCATTTTTTGGTATCACCTACACTTTGAAAGCTTGCAAGCATTGAGAAAATATGCTCGTTCTTTCGGCATATTTCTGCAATCTTTTTGTTTAATCGCCTATTCGGCGATTGAACTATGCATGGACCTATAGTGATTATGCATAGATTATTCCCTTTTGTGTGATTCATTTGGTGACAATATTCTTACTTTTATTATCACTTTCGGTTATAACATGGTTAAAAAATAATATTTATGTTAATATTAATGGAATATTTTCTTTTGGAATGAGTTGTGATAATTGGAGGGACTCATAACTCCATTTTTTGATGGTTTGAGGAATCTTTAAAAATTTAGTAAGATTTTGAATACTTATCTATAATATAAAGCATAGTGGGCTTTTGGTCCGACGCATGTGCTTTGGTTCAACGATGATGAAATGATTAAATTGTCCCTCTCTCTATAAGAAAGGAGGAGGTCCCATGTTGGGTGCGGAGCAACCGGTTGTTCCAACGGCACCCCCGCCTCCAGCTCCTCTTGCACCGCCCCTTCCTCCGCCACCTCCACTCTATCCTCGCCCACGCCGTCGTCGCCGGCCTCTTCCATAACCCCTTCGTCGTAAGAAACCTCCTCCACCGTGCCGCCGTCGACGACCCTTCCTTCGTCGCCGACCTCTTCTCCGCCATGACCAACCCCAACCCCTTCTCCTTCAACACCGCCATCGCCATCTCCGCCGACCCACTCTCCATCTACTCCCAAATGCTCCGCCGTCGCGTCCCTCCCGACTCCCACACCTTCTCTTCCTTGCTCAACACCACCGCCGCCGCCACCGCCACCAGGTCGCTCCATGCACACGCACTCCTCCTCGGATTTTGACTCGACCCCTTCGTACAGACCGTCCTGCTCACCGCCTACTTCTGACGCGGCTCTGCTGTAATGCATGTGGTTTGTATTACGTATTTTTGGAATACGTGTACGTATTTTATCTTGTATTGCATAATTTCTTGCTTAGCTTTTCTTCTTGGCTTGGTTTATTCTTGGGTTGGTTCGGCTTGGCTTGGTTTTGCCTTGGTTCATCATGAACCAAGGGTGAACCCCTACCTACCACCACCTTTAGTATTTATTACCTATTCTCTTTTCTCTCTTCTCATTATTCTTCTTCTTCTTCTCCATCATAACTTCTTCACCTACCAGGGAGAGAGGGGTCTAGGCAAGTGCAGCTTGCTTCATGGAGGAACTCTAATTTTATTGTTCCATTCTCTCATTTACAGCATTCTAACACACTTTAGTACTTGACATTTCTACTTTCCATGGCCAGATTCTTGTAGATCTAAGTTATTTTATTTTCAAAAATTTTGGGTTTTGATCTTCTTAATCTTGTTATTTCTAAGTTTTGATGGTTCCATTTTGTAGAGAATTTTGTTCTGTCCCTTTTTGACCTATGGAAGTTCGGATTTGGACACTGGGCGAAGGTTCATGGAGCTTGGAAGCATGGGTACTTGGCGTTCTTTTTCTCGGAAATTTCGGAGAAGAAGAACAGTTCTCTGGCCACATGGCAATACTTGACTGCATGAACATTCCTGCGGCAAGTCGCTCCCGGCCGCATAAGCCCTCGCACTCCTAGCTGCATGGACTTCTCCCCACTCAGCCGCATGTACCCCCTTGCTTCTGCAGCCGCTTGGGCGTTCGTCCCTTTAAGTCACATGAATCCGAATTTCGCTAGCCGCATAAGGGCCGAACCCAGCTAGCCACATGGAACTACCTTCCAGCCAGCCATATGTGTGCCCATCATTCCTAGCCGCATATGCCCCCGTCCTCCCTGGCCACGTGGGGCTTAGTGAGTTCAAACGCATAGGGCTGAGGCTCCCATCTTGCCGCATGCGCTCATCTATTCCTAGCCGCATATGCCCCCGTCCTCCCTGGCTGCGTGGGGCTTGGTCAGTTCAGCCGCATAGGGCTGAGGCTCCTATCTTGCCGCATGCGCTCATCCATTCCTAGCTGCATGAGGCCCCCTCTTCCGCTGGCCGCATGAGACCCGACTTCTTGGGACCGCATGCGCCCTTGCCCTTCTAGCCGCATGCCCCTGTTCTTACCAAGATTGTATGCGCTCTTCTTATTTGGCCGTATGAGTTCTAGTGATCCTGAGCCGCAGGGCTCCTTCCTGTGCCTTGTCCTGCTATTTAATTATTATTATTATTGTTAATTCATGTCTTGTAACCTTAGCATAACTCGGATCTTCTGATTGAATGCTTGTACTATGATGCCCTGCACATGTACCCTGAACACGATAGTGACCCATAGGGGTGCACTCCTGACAAGTAAGCATGACACGACCTGATAGTGGCCCGTCGTGGCGCACTCCTGACAAGTACACTTGATATGATAACCTGACATGATATACCTTGATAAGCTGTTGCGACGGCTACCTGACATGACATAACCTGTATAAATAACCTGGACACCGTGGGCGATTGTGCTTGTACAAATAATCCAGTCTTGTCTTACATCATGTCTAGGATGGGACTCCTGAGTACCACGGGCAGGAGTACCTACTAAAATTGGACTAAGGCTAATAACTAGAATAATACAGTAGTAATGAAGATATTTCCCAGCTACAGGTAATCCCGTTACCTGGGCGCTCCAGGGATCTGTAGCCTGCCGTCAAGTAGGGCACATTTCCAGCATATTATCATGTGTTGCACCCTTCAAGCTACTTAAGGGTACATGCATTTTCTGGACGATGTACCCACCTGAACTCAACCCCTAATTTTCGACCTGGGTAACCTGGATGGTCTGTAGGACTTGTGGTTGTGGAATAATCTCACTGCATCTTGCTAGTAACTAGGCATGTGATAATCCTAGCTAGTTAAAGTATCAAGCCGTACTTATTGCTTGGCCGTGATTGTTGAATGGGGAATTATCAGTCTAGTCTTGCCTCGATCCTGTATAGATTATCACATGTTCTGATTTTTTTTTACATTATCTTGCTGATAAATGGAAGAAACCAAGTTTGGTTCAGACGAAGGGTTACAATCCCGGTCCTTGTTTGGTTTAAGGATTGTAACCTGGTTATCTGAATGGTCCCATGGTTATCTTACCGTATATCCTCGTAATATTATTTTCTCCAGTTTTACTATGTATATATTATTATCTTCTGTGTTAATTGCTGGTTTTAGTTCCTAAGTGAAGCTTCCTTTGTGGCACTTGCTCTTCTGGGGTCTGACCCAGCTGGTTTTGTGTGGCCAGATTTCGGAGCAGCTCCAGAGGATCTACCAACCTTCCAGCCTGATGGTGACCACCAGGCGTAACCAGGGCAACGAGTGGGTTATTTTTGGCTCTCCCACTCTATTGTAAAAATATTCTTTTGAGGCGTTTAGCCAACGAGCACATGTTTAGCTCGGTTGTACATTTTACTTATTGTCTGCCTACGGGCTGTAACATGATTGACAGATCCTAGGGTTGATCATGTATGACTAAACTCTCGCTAGTCCTGACATTTTGTAACGACTAGCTTCATGATCAGCTGAATATGTAATATTTGGGACGCCTTACTATTGTATATTTAATGATCATACATCTTGTAACTTTTACTTACTTGCTTGTGATTGAGATAATAGGTTTGTTCATGACCTTAAGAGACTGCTGGCTTGTAGTTAAACCCTCATGTATCTAGACAGCCGTGACCGTATAGCAAGGTGGGTTGCACTTCAATAAACGTAGCTGTCTATGTCTGCCCCCGCTCTCCAGTATTCTGGTTCTGGGACGTGACATGGTTTAAGTGGTGGCCCATGCAGGTCTTGTAAATCAAGATATGTGAGGGTTTACCGAATAGATGTCTTAATCAGTATTCATCCTTGATCTCTGCTCGTATCTTTTGAATCCCTGGATTCTTGTCCTGATCATATGCTTGTATCGTTGATCTATCATGGTCCTTCCTTATTGTTCTCCATGTCATCTTCTTCAGCGGCATCGTTCCTGGACCTGTCGGTTAGCAAGGCGGAGCACTTCCCGTAGACCAGCCGCAACCAGGGGATCAAGCCCAGCATTCCGGAGTAGCCTCCAGAGTCGTGCCTTCTGGCGGAGAGCCACCAGTCCAGCCAGTCTAGCTTATCGAACCTGAAGATGGCACTTTGGTAGGTTTCGTCAGGACCTTGATAGCTTTCCAAGATCGTCGAGGAGATGCCTTGCACCAGGCAGTGACAGATCCTCTGGCCAGAGGAGGTCATCAGGGTAACAGCGCGGCCAACAGCTTCAAGCGCTTGAACCCTCCATTCTTCGACGGTAGTGAAGATGCTATCACCGCAGATGCTTGGCTTCAGGACACAGAGGTGATTCTAAAAGCAGCCAGGACCCCAGAGAATGAGAAGGTAGCCGTGGTGTGCCTGTAATTGTTAGATCTTGCCCGTAGCTGGTGGGCAGCGCAGGCCGTTGGATTAGCAGCACCCATTCCATGGGCAGTATTCAGAGAGAGATTCCAGACCAAGAATTTTGATGCTGTAGCTCGGTACGATCTACAGACAAGGTTCACCAATCTGAAGCAGATGGGCAGGACGGTCGACGGATATGCGACCGAGTTTTCCAGACTTAGTCGGTTTGCTCCCACTTTGGTGGCAACCGAGTATGATAGAGCCCAGCGGTTCCAGCAGGGACTTCACCTGGAGATTTTGTTAGCAGTCGAGCAGTTTGAGCATCAGACTTTTGATGCAGTCTTGAGAGCAGCTAGGAGGCATGAGTATACCTCTCAGAGGATTGTGGATAGGGCCGGAGGTCGGAAGGGATCTCACGGCCAGATGAATCAGCCTTCAGCACCAGCCCCGGCAGCCAGAGCTTTGACCATTGGAGCTCCGAGACGAGAGGCCTCAGTAACGTCGGTTCAGTATTCCACCCCGACGCACCCTCAGCAGAAGCAAAAGCACTCTTCCGCAGTGGGATGTTCTCATTGCGGGAAGCCAGGACATGTGGTAGCAGAGTGTCGCAGGGCGCAGGGATTATGCCTGGCTTGTGGAGCACCGGATCATAAGGTTGGATCCTGCCCGAACAGGGGTGGTTCATCATCGTCCAACCTTTCTAGCTCTTCGGTGAGGGGACCAGCCCCAGTTCCAGTCCAGCAGCAGCAGCAGTACCTATTACCGAGGCCCTTGCCGCCTCAGGCCCAAGTATTCCAGCAGCAGAACCCCCAGCAGTATGCACAAGTCCATGCCCAGAGTCAGAGCAGGTAGCAAGGATTTTAGCAGAGGGGACCAGCACCCCGAGGGCATGGTCAGGCTATGGTGATGACCGCAGAGGAAGGATTGACACCAGGAGAGGTAGTGGCAGGTACTATTCTCGTCAACTCCTTTCCAGCTTCAGCTTTATTTGATTCTCGTGCATCACATTCTTTTATGTCTGCACGATTCGCGACACGGATAGGATTGGAGCCCGAGTCATTATCAGTAAGGCTCAATATACTTACTGGTAACGGACTTGTGGGAGTCGATAGAGTATTTTTCTCGTGTCGGATCGTAGTTAGCGGTAAGGAATTTCCCGCTAGATTGATAGAGTTCCCGATGGCCGATTATGATGTGGTCTTAGGGATGGATTGGTTGAGAAACCAGTATGCTAGAATAGACTGCCATATTGGTAGGGTTGTTTTTAGCATTCCAGGCGAGCCAGAGTTTTCCTTTTTTTGAGGCGAAGTTGAGCCTTCTCTTTCAGTGTTGCGGATGGCAGTAGCAGCAGTGCAGTTGCCTCGGATAGTCGAAGAGTTTCTAGATGTTTTTCCAGAAAAGCTTCCAGGTATGCCGCCCGAACGGGAGATCGAGTTCACCATCGACTTGATTCTCGGAACAGCCCCAGTATCCGAGAGAGTCTACAGGATGGCGCCGTCAGAGTTGGAGATCTTGTATAAGATGATTGAAGAACTTCGAACCAAGGGATTCATTCGTGCTAGTGGATCGTCTTGGGGAGCCCCGATGCTTCTTGTGAAAAAGAAGGATGGTACGTCCAGGTTATGTGTTGATTATCGTACCTTGAACTCAGTGACAATCAAGAACAGATATCCTCTCCCGAGGATAGATGACTTGTTTGATCAACTCAAGGGGGCATCAGTATTTTCGAAGATCGACTTGCGCTCAGGATATCACCAGATCAGGGTCAGAGAGCTGTTTGCCATGAAATATAAAAGAGCAGAACAGTTTTATGGGAGGACTGGACTTTTACTTCACTTTACAAACTCGCTTATACAAAGAAAGCCTAGGGACAAAAAACTAGGTACAACAATCTAAGTATAATTGTTTATTTTTGATTCTGGGTGGTGACGATAGAGGCTCGGGAAAGCGACGACAGCTCTGCCTTACTCCTTGGACGATCGGACGTAGCCTTGGCTCCTGTGACCAGATGCTTGGCGTTGACGAAGAAATGCTCTTCTTGCTCTCCTCGTATTGCTCTCCTGGCTTCTCTCTCTGGATTAATCTCTGTGTATTTTTCTCTCTGATTATTGGGGGAGCGTCTCTCTGTATGTGCGTCTCTTTTGCAGGGGAATGGCACCCTGCTATTTATAATAGTGGGGGACATCATTAGGGTTTGGATGATTACCCATTCTCAAAGTGGCGGCGGCTTGGTAATTGATCAATCTGGGCCATTAGTCTTAAGTGTGAAGGATCTGGACCATTAATGTGGATTATGCCAAATTCCATCAATAATAAATGTTGATCGCAATAAATCTCCATCATGATGATTTGCTGATGTCCGCAAATCCAAATGAATCAATTTAATTTATTCTCTTGCCACGTGTCCCAAATTATTGGGATCTGGCCCAAAATTGGATTATCTTTAGGACACGTGTCTTGTCATCATTATTGAGCCGCATGAGGAGTATTCATATTTGGGCCGCATGAAGGTCGTCATGACCGAGCCGCATGAAAGATTTCATGACCGAGCCGCATGAATAGTCTCTATACTCGAACCGCATGAAGGTTGTCATGACCGAGCCGCATGAATATGTTCATGATCGAGCCGTATGGGGGTCTTCATGGTCGAGCCGCATGAGAGTCTTCATGGCTGAGCCGTATGGGTTTTTTCATGGCTGAGCCGTATGGGGGACCTTCATGGTTTGAGCCGCATAGATTTCTCTGCACCGGCTGCATAAACTCGTCTAGTCTGGCCGCATGGACCTGCCTCGAAGCTTGGTAGACAGCGCCGTATTGGTGAAGATTTTCCTCATTTCCTAGGAAAATTCTGCTTTTCGTGTCAGTCATTATGACAACTTTATGTCAGGTCTGTCATCTGTCAGCTGTCAGCCGTCAGAGCATTAAATGCGTCCAGACGTTGGGCACAGCTGTTTTGAATGCCACGTGGCCTCTCTCTCTGAGCCGTAGGGAGTTTACTCGAACTGCCCATGTGTTTGAGCCGCATGGGACTCTTGAGCCGTATGGGCCCTCCGAGCCGCCTGAGGCTCTTTGGCCGCATGGACCATTTTTCTCTTTTCATGCTTCTACAAGACCCCCTTCAAAGTTTTCAATTTGCAAAATTGAAATACTTTGAATAAGAAGCATGATTATGCGAGAGCTGTATGGATATATTCTGTCCTAGCCGCATGGAATTTTCCAGCCACATGATTACCTCAGCCGCATAACTCTCTAAGCCGCATGGGCTGTTTAATCGCATGAGCTCCTTGCCACGTCTTCCTGCCACGTGTACAAATCTTTTGTAAATCTTCTGTATTTAATGCTCTTGATTTATTGTCAGATCTTAAGAGCCGCGTTTTGGGCCAGGATCCCAAGAGTCAGGCTATTATTCAGCCGTTTTTGTCTCGGTGACCGAAGAGTCGGTCATCATATTGCACGCGGATCGAGGCATTCCTTCCTTGTTCTATAAATAGGAACACTTTCGTTCTGGGGAGTCTTCTTTTCTCTCTTCGATCTTTCTAACTCCTTTCTCTCCCAAGCACCCATGGCTCCCAAGAAGGCTGCTGCATCGAAGGCTGCGAAGGGCAAGGCGGTCGCTTCTACAGCGGCTGTGGCGACGAACGTGGCCACTCCTCCGCCGGCCGCTGTTCACTCTATTCATCCCGACGTTCATCCACCGATTGCTGGTAAGGGCATTGCTTTAGAACCCTAAGTGCCATGGCTCTGCTACATAATTTATGCACAAGCCGCATGTACAAGGTTCTTCGATATGACCGCCTAAGCACTTCGCCCAGGGGGGCCGCATGGGCTTGTCATACTCGATCTGAACCGTATATATATTTTCGGTTTGAGCCGCATGAGCGTAGTTCACTTTTGAACTACATAAGCTCAATTACTTGTGGCCGCAATGAGTCTGTCTGTTCAGGGCCGTATGAGTCTGTGTGGACTTTGAACCGCATAGTCTCACCTGAATCCGAGCCGCATCAGCGCCTAGGTTTGTCTGTCGAGTCCATGTGAATGCTTGAACCGCATAGGCCCTTCTGAACCCAGACCGCAGAAGCTTCATAAGCTCATCTGAACTTGATCTGTATGGACTCGTCTGACTCGGAGCCGCATAAGGCTATGATGAACAGGACGCATGGACTCATCTGGTTCTGAGCCGCATAAGGCTGTGACGACCCGAGCCGCATAGACTCAAGTGATCTTTCAAACGCTCCTTTGTTTTGACTATCTTCTAATCTTATTTCTTTCGTCTCTTCTTCAGTGAATCTGCCAGTAAATCCTGCGGGAGAACTTCTGGTTGGCTCGAATCAACTTGCTACGGATGTGCGACGGGACGATTTAGTTCGTCAAGTGTCAGAGCAGCTCCTTGTTAATGAGCCTTTGGAGCGACTGAATGCTATCAGGGTTCAATCTTTCCAATTCCTTAGTGACATGATGAGCTCCGGGGCGCCTAATGGGAAGCATCTAAGGCTGGTCTTCCTCTTTGGGGATGCGTTGATCATAAAGAACTCTCGAGTGCTGGATGTTTCCGAGAGTTGGGATTTTAATCTGGACGGGATGCCGATTCATATCCCCATTATGAAGCATCATTTCCCTTTTGCATGGTTCAACATGATCGTTTTGGACAGACAGATGACAGACCCCCTCACTCCAACCAGACCGGAGATATTCGTGGGTAAAATTCGTTATAATAAAACTACTGGGTCAATACGCGCGATCAAGGATCCGGCCAGTCGATCTGTGATGGGGTTAGCTCCGGGTACCTTCATCAACACACCCGGTCCTAACTTCTCATTTTTTTAGGCTGATACCTTCCTGAGCCAGCTTGCTCGAAAAGGGTCATATCCTGTTGGCAGATTGGCACTGCTGGGCTGGCTACACCCCACACCCCCGTGGGCTAACCTGACCTCATGGATTCTGCAGAAATACTAGACGTTTTTGCGAGAAGTCAATCTTTATGATGCTATCCGGGGTACCAGCCACGGATTGCCCCTTAATAAGCCGTTGTTCATGGCCCTTCTGGAGATGTATAACCATCGGACAGGAACTTTCTTCACACCTGTAGGGGAGTTGGGGCTCGCTCTCCATGAGATGTATGCTGTCTCCAAGCTTTCCTGGGGAGACGAGCCCTTCGAAGCGTACACTCCAACGAACGAGGAGTTCCAGGATCTAGATCGACGATTCCCAGGCTTCGTCGCTGTGTACCAAGAACTGTTATGTCACCATAGTACCTGTCACCAAACGGCTATAAAAAAATGATAGCTCGAAAGGGGACACCCCCCATACCAACTCTTGGGTCTCCTATCTTTTTAAATTCAGTACTGCTGGCCGAGTTACTTCCCGAGATCGTCAAACTTCTAGGGAAGTAGAAGGCTTGGTGTTGACTGCTAGGAAGTCGAAGTCTAAGGGTGACAAGTTTGGTAGCCAGAGAGACTCCTTCAGCTATTTTTATTATGGTACTCGGCGGCTGTCAGAGAAAGCACACTTGGCAGGTTTTTTAATGGTGTGGCTGCACAATTGTGTGGTCTCAGGAGGGGCAGGTGCTATCGAGAGGATTAGCCATCACTTTATCCTTCCTGCCGTAAAGTTGGCCTTTGGGGTCAGGCTGGCTCTTCTTCCCGCTATGGTGTGCAGCATTTATCATGGTCTCCGTGCCTTCTCGTCCAAGGTCATCGCTCGTGACGTGGTGATGGACTTTGAACGTATAGAGCTGCCTTATCATTACCTGCTGGGGTGGCTGTTGTTGCATTATCGGTCTTTGATGAGGCCTGGGACGGGAGACGGCGTTACGGACGACGACGCTTTTCTTTTCAGGTATCACCATCAGTCTTGGGAATATAGTACCATGCCGGCGTGTCGGAGGATGCTGGCGAGAGTGGACGGATATGATTTCTTCGTGTCCGTTCCCCGTTTTACCGACCAGGAAGTGAGGAGTGTCCATGTTGATGGCGTTGGATCCCCTCATTTTTTACCTGAGAAGATGCGTTTCTGGTTGCGTAACATTCGCCCGGCGCATTTAGTTTATCGCAACCGCAACACTGTGTATCAGGAGCCCTACTTGCCCAGTAGGTTTGCCCGTCAATTTGGGTACAGTCAACTATTCCTTGGGCGTCCCAGTTCCTGCCTGGGATTTGAGGGAAGTATCCTTGATGGTATTAGGGCATGGAGCTACTATGACACTTGTCATACTCGGACTAGTTTCTCAGTTCCTGCAGCAAACATGCTGGGTGAAATCTTGCATATGGCGGCCTTATACCATGTTACGGCAAACCAGCCTCCCGTTGATTTTGACCCGAGGACTAGCTTCATCGTGGGCACTCGTTTGGCGGAGAGGGCTACGGTGTCGAAGGCAAAGAAGAAAGGGGCGAATAGGGTTCCCACGCCCGATTCCGAGTCTTTTGATACAGTTGAGGAAAACAACGAACGAAAAGACGAGGATTCTCTCTCTTGTGGTGGTGAAGCAGTGGCAGATCAACCGCCCATCATGGCAGACGAGATAATGACGGATCACCCGTCGGTCGTATTAGATGAGGTGGTAGATCAGTTGCCATCTGTACCAGAGGGGATGAGGGTAGAACCACCGCCTACCGTACCTGGTCCCTTGCGTAAACGAGGCCGACGTGAGTCTACTGACGAAGGAGCGACCTTTTCCGTAAAGAGAACTGTGGTCAGACCTCATAGGCTACTTATTACGGAGAAGGATGAAGGTGCTGACGATGTTCCGGAGGTAAGACTATGTTGGAACTATCTCCTTGTTGTGGCTTTCTTTTTCTTGGAGATATGACCTAATCATTTTTTTCTTTGTAGGCGTCTGACGAACCAGGCTCTCCTGAACCGTCTGCTGCCCCTGGAGTTGATCCGGCCCTTGCTGCTTTGATTAGTGGTATGTGTGCTGCGGTCCTTTCTGCGGGGGCTCTCTCAGCAGCGGCTGAGGACTCCCAAGTTGCTGAGGCCTCGGTCCGGGGTAACGAAGGTCTCCTCGGGCCTGTCTTCGAGATTGCTGAATTTTCGTAAGGCGACGCCGATCTCGTCGCATCCCCTCCCAAGGGTACTGGGGCGGAGGAGCCTATCATATTCGGCTTGGAGGCTGCTGGTGAAGAGGCTGCGGTGGCTGCAGGCGAACCTCAGCCTCCACACCCTTCCACTGGTAAGATAAGCCAAATATTGACTAGTGAGGGGGCTTATTTCCTCTATCAACATATCCTCCAGGTCAAATCGATTCATGGTTGTCTTGGCCCTACAGGTCCTGACCCTTTACTTCCCACAGCGAATGTTCTTGGGAAAGGCTCGGCCTGCCGTGATATGGGGGAAAGGAGCGTTTCCTCTCCTTCACCGACTCATGTCGAGGGGCCTCCCGCCAGCTCCGGGCAGATGGGAGTGTAGCTGGCGATGGTCTCCGCCTCATCCTCTGCTGCTTATACGGCTTCGGAGACTGACTTCTCGACCCTGCCGAGCATTCAAGTTCTGCGGGCTGCTAAAGAGGAGTTGGCCGATGTTCATGCATCCTTCCGTGCAGAGTTTATTTCCTTTGTGGCAGGAGCGGCCGATTCTGTTACGTCTTCTTCAGTGTTGCCAGCTACACTCCCGTTGACGCCGGCTTCTTCGGAGGCTCTGGACGAGGTGTCGCAGGATGTGGTCGACAGCTTCTCTCGCCACTTAAAGAGGGGCGTAGATGCTGCCGAAGGACGGAAGATCTCTTTTTCTCTGTCTCTGTGGGGCGCTCGGGGTCAGATTGAAACTTTGAAGGCTCTTCCTGGCGGGGTGGGGTTGGTTGCGCTCCTGGAGCCCAAGTTGGCAGAGGCTGATCAGCTCGTGACCCAATTGCTGGCGATACGGCGGGCTGGCTTGCCTGCTACGATTGAACGGGAGCGGGGCTTCCTTATTGCTGCTCTGGATAGGATAAAGCTTGCTCGAGATACTGTCGGGCCAGTTGTGAAGGGGGACCTGGACAAGCTTTCCGCTTCGTATGACAGGCTGGGTCGTCGAAGTCAAGCTTGTAGGGCTCGAAAAGAGTCTGCTTCTCATAGAATAGCTGACACGAAGGAGCGGATTCTCGCACTTCAGAGGGAGTTGGCCTTCTTAGAGTCAGAGCTGGGGGCTGCTCGTGCGGAACAGGAGTCAATCGCTCAGGAGGCCGAGAGGGTTTCCCGATCTTCTATTAACCTGGAGCGGTCTTTCAAGAAATTCGAGGACAACTGGCAAGCTCATGCTCATCTGGAGGACGCGGCGGTGCTGAGCCAAGAGGCGGAGCGTCGAGCTAAATGGAGGCTTGAGCGATCGGTTGCCTTGCTGACGGACCGTCTCATGGCGTTATGTGCCCCGGAGCAGTGATCAGTCTTCTATTTTTTTTGTAAGGGGTGTGATCCCAAATGATGTAGCACTTTGAATTTTGAATAAATGAGCATGTTTCAACTCATCTTCTCTTTCCTGTACTTGTGATGTTTGTGGAATTGGACCTGCTGGGGGATTATTTGTGGACCTGTTACCCTGGGCGTACCTTGGTTTTAGGTACGAGTAACAAGTTTTGGAGAGGAATACCTAGAACAACTTCGCGATAAGACAGCTATAGAAGTTTTTGGTATTCGAGAGAATGCCAGGGAGCAACTGGGCTCCCAGGCATGATAGGGAAGGGATGGGCGTGTACTGGAGACCCAGTACAGCATCTATGGTCGACTGAGGACATTTGTGGTCATCAGAGGACATTTGTAGTCAACAGAGGACATTTGTGGTCAATAGAGGACATTTGTAGTCAACAGAGGACGTTGGTGGTCAACAGAGGACATTTGTGGTCAACAGAGGACATTTGTGGACCTATTATCCTTGTCGTACTCCGATTGCGGGTACAGATAATAGGTTGAAAGGAAACCGACGTACTTACTCAGAGGTAATGAGGACATGGCAAGTATGAAGGTTTCTTCTACGGAGCCTTCCCACGCAGAGGTAATGAGGACATGGCAGGAGTGGGCTCAATGAAGAGGGGGTACATAAAACGACTCAGAGGTAATGAGGACATGGAAGTTTTATGTAGGGGTGATTTATTTTTGGCGGAAGTGAAACGACTCAGAGGTAGCATCGACATAGTCGTTTTGGAAGTTCGTGGACCCGTTACCCTTTTTTGTGCACTGGGAGTGCGGGTAGTGGATCATGAGAGAGGATCTCTTATAGGAAGAAAGTTCAGAGGTATGATCATACATGACTTACTATCTGAAAGAGTGACTGGGATGTGAGTTCAGGGGCACTAGCGGGTACATGACTCGATATTGTGAAAGTGTGAGTTCAGTGGCACCAGCGGGCACATGACTCGATAATCTTGGATGTTGTGGATGTGAGTTCAGCGGCACGAGAGGGTACATGACTCGGGAATTTAGAGAATGGTGAGTATGAGTTCAGCGGTACGAGCGGGTACGTGACTCGTTGATCTGGAAAATATGAGAATGAGTTCAGAGGTACCAGCGGGCACGTGACTCGAATGATTGTAGAATGTGGGAATTAGTTCAGAGGTACCAGTGGATACATGACTCTATGCATGGAACCAGAACGTAAGTTCAGTGGTACGGGGAGGTACATAACTCGACACTCTGAGATGTCTCGAGGATTTTGTTTCAGACATAATACTTCTTCAGGAACTTGCCGTTGATGGGCAGCATGAGCAAGTCTCCATTTTGCTTTGCGAGGCGGTAGGCACCGTTGGAGAATACAGCTTCGATGATGAACGGGCCTTCCCATTTTGGTTGGAATTTACCGGCGGTTTTATGCGTTATAACCATCGGCCTCCGAACCGCCAGAACGAGATCGTCTACTTGGAATGTTCTGACCATGACCTTCTTGTTGAAGGCTCCGGAGATTATGGCCTGATATAGTTCGATTCGCTGTTGAGCTAACAGGCGTTTCTCGTCTAGGGCCTCCAATTCCTGTAGTCGGCGATGGTGGTTTTCGTCTGTCGTCAACTGATGTGTAAGGGCGACGCGGAGTGAGGGAATTTGAGTCTCTAGTTGGAGAACTGCCTCACTCCCGTACACCAGGGAAAATGGTGTATTCCCGGTGGCTGTTCGAACTGTGGTGCGATACGCCCATAAGCATTCGCCGAGCTTCTCGTTCCAGTCGCACTTGTTAGAGGACACGAATTTCTTGAGTAGCTCGATTATGGTTTTGTTGAATGCTTCTGCTAACCCGTTGGCTGCTGGGTTGTAGGGTGTCGAAGCAATGTTCTAAATTCGGTGCTTGTCGCAGAACCGATAAAATGTGTGGCTTGCGAACTGTGGCCCATTGTCGTGAATGATCCTTCGGGGCAGTCCAAAGCGGTAGATGACATGATGCTTAAGGAAGCTGATCACGTTTGAAGTTTTCACCTCTGCCAATGGGATGGCTTCTGCCCATTCGGAAAAGTAATCGGTGATTGCGAGTATGAATCGGTGTCCTCTGGACGAAGGTGGGGTAATTGGGCCGACGATGTCCATACCCCATGCTTCGAATAGCCAGGAGGCCACAGTCGGATGTAGGAATTCAGATGGCTGATGGATGAAGTCGACGTAGATTTGGCAGGCTTTGCACTTTCGTGCATAATCTATTGCGTCTGCAACCATCGTGGGCCAGTAATAGCCCATTCGGCGAAGGTGGTCTTGCAGTTTCGGGCCAGGTTGATGGGCTCCGTAGACACCATTATGGGCCTCGCGTACGGCCTCCTTGGCTTCCGTATTTGATAGATACCGAAGGAGCAACCCATCATAGGATCGGCGATACAGTATTTTCGTCTCCGTATCATAGAAAAATATGAGAAAACATCTTCTGATAGAAGTAGCTTCCATTCGGATTCTCTGGCAGGATGTCGTATACTACGAAGTCGATGAACGGCTGTCTCCAGTCTGGTGCTTCGTCGACTGAAAAAGCGGAGTAGCTTTCAATGCATCGAATGTTATCCTTAGGACAGATCAGTTCACGGCCTATTATGTCGACCTGATGACGAGCGTAATTTGGCACAGCTAGGGAAGCGGCCAAACCAGCTAGTGCATCAGCCTCAATGTTCTGGAGCCAGTGAACATGTTCTATGAAGAATCCTTCCAGAGACGAGATGATGTCGATTGCTATTCGATGATACGGGATCATGTCTTCGTGGCAGACCTCGTACGCCTCCCGAATCTGATTGACTATTAACTGTGAGTCGCTGTATGCTTCAAGATACTCTACCCCCAGCTCCTTTGCAAGCCGGAGGCCAATGACCAAGGCATTGTATTCGGCCATATTATTTGAACAGGGCTCTGTGAGTGAGTAGGCCCAATTGATCACCAAGCCGGAGGGAGAAATCAGCACCACTCCAACTCCAGCGACGATGTTGCCTTTGGGTCCAGGTCTTGAAGTGCCGTCGAAGAACATTCGCCAGATGGCATCATGGGAGACTGTATTTGAACTGGTAACTTCGTCCGGTATTTCTTTATATACCCTAGTCGTCTCTGAACCTGGATGGGCTGCTAGAAAGTCTGCCAGAGCCTGGCCTTTAACAACCTTTTGTGGGATGAAGATCATGTGGTATGGTGATAGTAATATCGCCCAGGTAGCAAGGCTAGAGCTGAGTGCCCCAGGTTTGGTCATGAGGACCCTGAGGGGGTTGATCCGCGATATCACGTGGATGGTTTGTCCCGTGACGTAGTGTCGCGTCTTCTGGATTGCGAACACGAGTGTTGAAGCATGGAATTTCACAACCAGAAAGCCCATGCGCCAGACACTACATACGCCAGAGCTCGGACAAAATACTTCACAGCAAAATCAACAAATATAGACATTTGAAAGAGTATTTTTTATTTATACATAAAAGTCTATTACATGTCTAGAGAAGGTTGTACAAAGGAGAATTTCTACAAAGGAAAGATCCTAAGTCTACGGCCAGCAGCCACCATGCGCCTCCAGACAGACGCAGCAGTCACCATGCGCCTTCAACCGGGCGCATCCCGTCATACGTACTCAGCAGGGCGCATCCCTTCAGCAGCTCAGTTATGTGCATCCCCAGTAATGTGCATCCCTTCAGCAGCCCAGTTATGTGCCGCTCTTCCAGCCAGGCTCACCTGATAAATGCTATGACTAATAAAGCATTTAACCCTCTGGCTGGAGGCAGGTCTCCTCAAACCAAGGAAGAGAAGAGCACCGCAAGTCTGTTGCCAGGGGAGGCTTCGAAAGAGCCTCCAAAGACCAAGGAAGACCGTAATCGAAATATGGCTAAAGGAGCAGCTTTCAACACAACCAGAGTGGGCAACACCCACTTTGAAGGAAGAAAGAGCCTAGCCCCGCAATTCCGATCTACGGCTCTTCCTGCACAACGAAGACGAGGCCCGAGCATCCCTATCTTTGGATGCAACAGGCACCTTCCGCCTGCCTCGGAAGCCTTCGACTCCGTCTTTTGGATGTAACAGTCACCTTCAAGTGCATCAATGACGACATGGCGTCTCATCTTCACCTTCGAGAGCATTTCGTCAACAGAATGCACTCGAGTACCCAAGTTCATGTTGGAAGTACGTGAGAGAACGAGAAGCAAACCTTCTTTCCATGCCACTATTTATAGGCCGGGCAGATCAAACCCACGCGCCAGGTGGATGGCTCTCCGAATTCCGTGCAATGAACTTGCATTTAATGGATGAACCGGACGCCTCGAATTCAGCCAAACGGCTATTTAAAGCACTCGAGGAACGAAACAGCCGCATGCGCCCTTCGACTTCAGGCGCATCATACAGATGCGCCCTTCAGTACCAAGCGCATCACAGAGGATGCGCCCCCATACGTCCCCATACCCAGTGGAACGCCAATCGACGCGCTCCCTCAGCTGTCCATCGAATGTCAGAAATATTAAATGCTGAACTGACAGAGTTGGCAGCACACCTCCCAAAGTCTGAACAGTTGACAGCTTTTTCAGAAAATGAAGCGTCGGCAACGTCAGCATCATCATGACTTTACTCCGACGGCTACTGCCACATGGCCACTCAACCACCCGCATGCGCCTCTGCAGCCATGCGTCCAAATCATCATGCGCCACAAAAGCCATGCGCCTCAGACTCTTCACTGATCCCTAAAGACAGAAAAAAAGTCTCCATTTGAAGCTCTGCATGCGCCTCAAAAGCCATGCGCCCCAGACTGCTCTCTGATCCCAAAAGACAGAAGAAAAGTCGTCTGCATGCGCCTCAAAAGCCATGCGCCCAGAATGGTTCATGACTCATAAAGGTTACGAGCCAAAGTCTCCTCATGCGCCCAGTCCTAGGCGCATCCTACCAGATCATTCCCCTCACCAAATCCGAGATCTCCGAGCCATGGATCGACGATACGTGTCCTTTGACTCAACTCACCCAAGATATCAGCAACAGGAAGATCCTCTTCTCTGCTACGTGCCGGCTCACAACAGCAGTATGAAGAATTCAACCCCTCGATCAGGGCGCATCATCCACGTGCCTCCATCAGCAATCTCCACGTGGCGTCCCCACGCACCGGTGCATCCTACATATGTGTGCATGAGCAGCCAACCTGCCCAGCTATAAATAGAGGGATCATTTTCTTCTCACCCACGGACAACACAGAGAACACCCAACGAAGGAACATATCACCAGAGAGGCAGATACAGACACTCAACGTCTTCCTCCTCTCAGCAAGCTCCAGCACCCAGAGCAATCCAAACCTTCAGAGAACCAATAACCGTCGTCAGCTCGTCAATGGAGTCAACGCATTACCACTCGCTCCATCGGTACAAGGGACCCAGATAAACAAAAGTGTACTCCTAGGACTACATCTAAGTCCTACATTGTAACACTGTTCTGTTTGTATTAAAATTTGTAATCAAACAATTTTAATGGCCAACAACGAGAGCAAGGCATTCCTTCTCTACGGCCGTGTACCGATATTCTGGCCCAATCATCTTTCGACTGTGGTAGTATATAGCTTGTTCGTGGCCCGCATCATTGTTCTGTGCCAACAGGGCACCAAGAGAATGTTCCATAGCTCGCACATAGAGCAGGAATGGCTTCCCAGCAATAGGAGCTACCAAGACTAGAGGGTTTGACAAATATTCTTTGATGCTGTCGAAAGCGCACTGGCATTCCTCATCCCATACGAAAGAGACTCCCTTCTTCATGAGATGGGTGAATGGTTGACATCGTCCGGAGAGATTAGAGATGAATCTCCTGATGTAAGCTAGCCTGCCTTGGAGGCCTCGGAGTTCGCAGAGATTTCTTGGGGGACCCATCTCCATGATTGCCTTTATTTTCTCGGGGTCGATGTGAATGCCCTGAGAAGTGATGACGAAACCCAGGAATTTCCCGCTGGAGACACCCAAGAATGATTTAGTATGGTTCATCTTTAAGTTGTGTGCTCACATTAGGTCGAACACTGTCTTGAGATCTTGCAGATGATCTTCCTTAGAACGGCTTTTGACGGCGATGTCGTCGACGTAGCACTCCACTGTCTTCCGCAAGTGGTCTCTAAAGATGATGCTCATAGCTCTCTGGTAAGTGGCGCCCGCATTCCTTAAACCGAAAGGCATAACGGTGTAGCAATATGTACCAATTGGTGTTCGGAATGATGTGTGTTTCTCGTCGTCAGGGAACATCTTGATCTGGTTGTATCCTGAGAAGCCATCCATGAAGGACATACGTTCGAAGCTGCAGGTGTTGTCGATCATGATATCTGTGATAGGGAGAGGGAATTCATCTTTAGGGCAGACTTCATTCAGATTCCAGAAGTCAATACATATTCGGATCTTTCCGTTCTTCTTGAGAACTGGTACGATATTGGCTACCCAGTCTGGATGCTGCTCTTCGCGAATGAAGCCACTGGCTATCAGTTTGTTGACCTCGGCTTCAATAGCATTCATGACATTGGGGCGAAACCGTCGTTGCTGTTGCTTGACAGGTTTTGCATCCGAACGAATATTGAGTTTGTGGAGTGCGATCTCGGGGTACAATCCTGGCATATCTTTATAGCTCCAGGCGAACACATCAATATACACTTTGACGAGTTGGAGCAGCGACTCTCGCTCTTTATTTGTCAGACTCTGGCTGATGAAGATTGGTTTCGGGGAGGCTTCATCACCAAGATTAACTTGTATGACCTCATCCTCAGTGGAAGGTTCTCTTTGCTTGAAACGCTTTTCCCATTATTCATCTAGCTGTTGGGCCCACGGCTCTAGCTCGAGAATTTATGGAATGTCTTTATCTTCTTCATAAGCGTCGGCGAATGCCATATTGACTGACAAGACTTGTCTGAATACGTCTCCGATGCTGGTATCTGAGTCGGAAGTTGGTGACCCGGTCGAATGTGAATGCCAGTCACATTCTTTATCTGAACTTTCAGGGGTCGTCGTGGGTGTCACATACCCTAATCCACATCGAGTCTTGCTAGAGTAGTCCCGTGGTTTGCCAGCCGGGACCGGGGGCTTCGAAGGTAATCGTCGTCCAGTACCATAGTTCAAACCCGGTGTCGTTTCCAGATCATACCCCTGTTTTTGCATGAGGTATTTAGATTGGGGGCTATAAAGATACAGAGGTAGTCTCCCGACATCCAATCCAAGGTCGACTTCTTCTATGGTAATGGGATGCGGATCGTCCTTCCGGCCGAAGATGATTGGATGGTCCCCTCCCTCGACTATTCGGTAAGCGTCTTCTGCTGGAGTAAGCTGGATTGTGGTGTAGACATTTGTCACTTGTGTGTGTAGGTGAGGGCCTATACCGTGTTCCATAGTGTACATTGTACAAAGCTTATTAAGCTCGAGGTAGTTCAAAGATAACCCTTTATTAATGAAGTAAGGTATCTTTTCTAGAGGGATTACATCATCTGCGGAGGGAACATCAGTGTGGGCAGCCACATACTTGGCCAGCTCCTGTTCCTCTTTGACTACCCCCTAAGAGGATGACCTGGGAAGCTTGATCATCAGCGGTTCAGCTGATGGTGTCGGGCGTGGAGTTGTTGGCAGACTAGCGACCCCCAGTTTGGTACTCGCTGTGGGACGGGGAGTGGCTGATTCGCTGGAAGTGTCAGACATTGCATCGGGGTGACGACCCTTCTTGGGAAGGCGTATCGTCAGTGGCTTGTTGGAGGGATTGAGCTTCTCTATTTGGGGCTGACCGACTCTCGGCAGTCTAATTGTTAGTGGCCCCGTTGTGGATCTTGGCACTTGGCCAGACCTTGGCAGCCGGATTATCATCTGCTCTTCTTGTGCCGAGAGGCTGATTACGTCCTTACGCAGAGTGGCGGTAAGGGGTGCAGACCTGCCCGGTTGGCGAGCCTGGAGGTGGATCGTCAGAGGCTCTTCTGATCCTATGGCTGTCTCGATACTAGCTTGTACATCTCCTTCACCAAGATGCTTCTTCGACTTTTCGTACAGGCAGGAGTCTGAGTAGTAAGATTCGACCCCTTTGAAGGGATCGATATCAGTAAATTCCGTCCTCACGAAGCCGTGTTTGTCGACATATTTGAAGCACTGGTGCAGCATGGAAGGTACGATCATATAATCGTGTATCCATGGGCGCCCCAAGAGGATGTTGTAAGAAGTGTCTGCATCGATGACGTAGTAGGTGACTTCGGATTGGAGGTCACCAATTTGACACTTCAGACGAATTTTCCCAATAGGGTAGCTCCTGCCCGAATTGAAACCGCTGATGGCGGTGCTTGTAGGCGTCAGACGATGCATTGGGATACGGAGATGATGTAGCAGACCCTTCGGGATAATGCTTATGGAAGAGCCAGGATCAATGTGCATCCGATCCACATTTACGTTGCCGATGTATCCAGTGTAGTATAGTGGGCGATCGTGCAGATTAGTTTTGATGAGCATGTCCTGCGGAGTGAAGATGATGTTGGGCATTGCTCCTATGCAGGCGCTGACTTGGAGATCTGTAGGTGGGTTTTCTCCCGTGAGGTTAACTTGAGCCAGGTATGCGTTGGCATTTTGGAGTGCATCGCTCAAAGCCGCACGAACATCCTTAGAGAGTCTCAGGAGCTCGTATAATGACAACTTGGCCGGTGTGTTGGCCAATTGTGCCAAGATGTCGAAGTTGTAGGGCCTCTCCATCCCTTGGGCTGCCTCTTTTCGGAGGGATTTGTCGAAGCGAGTCTCCCTCGGCGTAGGCTTGTCGGTCGTCGAAGGCTGAGCCGGTCCCGGAGCATCAGTTGTAGTGGGTTGATGATCTTCCGCTGGATTGTCAACCACAGGTTGGGATTGCGCCCCAGACCGCGTGACGACGGCTGTAGCTTCTTCGATGTCTGCCGAGATTGTGCGACAGGATCTAATTTTTCTATTCTTTTTTTTGCAGATAAAAGACGATATGGGCCGAGTCACTTTCGATACCAAGTCTGGATGGATCCACATGACCTCCCCTCGTGATGTGGTGAGGGGTACCAAATCAGCAGCCTGATCTCGGGGAGGTGGAAGATTAGTAATATCCATTGTCGCCAGAGGGATGGGGACCACCCCGTCTTGAGTTTCCGTCGGAGGGAAGCTACCGAATTGTACCGACACCATATTGGCTGCCACCGTCACCTCTTCGAAATCGATGGCCAAAGCGTTCGAATCGATGAGGTTTTGGATGTACCGTTTCAGCTGGTAGCAGTCGTGTGTAGCATGATGGACGTAGCGATGATAATGGCAGTACTTTGGCTTCTCCATCTCTGCCGGCCGCGGTTCTCGTCTTGGTGGAGGAAGCTGAATTCTGTCCCCTTGTATGAGCATGTCCAAGATAGGCTTGACATGACCGTCTTCGAAGGAGTAAGTAATTTGCGGCCATTGTTTGTCTGCCGGCTTTGGCTCAGGTTTCTGTGCCGTGTCGGTCACCATAGCCTGCTTTCCTCTGCTGTCCCGATTGTTGGAGGGGCTACCCCCATTATCGTTGTTGGGACGCTTGCCCTTGTTTTCTCCGTCCGAGATGTGCAATCCCAGTTGGCGAGCCTTCTTCAATCGTTCTTCGGCGCTTGTGGCGCTGATGATGAACGTCTTCCAGTCCTTGAATTGACTTTCGCCCATCCAGAGACTGATTGTTGGGAGGAGTCTCTTTTGGCAAATTTCAATCAAGGAGGAATCTGGATTTCCAGAGGGCAGCTTCATGGCGGTTTGGCAGAACCGCTCAATGTAGTTCCTTGTCAGCTCTTTCTTCCCTTGGACGACGTCCATGAGGGTGGATATGGTGATGTCCTGTCCTACATCATAGATTCTTTCCAAGAACATGCGCTTGAAGCCGGCGAAGGAGTGGATGCAGTTGTCTGGCAGGTTGCGATACCAATCAAAGGCGACTCCTTCCAATGCCCCAATGAATAATCGTGTGAGAATAGCATCGTCATGGGGCAGATGGTCGGTGGTGACCTCGAAGTAAGTGATGTACCGACTTGTCGAGGTCTTGCCATCATAAGGATTGATATTGAACGACTTATATCTTGGTAGGAATGGAACATCCCTCCATGCAGCAGGGTACGGTTGCCGTACTCTGAGGTCTTGAGAGTTTTCTCGAGTGTGGAACATGGCTCGGAGCTCCTGGACTTCTCTTCTCGCTTCGCGTGCTTCGTCTACGGCAGTAGGGGCCGTTGTTTCCGGAGGATTGTTGCCCGGGTTTGGTGCCGCCGAATTCGAGTCCGTATTGACCGCGGGACCCGCGCTTGTTTGGCCAGGCGTCCCTCCTTGCAGAGTTGGAAGGGCCGCTTTAATCTCGTCTACAGACTTGACCAAAGTAAGCAATATGGCTTCGAGACTGTCGATGTGCTGGCGATCACTGGAACCACCTTGGTTGCTGTCTGTCATGAATACCGTCTTCACATGAGGAAAGATAGACGGAGCGGTAGAGGAAACGCTCTCTGAATCGTACTCCTGTAGTGAGAAGTCGTCAGGGTATGTGGGCATGTTCCCTTCTGATTCAGACTCGGAAGGAACAGTACCCCCAATCTCCGAGTTTGCCTCGTCTTGGGAGTTGTGGATGTCGTCGGGGACGTCGAGGATTGTTGTATCTGATGGGAGAGTTGTCTTCCCTGGCTCATTTTCTTGGAACATCGGATTGCTGTGGAGGCTCGGAGGGGTGCTACCCCCAGCCCCAGCAACCCCCTGCGTTATGGACGACGAATCTCCCACTGTAGCAGATTTCATCTTAGAGCGAGTACCTTGGAAAACTCCGGTGGCGGGCACCCGCTTAGACGACAGTCTTTTAGTCGCAGTAGTTGAGATCTTCGGGCTGGGAACATTCGTCTTCTTCCTCCTTCCATCAGCGGGGATTTTTCGAGCAGAGTTGCAGGAGACGACGGGTGGAGCCTTGTCTTCTGAAGATGGCTGTTGCAATCTTTGAAAGACAGACTGCCGGTCTTCTTGCATCGTCGTGCTATTGCAGCAGCAGTTGACGATGACTTAGGTACAGTGACGTCCATGGGAGGACTCTTTGTACCCCGATGCATCTTCTCTTTTCTTGCGTTTGTGGAGGATGGCCTCACGCAAGTCACTTGCTTCGCTGGCTCGGGAATTTCGGGCATGCGAGTGTGTAGGCCTCCCGCCTGCTTCCTGATTCGAAGGCAGCTCGTATACTTGCCTTCGCTCATTACTGGGAGATGCTTGATAACTATCCCGCCCATTGTCCGCAAGGGGCAGGGCACGAGTAGCCTTATACAACTTTCCATTAGAGGCCCGCGTGATAATCAGCGGGACGCTCCGATAGTCAGAGGTTGGGGCAGCTGACTGGGCTTGGTGAGCCCGTGCTGCCCTAGACTTCTTTCTTTTAGCACTTACGGGTGCGTAATAGGAAAAGTCCAAGTTGGAAACCACAGAGTCTGGCTTATCATCCAGAGAACCATCAGAGTCAGGACCGCATGAGAGACGGTCGAAGACTGATCGAGAGAAGCGTGGAACGGGCACTATGCGGCTAGGATTGGAAACCATACAGGCTGTCTGCATGCGGCTGTCTTTAGCTGTCGGATGAGTTGTTCTTGTACGACTATGAGTCACGACCGTGCAGGCTGGCCGCATGCGGTTGGAAATTATGGCCGCATGGGTTTTCTGCAAGCGATTGACTTTAGTAACCGCATAAGTTTCATCCATACGGTTGGCAACTGTAGCCGCATAAACTATGCGGCTGACAGATGTGGCCACATGAGTCTTCTTCATGCGGTTGGCGGATGTAGCCGCATGAGCTTTCTCCATGCGGCTAGCACCCTTATGCGGCTCAGATCGCATAGAGTTCTTCTTTGCCCTTGCAAGTCCGGCATCATAGTGTTTTCTTCTGCCGGACTTGGGAACAACAGAGTTGTCTACGGTCTGAAGTGGGGCCGCAGGAGAGTCTTCTCCGCCGTCTTGAGCGACAGAGGGTATCTCTGCAAGAGCTTCAGTAGGAATGAATGATCGGGGTCTCCACTCCTTGCGGGCCTTCTTTGTGCGGGCTCGCTTCTGGACCGGGCCAGCGCTCTTGTCGAAAAGTATTTCTTCGAACGCCTGTTGGTCGAACCGGGCAACCATCTTCTGTTGCGTGGAGCCAATCTTGGCTGCATCCGACTGCGTCACCAACTCCTCAGCCGTGGAGAAGTTTATCCCCAGCAGAGTCGCCATCGTATTTGTCATGAAATATAAAAGAGCAGAACAGTTTTATGGGAGGACTAGACTTTTACTTCACATTACAAACTCGCTTGTACAAAGAAAGCCTAGGGACGAAAACCTAGGTACAGTAATCTAAGTACAATTGTTTATTTTTTATTCTGGGGGGTGACGATAGAGGTTCGGGAAAGCGACGGCAGCTCTGCCTTACTCCTTGGACGATCGGACGTAGCCTTGGCTCCTGTGACTAGATGCTTGGTGTTGACGAAGAAATGCTCTTCTTGCTCTCCTCGTATTGCTCTCCTGGCTTCTCTCTCTCTGGATTAATCTCTGTGTATTTTTCTCTCTGATTATTGAGGGAGCGTCTCTCTGTATGTGCGTCTCTTTTGCAGGGGAATGGCACCCTGCTATTTATAATTGTGGGGGGCATCATTAGGGTTTGGATAATTACCCATTCTCAAAGTGGCGGCGGCTTGGTGATTGATCAATCTGGGCCATTAGTCTTGAGTGTAAAGGATCTGGACCATTAATGTGGATTATGCCAAATCCCATCAATAATAAATGTTGATCGCAATAAATCTCCATCATGATGATTTGCTAATGTCCGCAAATCCAAATGAATCAATTTAATTCATTCTCCTGCCACGTGTCCCAAATTATTGGGATCTGACCCAAAATTTGATTATCTTTAGGACACGTGTCCTGTCATCATTATTGAGCCGCATGAGGAGTATTCATATTTGGGCCGCATGAAGGTTGTCATGACCGAGCCGCATGAATAGTCTCTATACTCGAACCGCATGAAGGTTGTTATGACCGAGCCGCATAAATATGTTCATGACCGAGCCGCATGGGGGTCTTCATGGCCGAGCCGCATGAGAGTCTTCATGGCTGAGCCGCATGGGTTTCTTCATGGCTGAGCCGCATGGGGGACCTTCATGGTTTGAGCCGCATAGATTTCTCTGCACTGGCCGCATGAACTCGTCTAGTCTGGCCGCATGGACCTACCTCGAAGCTTGGTAGACGGCGCCGTATTGGTGAAGATTTTCCTCATTTCTTAGGAAAATTTTGCTTTTCGTGTCAGTCATTATGACAACTTTATGTCAGGTCTGTCATCTGTCAGCTGTCAGCCGTCAGCCGTCAGAGCATTAAATGCGTCCAGACGTTGGGCACAGCTGTTTTGAATGCCACGTGGCCTCTCTCTCTGAGCCACAGGGAGTTTACTCGAACTGCCCATGTGTTTGAGTCGTATGGGACTCTTGAGCCGCATGGGCCCTCCGAGCCGCATGAGGCTCTTTGGCTGCATGGACCATTTTTCTCTTTTCATGCTTCTACAAGAGCAGGACATTCCGAAGACAGCTTTTAGATCGAGATATGGGCATTGGAAGTTCCTTGTTATGCCCTTTGGAGCGACCAATGCGCCGGCTGTGTTCATGGATCTCATGAATCATATTTTTATGCCTTATTTGGATCAGTTCGTGATTGTGTTTCTGGATGACATCCTGGTCTATAGCAGGAGTGAAGCGGAGCATGAGCAGCATCTCCGTGTGGTTTTTCAGATTCTCCGGGAGCACCAGTTGTATGCCAAGTTCAGTAAATACGAGTTCTGGTTCGATCGCATTTCGTACTTGGGTCATATCATCACCAGAGGTGGAGTAGAAGTGGATCCCTAGAAGATTGTGGCTATTGAGTCGTGGCCAGTGCCCAGTACAGTCGCAGAAGTTTGCAGTTTTCTTGGATTGGCCGGCTACTACCGACGGTTTGTTTCAGATTTTGCTCGAATTTCAGCACCATTGACCCAATTGACCCGCAAGGATGCGCAGTTTGGTTGGACAGCAGAGTGTCAGAGTTCTTTCTAACAGTTTAAGCGAGGCCTGATAACGGCACCCATTCTCATGCTTTCAGATGGAACAGGAGGATTATCAGTGTATTGTGATGCTACGGGCAGAGGTTTAGGATGTGTTCTGATGCAGCATGGGAAGGTAATAGCTTATGCATCACGACAACTTCGTGATCATGAGAGAAATTACCCAACCCATGACTTGGAGCTGGCAGCAGTAGTGTTTGTACTTAAGTTGTGGAGGCACTATTTGTATGGAGATAGGATGGAGATTTTCACCGACCATAAGAGCCTGAAGTATGTTTTCACTCAGAAGGATCTTGACATACGTCAGAGGAGATGGCTGGAGCTGCTTGTGGATTATGATATCAACCTACAGTATCATCCTGGAAAGGCCAACGTTGTTGCAGATGCATTGAGCAGGAGAGTCGGAGTTTATTTCCTAACAGTGCAGCCAGAATTGTTAGCAGATCTTCAGAAGATGGGAATAGAAGTTGTTCTCCCTTCCAGTGTGGCGTTGATGGCCAGTATGCAAGTTCAGTCCACTATAGTCGAGAGGATCCGGATGGCGCAATCAACAGATTCCAAGCTTCAGCGACTCAGAGCAAAGTGTGAGGCAGGACGAAGACCGGAGTTATATATTTATGAGGATGGTACACTTCGACATGGTAAGCGTCTTTGTGTACCCAGTGGAGATATCAGGCAGAAGATCATGTCGGAAGTACACAGTTCTCAGTATTCTATCCATCCTGGCAGTACGAAGATGTACCGTGATATCCGTCAGCACTTTTGGTGGAATAGCATGAAGCGGGAGATAGCTCGGTTTGTCTCTCGATGTTTGGTTTGCCAACAAGTTAAGGCTGAACATCAGAGGCCCGCTGGACTTCTTCAGCCCTTGCCGATTCCAGAATGGAAGTGGGAACATGTGACCATGGATTTTGTGACTGGATTACCTAGGTCCCCAGCTGGTCGAGATGCTATTTGGGTTATAGTTGACAGGCTCACAAAAGTAGCTCACTTCCTCCTGTTTAGAGTTGGTCAGTCAACAGCTCAGTTAGCAGAGATGTACCTCAGACAGATTGTCAGATTGCGCGGAGTGCCAGTCAGTATCACCTCGGACCAAGATTCAAGATTCACGTCGCACTTTTGGCATAGCCTGCAAGAGATTTTGGGGACTCGTCTCCAGTTCAGTTCAGCTTATCACCCGCAGACAGATGGCCAGACGGAGCGTACGATCCAGACTCTTGAAGATATGTTGCGGTCCTGTACACTTGACTTCGGTGGTTCGTAGGAAGATCACTTGCACCTGGTGGAGTTCTCGTACGACAACAGCTTCCAAGCTAGTATCCAAATGGCACCATTCGAGGCACTGTATGGTAGGAAGTGCCGATCCCCGTTAGCATGGGATGATGTGGGAGAGAGGCAGATGCTCGGTCCAGAAATGATTGCCCAGACAGTCGAAGTGGTCAGAAGAGTTCGGGATCATCTTCGAGTTACCCAAGATCGTCAGCGCCATTGGGCCGATTCTCATCGGCACCCTCTCGAGTTTTCTGTCGGCGACTATATATTTCTGAGGATTTCGTCTAACCGTGGCGTCATTCGTTTTGGCACACGAGGAAAGCTTAGTCCTAGGTATATAGGGTCGTTCGATATTCTGGAGCGAGTAGGAGATGTGTCCTATCGTCTCGCTCTTCCACCGTCGCTAAGCGAGGTGCATGACGTGTTTCATGTATCCCAACTACGATGGTATATCCCAGACCCGAGCCACATCCTAGATCATTCGGAATTGGTTGTTGGTACCAACCTTTCGTATGAGGAGAGGCCCGTGTCTATATTGGATCGAAGAGAAAAGACACTCAAGAACAGGGCTATCAAGTTAGTCCGAGTTGCTTGGGGTCATCACTCTTTGGGTGAGTCAACGTGGGAGCGTGAGGATGATATCCGATCGCGATATCCCGACTTGTTTGACTCGTGAGGTATAATGTATTTCTTATGCCTCATGCCTTCGATTCCTTGCTTGGATGAGTGATTGCCTGCCTAGTTATAGCTTGCTTGTGATTAATATAGCTTGTTCTCGTCTCTCTAGCCTCTTAATTAAATTCCGAGGACGAAATTCTTTTAAGGTGGGTAGAGTTGTAATGCCTGTGGTTCGTATTACATATTTTTGGAATACGTGTACGTATTTTATCTTGTATTGCATAATTCCTTGCTTAGCTTTTCTTCTTGGCTTGGTTTATTCTTGGGTTGGTTCGGCTTGGCTTGGTTTTGCCTTGGTTCATCATAAACCAAGGGTGAACCCCTACCTACCACCACCTTTAGTATTTATTACCCATTCTCTTTGCTCTCTCCTCATTATTCTTCTTCTTCTCCATCATAACTTCTTCACGTACCAGGGAGAGAGGGGTCTAGGCAAGTGCAGCTTGCTTCATGGAGGAACTCTAATTTTATTATTCCATTCTCTCATTTACAGCATTCTAACACACTTTAGTACTTGACATTTCTACTTTCCATGGCCAGATTCTTGTAGATATAAGTTATTTTATTTTCGGAAATTTTAGGTTTTGATCTTCTTAATCTTGTTATTTCTAAGTTTTGATGGTTCCATGTTGTAGAGAATTTTGTTCTGACCCTTTTTGACCTATGGAAGTTCGAATTTAGACTCTGGGTGAAGGTTCATGGAGCTTGGAAGCATGGGTTCTTGGCGTTCTTCTTCTCGAAAATTTCGGAGAAGAAGAACAGTTCTCTGGCCGCATGGCAATACTTGACCGCATGAACATTCCTGCGGCAAATCGCTCCCGGCCGCATGAGACCCTCGCACTCCTAGCCGTATGGACTTCTCCCCACTCAGCCGCATGCACCCCCTTGCTTCTGCGGCCGCTTGGGCGTTCGTCCCTTTAAGCCGTATGAATCCGAATTCCGCTAGCCGCATAAGGGCCGAACCCAGCTAGCCGCATGGAACTACCTTCCAGCCAGCCACATGTGCGTCCATCATTCCTGTTTGTAAAAACAAAAGTTGAAGAACTTTATTGATACAAACTTTGTAAAAGATTACAATTTGAATTCTGGGAATGGTACAACTTTAGGAATCCAATCTAGATGACGATTGCTTTATCCCTTGGACGATGTGAACTTTGAAGACGAAGCCTCTAAAGTTGAAGACAACTCTGGAAACTGATGGCAAAAGCCTCGGAAGTTGAAGGCAAAAGCCTCGGAAGAATGCAGTAGCACTTGGGCAAGAACTCCTGGACTCTCTGATATCTGATTATTGATCTCTGATTATTGATCCTTGTGAATGGAGACTTGAAACTCTATTTATAGAGTTCTGAGAAATAACTAACTTTTAGTTATTCTGGACTGCGCATGATGGATTGCGCAGCAATTGGTTTGCGCACCAATGGATTGTGCAGGCAGTTTTTGGATCATGGGCTAACTGTCTTGGACACATGGCATCATTTGATTGAAATGCGCATGATCATGCACAGGCAGTTGCCACGAAATGAGCAACTGATGGCATGAATGCCACGTGTATTTTATCATTTGTACTGATAGAACGCGCACATTGAATTGCGCAGGTTTTGGATTGCGCCAACTTGAATTGCACAGGAAATGGATTGCGCCAACTTAGATTGCGCCAACATGGATTGCGCTGCCAGCTGTCTTCGAGCGCCGTGCTGCACGATTAAACGAACGTCCGCCTCGATCTCCGCGCTGTCAGTTGTCAGAAGATTTGATTTGTGTCCGGTAATGATGGTGATTTGCCACGTCAGCCTGCGCACTTGAAAGTGTGCGCAATCTATCCTGCGCAATCTGAAGGATGCGCAATCTGATGTCTGCGCAGTTCATCTGAAAGTTGTATTTCTTGATTTTCTGACTTTGTTGATGTGTGCAACTTGATTTTTTAGGACCTACAAGACCCCCTTCAAAGTTTTCGAAAGTTGAACTTATTCAAAATTTCGAAATACTTTAAATTTCGAATATGAAACCAATTTGCGCACATAATGAGCTGTCTGCGCAATCTGATGATTTAGCCCATTTTTAGGCGCAATCTAAGGCGGCCGTTTCGACTTGAAAAACTATAAATAGTTCCTCAATGCATTCGAAGTGTTCTTTACTTGCTTTCTTCTTGATCTTGAGAGAAAAAACTTTTGAGCTCTTCCTTTCTTTCCTCTTCGACGATTGCAATGGCTCCCCGACGATCCTCTGCCGCCACTAAGGACAAGGCCCCCGCCGAATCATCAACTCGGGCTGCGCGTCGAGCTTCGTGCCATGAAACCGCTCACCCAGCAATGATAGGTAGAGAACCCAAATCAAAAACTCTTTTTAGAGCTTTGATTTCAATGTTCCTGTCGGAATCCATCTCTTTTTAGAGAAAGGATCATATTGCGCCACCCTTTTTAGGGTTCTGGTTGCATAAATCAGTCCACCCTTCATTTTTATAAAGAACGACTCTCTGCGCGATCGGTTGAATTGCGCTGATAAAAGTCAGCGCAATTTGCTGATTTGCGCGAGTCTGTCAGCGCAAACTAATATTTATTTGTTTGCGCAAACTGATTATGCGCAATCTGATGTTTGCGCAATTTGATTTTTGTGCAAACTGAATCTTTGATTTTGACTTTGTACTGAAGATTTTTGTTTTCTCTGTCTGATGCAGTTAATACCAGAGAAGACCCAGAATATGAGAACTTCGTGGGGACCCTTTCAGAATCAGAGTATAAAGAGGACTTGTCACATGTACATTATCCTCAGTATGATCTGCCGACCTCCCGTCAAGCCATTTTGGTATCTCAGGACAATGAAACATTGCAATGTTTAATGAACGGACAACCTCTGGAAACAGCAGATGCTGTTATACACAAGAAACCCTTATTCTTATTTGGTGAAGCTTTCGAGAAAAGTTCTCAACCAAGACCGAGAATGGAGGAAAGAATTGTTCATGAGACGGATAGATCTTTTTCGATACCAAATATCCCACGCTGTCTTCCATTATCCCGGTATGCTCATGCGAGTTACCCGAGAAAGATGGAATGGAACCTTACTCCGTTCCAAGATGCCCGTCCGGGAAGAATCTTTGTGAAGAAGGGACAGAACAAGAAAGATATGTTCTACAGTTCTTCTGAAAGGTACAGTGTTTTGCTGAGAGGACTGAAACCCGGTTGCATTCCACCGGAGAATTCTTCATTGTTGATGTCCATCAGGACCCCAATTTTTGCAAATGAATTTGCGAAAGTTGAAGGAAGATATCCGGAGCAAGACATCAGACTAACTGGATTGGTGAATCCAGATTTCAAGAGATGGAGCTGTATAGCCAATTGGATTCTGACCAAGTTTGAAGGCGAATTGCAGCAAATTAACCTGTACCAGGCAGTGCATGCCACTGTCTATGGTTTTGCTCCAAACCCTCACCTGTTCTTGGCTTTAGCAGAGAGGTATAATTACAGAACAGGAACCTTTATGACTTCCGGCGGAGAAATTGGATTTGCACTCCATGAGATGAAGTACATCTTTTTTCTGCCAATGGAAGATTTCCCATATGAAGAATTCATCCCCACTAATGATGAATTAGACAAACTTCGGAGAGAAAATGCAGAGATGGTAGCAGTATTTGAGGAACTGCTATGCCATTACAAGATCTGTTCCCTGTTTTATAAGAGTGCTACAGCAAACACTTGTTATTCTTCGAAGTGGCTACCCTATCTGTTCCTCAATCATATTCAAGAACCGAAGACTAAGGAACACGATAGATGTTATCCAGATTTCTTTAAGCCACTGAGTAACACAGAAGTGATGAAGATGATGGAAGAAAGTGGCGATTATGATAAGCAAATGAAGGATGATTATCAATGCCCCCTTTGAAGACAGGGGATACTCTCGAAAGTTACTTGAGAGTAGGATACAGACCGATGTCGAAGGAAGCCCAGTTAGCAAGGTTTCTGACACATTGGCTTCGTCGATTTGTAGTTCCGGGATCCAGTGCAGTCGACCGCTTCCACCGCGGTGTTCTATTTGCGGCCGTCAGATTAGTCTTCGGCTATAAGATGGATCTTCTGTCAGCCATGACTTGTAAGCTGAATGCTGGTCTTCGTCTCTATGTCGATCTGATGCTGAAATCCAAGGGTGAAAAAGAATTCTCCCGGTTGGAATTACCATATACATATCTGTTTGGGTGGTTGCTCCTCCACCATCCCACTTTGATGGACCCCGATATGGGACCGGTTGATGGCAGCTTTTTACGAAGATACGCCAATAGTAAGTGGAAACTCACTGCTCTAAGAGACTGCAGATATGCTCTAAACTTGAGTAAGGGATGGAACTTTTATTGTACCCCTCCTCCTGCTGGTTACGAACAAATACGAACAAATATGATTGATTCGCGGATGCATCCTCTGAGCCGTGTAGCTTTTGAATGGTTGAAGACAATCCGGCCTTCTCACTTGGTATACCGGTTCGAAGATGAATGTTATTTAGAGCCGTATCTTTCCAATCGATTCGCTCGACAGTTCGGCTATGACCAATTCCATGTGGGGAATGCTATTACATGTCTTCAGGGAAAAGGTTATTTGATAGATGGAGCCCGGGCCTGGGCCTACTATAATGCTCGAGATACGAAATCGACGTTCTCGATGCCTGTAAACAGCAATCATGGCCCTCGGATGCTGTTTACATACTCAGTTTTTTATACATCTTCAAATACTTTTGCCGAGAATTTCAACCTCACAGATAGCTTCGCATCTTCAACAAGATTGAAGAGAGGAGGAGTTGTCCTGTCGCTCATAGGAAATGAGGAGGTACATGAGCCAGAAGATGCACCTTTGGAAACCTTAAGGGATGTTATGTTCCCTCAAGAAGTTAATGCGCCACTACGTATCTCTTTGAAGGTGGGCAAATCTCCAGCAAAGAAGAGGAGAAGAGAGGAGCCTCCCGCTCCAGCAGCAAAGAAGAAATTGATCTTAGATCACTCTTCTGAAAAGGTCACCACTCGATCTCAGTCTCGGCAGCTGGCCGGGTCAACTCAGCAATAAGAGGCTATTACACCAACCTCTATCCAGAAACAAGTTAAGACTATAAATATAGAGAGCCCTGAGATACCTCTATAAAGAAAGAAAAGATTAGTCCGTAGAGGTCAAACTTTGCCTTCAATCGTATCAGATGCTGTAGCGGGCATCACAATGTCATCTCCCACTCCCATCCCTGAGTCTGGTCAAAGGGAAGAATTTGAGCCAATGGGAGAGAGGAATGAGGCCGATGAGCCCAGAGAAGAAGAAGAAAATGCAGTACGATCTCCTCCGCCTGCTACAAAGATTGTTGAACTTCCGCCTACTCCTAGAACCCTTCGCGAAGAGGAAGATCGCGAAGTAATTGCGGCTCTAGAAGATTGCAGTTACGGCCCTCTGGATGACTATGGTAACCAAGCCGTAACTACCAGCAGGAATGCACCAGAAGTAGACGAAGATGAAGAGAGCTCTTCATCTGAAAATATTGATGAATATATGCAAGATCCCGAAAGGGATGATGAAGAGCATATATCTCCTGATGCTGCCGATGATACTTCAGATCCTAAAAAGAATATTGAAGTGGAGGCGTCTTCAGAAAAAGTTGTTGATACCTTAAATCCTGAAGAGGATGTTGAGATAGAAATATCTCCAGAAGAAGCAGCAGATGAAGATGCTCCGAAAGAAACTCCCACCACCGGTCCTCAAGGTATGAAATTTAGTAATCTTCTCTTTTAAAATAGATTGATAGCTAATATCTTTATTTGTATTTCTTGCAGATCTTGAGACTCTTCCAGCACCTCCGACGGACCTGGCTATAGTGCCCATAACAACGGTGGTTGTTAGTAGTAGTCATCATCTATCTTGTGGTTCTGAAGCGGACAGTAGCCAAGCTGTTGCGGCTGAAGTGACTTCTGCTCAGCTGGAGTCTATTCCTGCAGGGAATAAGCCTATTGCTGAATCGAACCAAGGTAAGACTGTCTTCATTTAATCTTCTTGGTTATTGGCAAACGACTGGCAAAATGACAATTTTACTTTTGCAGAGGAACAACCAGGAGGGGCGACTAGCTCCACTTTGGCTCCTATATTCAAAGAGCCAGCCATCCAGACACAAAGAATCGAGCATCCTGCTGCCTCGTCTTCAACAGGAGTAGTTGCGACTCCTGGGACTCTGGCAATTAATCAGCAAGTTGTCCAATCATTCACCAGATGCTTCTTTAAATCGCTGGGACCTCTAGTTCATAAGATGATAGACAAAGAGGGAGCTGATTTCTTTATGGTTAGAAACCCAACTTCTCTTTTAGTAAGGGCTATAAGGGAGCAAGGAGACGAAGCTCAGGCCACTCTCCTTGACCACATATTGAATGAATTAGAAGTCTCCATAAAGAATTATAAGGAGCTCAAGAAGAAGGAAATAGAATCTCTAGTGCAGGCCGAGTTCGAACGAATGGCCCAGGCAGCTGATATAGAAAGGGTAAATCTTCAAAATCTTTTGGAGGCTTATTCCACAAAATCTGCTGAATACAACTCTAAGCTAGAATCAGTCACCTTGATGGCTGAAAGAAAAGGACAAAGAACTGCTGAACTAAGAGCAGAGATTACTCGTCTCCAGAAAGAGTTAGAAGATGAAGCTGCTGGTCATCAAGTTATAATTGAGCAATACAATGCTTTGATTCAGGAGAAGAATGAGTATGAGGCGACTCATGGTGTTGAGATTACCCGTCGGACGGTAGCCATGCCCGTTTTTAATGAAGAAACCGGGATGGAAGAGGCCAGAAGGAGGGTGATATCCACTCATGAAGAAGAGCTGCAGACTCTGAAGCAGCAGATTGATAATTTGATAGTACCTCCTTCTTAATAGAACTTTTTGTACCTTTGTGTCTTTTTATGGCTCATGTGCTTTTGTAATGCCTCATATTCTAGTTAATAAAAGACATTTTGCTGTGGCTCCATTATTTGTTGCATATCTTGTTTAGATATAAATAATAGAGATAGAAAATATATTCAGAGGTATAATATATTTCTTGATGATTTTGTGGAAAATAATTATATTCATTATATCTGCTCAGAGGTAATATGGACGTGGCAGAATATATTGAATATTATTATTTCAAATTAACAACTTAATCGAAAACGAAAGTTGCTGATATGGATGATGAACGATGATGAATCGTCAATGTATGTGAGATGAACGGGAAAACCGTCAAATGATGGAATGAACGGACAAACCGTTAACGAACGGATAAACCGTCAAGTGATAATGAATGAACGGGTGAACCGTCAGATGAAATGAACGGGTGGACCGTCAAGTGGTAATGAACGGATGAACCGTCAAGTGGTAAATAAATGAACGGATGAATGTTGAGGAGTAATGAACGGACGAACCGTCAAGTGATAATGAACGGGCGAACCGTCGAATGAATGTGATAAATGAACGGATGAACCGTCGGATAAATGTAATAAATGAACGGATGAACCGTCAGGTGAATGTAATAAATGAACGGATGAACCGTCGGGTATTAATGAACAGGCGAACTGTCGGATGAATGTGTCGCTTCGTTGTTTGAGGAGTCTCTGCCTATAAATATAACAGAAATCTGACAGGAACGAGCACTTCTACTCTTCAACATAAAAATATCGTCTGGAGAAGCATCCAAGAAGGCTGAAATCGCTCCGAAGGCTCAGAAGGGCACTGAAGAACGCCCTGCCGATCCGGCTCAGCCAAAGGAGGCAAAAGCAGGCGAAGGTTCGTCTGCACCCAAGCCACCACGAGACATTCTGGACTTTCTGCTTGATCCAGGAAGGACTGAAGAAGAGGAAGCCATGAGGATGGCAGCTTGCAAGTTCCTGGTGGGTTCCAGCAAGGAAGTTCTCAGCTCTTTTACTGATCGTATTTTCGAGAAGGACGGCAGTGGTCCGCGTCCAAATGTAGAGAAGGATGATAGTGACCTTCCTTAATATCATGTACTATCATTCATGATGAAATAAAATTTGCATTTTATTTATGAACTTGAACTTTGTCTGATGATTTACAAATATTTACATTCATACATAATACTTTTTAAGGAACTTGCCATTGATAGGCATCATAGCAATTCGACCATCGAGCTCTGAGAGTTGATAAGCTCCATTTGAGAAGACTTTGCTTACAACATAGGGACCTTCCCACTTCGTATCGAATTTGCCTTTGCTCATATGAGTCATAGTCATAGGACGTCTGACCGTTAGAACAAGTTCTCCTTGCTGAAAGGTTCTGACCTTAACTTTGCGATTGAAAGTCTTCGAGATACGGGCTTGATATAACTCAATATGCTGTTGAGCCATTAATCGTTTCTCATCAAGTGCTTCCAACTCTTGAAGTCGAAGAAGATCATTATTTTCTGTAGTGAGCTCATTAGCAATGGCAATTCTTAAAGAAGGTATTTGCAGTTCCAGAGGAAGAACAGCTTCACAACCATACACCAGAGAAAAGGGTGTAAAGCCCGTAGGATTGCGAACCGTAGTCCGGTAGGCCCAAAGACATTCCCCAAGCTTTTCGCTCCAGTTCTGTTTGTTAGTGGATACAAACTTCTTGAGGAGCTTGATAATGGTTTTGTTGAAGGCTTCAGCCAATCCATTAGCGACAGAATTGTAGGCTGTTGAAGCGACGTTGTCAATCCGGTGATCATCGCAGAATCTGGTAAACTTCTGGCTGATGAATTGAGGTCCATTGTCATGGATGATTCGTCGAGGTACCCCAAATCTGTATATGACGTGGTGTTTAACAAAGCTGATGATGCTACTGGTTTTGACTTCAGCCAGAGGTATAGCTTCAGCCCACTTGGAGAAGTAGTCCATTATTGCTAGTATGAACCGATGTCCTCTAGAAGAAGGAGGATTGATGGGACCTATAACATCCATGCCCTAAGCTTCAAAAGGCCAGGAAGCAGCAGTCGGATGAAGGAATTCTGATGGTTGATGAATGAAGTCTGCATGGATTTGACAAGCACGACATTTTCTTGCATATTCAATGGCATCTGATACCATAAAGGGCCAATAGTAACCCATGCGTCGAATGTGATCCTGTAGTTTAGGACCAGGTTGATGTGCTCCACATACACCATTATGAGCTTCGCGCAACACTTGTCGTGCTTCATCACCAGCGAGACAGCGTAGGAGAAGACCGTCATAAGTTTGCCGATAAAGTGTCTTGGTGGTTTGATTGTAGTAGAATCGGAGAGATCGTCGACGAACACTCGTAGCCTCCTTAGGATCCTCGGGGAGTATGTCATGAACCACGAAGTCGATGAAAGGAGTTCTCGAGTCTTCGTCGATAACATTGACTTCAATAAGATTGCTGAATTCAATATTACGATTGTTTTCAACGCAGAATAATTCTCGATTAGAGATAACCACCACTTGTTGTCTTCTGATGGGAATGGCTAAGACAGCTGCAAGGTTGGCCAGGGCATCCGCTTCAGTATTGTAAGCTTGTCGAACATAGTCGATGAAGAAAGCTTTGAATGATGTAGCTATGTTGATTGCAGCTTCATGATAAGGTACCAGATCTTGATGACGAACTTTATAGGTTCCTCTAACCTGATTAACAACCAGCTTAGAATCACCGTTGACTTCGAGATATTCGACATCCAATTGTTTGGCTAACTGAAGGCCGATGAGTAGGGCATTGTACTCCGCCACATTGTTGGAGCAAGGTTCATCTAGAGAGTAGGCTCTTTGGATGGTTGATCCGTCTGGAGAAACGAGAACCACTCCAACTCCTGCTACAAGTGTACCATTGGGTTCGATTCTGGATGCACCATCGAAGAATAGACGCCAGGTTGGAAATTCTTCAGAGATCATGTTGACTTCCAATGTCTCGTCTGGGATTTCATCGCAAAGCTTGGATGTTTCTAGTACAGGATGAGCCGCCAAGAAATCCGCCAGTGCTTGACCTTTGACAGACTTTTGTGGAACATATACCATGTCATATTGAGCTAGTAGGATTGCCCATGTAGCCAGCCAAAAATTAAGTGTGCTGGGCTTCTTCATGAGTACCCGAAGAGGGTTAACCCGGGATATAACATGAATGGTTTGCCCAATGATGTAATGCCTTGTCTTCTGCACAGCGAACATAAGAACTAGGCATTCTTTCTCGACCGGACTATAACGGTGTTCAGCACCAATCATAGTACGACTGAGATAATAGATGGCCTGTTCATGACCTTCTTTATTATTTTGGGCAAGTAAAGCACCCAATGAATGATCCATAGCACGGACATACATCAAGAATGGAATGCCAGAGATTGGTGGCACTAAAACTGGCGGGTTCATGAGATACCGCTTGATGTCTTCGAATGCTCGTTGACATTCTTCAGTCCAAATAAAAGATACACCCTTCTTCATTAGTTGAGTGAATGGTCTACAGCGTCCAGACAAGTTCGAAATGAATCTCCTGATGTACGCAAGTCGACCTTGGAATCCTCGTAGCTCTTTTAGGTTGCGTGGAGGACGTATCTCTTGAATGGCTTTGATCTTCTCGGGATCCACGTGTATACCCTTAGAGGTAATGACGAAGCCGAGAAACTTGCCACTAGAGACGCCCAAGAATGACTTGGTGGGATTCATCTTGAGTTGATGGTGGCGCATAAGATTAAAGATTGTTCTCAAATCTTGGATGTGATCTTCTTTTAGACGACTTTTGACGGCGATATCGTCAACATAACATTCGACAGTCTTGCGAAAATGATCTTTGAAGATGGTGCTCATAGCCCGTTGGTAGGTTGCACCAGTATTCTTGAGACCAAATGGTATCACAGTATAGCAATAGACACCACGGGGAATGCGAAAAGAAGTATATTTTTCATCTTCGGGATTCATCTTGATCTGATTATATCCAGAGAATCCATCCATGAAAGATATTCGCTCGAACCCACAAGTATTGTCAATCATGACATCCGTGATAGGGAGAGGAAATTCATCTTTTGGACATGCTTTATTAAGATTCCGAAAGTCGATGCAGACTCGAACTTTGCCGGTTTTCTTTAGAACTGGAACAACGTTGGCCACCCAGTCAGGATGTTGTTCTTCTCGAATAAAGCCACAAGCTATGAGCTTCTTGACTTCATCATCAATCGCGTCCATCATTTCTGGTTTGAAACGCCGTTGTTGCTACTTAACTGGTTTTGCATTAGGCAAAATGTTCAGTTTGTGCGTAGCAATCTTGGGATCTAAACCTGGCATGTCTTCATAACTCCAGGCAAAGACATCGATATATTCTTTAATAAAAAAAATCAACTCTTGTTTGTCTGCTTCTGGAAGATTCTTGCTGATGAAGATTGGACGAGGCGACCCACTTTCCCCTACATCAACTTGAACTAATTGATCTTCAGTAGGAGGTTCTCGTTGTTCAAAGCGAAGTACCCATTGATTATCCATGTGTTGAACCCAAGGATCTGTTTCAGAATTTTCTTCAACATCCTCGTCATAGCTTTCTAGAAGTTCGACAGAGACCATGTTAGATGATACAACCAGCCGATGGACTTCACCGATGCTCGTGTCAGAATCCCAAGATCTAGAATCAGAAGAATTGGAGCGTTCTTCGCTATCGAAATCGGAGACTGCTGGGGATAACATTAGAGGAGAAGCATATCCGAGACCTCTTTTGGTTCTGCTGTAATACATCTCTGACTTTCCTTGTGGAACAGCGGTACGGAGAGGAGTCTTTCTTCCCTTACCGTAGTTGAGACCACTCTTGAAGTCATAACCCATCTTTCGGACGATGTCTTTTGATTGTTGACTGTAATGACGGAATTGAAGATGTCCCGTGTCGTTAACTTTGCTATCATCCGTATAGCTAAATTTTTGTTCCGGTCTTTTACTAAAAAGTATTGGACGTTCGCCTTTCTTGCGAGCAGGAACAATACGATATGAATCTTTTGAGTGTTCACATGAAACTTCTGTTTGAAGAGATTGTACAGCTCCCATTGTAAATGTTTTGAAGCTATCTAACATATCCAAATAGCATTTAGTATGATAAATAACATCAGTATACTGGAAAGTAGGTGCTTTTTCATTGATATGTACATCTGTATTTACAGCAGGACCTTTAGCCTTAGCAGGCTTGGTCAGATTGATTACAAGAGGGAGAGAAGAAGAACGTGGAGGAGGCTTGTTACGACGAAGGTCAATAACAAGTGGCTCAGAGGAGGTGAGCTCCCTTTTTTCCTTGTTGTGAGTTAAATCAACCACAAGTGGCTCAGAAGAAGTGAGCTGCTTTTTGTCCTTGTTACGACGTAAGTCGATAACAAGTGGCTCAGAAGAGGTGAGCTCCCTTTGATTTTGATCATCATCAACTGATTTCTTTTGGACTGGCAAGTGAATAGCCAGTGGTTTAGAAGACTGAGGATGAGAAACACGCCCTTTAACAGGTATAATAAGAGTGTCATTGGGTGCCGCTTCTTGGTCTTCTTCAGTATCCATTGCCAATACCACTTTCATAAATTCATCCTTGTACATACGAGCGTCGTTGCAGTATGCTTCAACGCCCTTGAAAGGATAAAGGTCTGCAACTTCCTTGTGAACTTGTCCTTTATCATCAACATATTTAAAGCATTGATGAAGAGTCGATGGAACAACATTGTGTTCATGGAGGAAGGGTCTTCCCAGAAGAGCATTATAAGAACAACCATGATTGTCGATGATATAAAAAATCACCTTTGTGCGAAGATTGCCTATTTGGAGTTTTAAGCGAATCTTGCCTAAAGGTTCACTCATTCCTTGGTTGAATCCTAAAATAGTGGTGATTGTGCTTGAAAGACTATGAACTGGTATCTTCAATGCGTCCAACATCGTCTTTGGCATGATACTGAGAGCAGACCCTGGATCTATCAAGATACGATCGACTTTCATTGAATCGACATATCCTGTATAGTAGAGAGGACGATCATGTCTATTATCCTCCAGCAGCATATCATCCTGAGTGAAAGTAATATTCGGAATCAATTCCAGAATACTATGACAATGGAGACAAGAGACAGGTTCTGCTTCCGGCTTCTTGAGAAGGGCTAGACAAGTCTCAGCTTGCATGAGAGCTTCACTTAGAGTTTCTCGTGTCTCTCTAGAAAGACGCAAGAGCTCAAAGATAGATAGCCTTGCTGGTGTATTGGCTAATTGAGCCAATATATCAAAGTTGTATGGCTTTTCAAGCCCAGTAGGAGATGATTTCTTCAACGGTTTATCAAAGCGGACTTGTTGCTTGCCTTTATCAGCAATCGCTGGCTTGGGAGGAATAGGTACTACAATCGGTGAGGATGTAGAAGGGATTTCTTCAATAGAAACAGGTTGTGCTGGAGCAGGCTCAGAAGAAGAGGCAGGATTCTCTTGAGCTTCAGGGTAATCTTTCAAGTAGGCTTTTCCTGATCTGGTGCCCAATAGTATTTCTTCATCAACTATGGGGTCAAAAGACACCATGTTGCAAATCTTTGTCTTGCCTTTGGAGCGATCTTTCTTCTTAGAAGAAGAGGGAATCTCAAACTCTGAAGCAAGATCGGGATGGATCCACATAACCTCGCCATTGTCAAGGGACAAAGGAACGAGACCTTCATTTGGTGGAGAAGGAAGATTTTCAATCTCAAGAGTAGCTTTCGGAATGGGAATGACACCATGCTGTATCATCTGTGGGGGAAAATTATCGAACTGGATCGAGACCATGTTGGCGGTAACAGTCTTCTCATCTTGCTGTAGAGTAACGACGCCAGCATTGACGAGCTCTTGAATTTTACCCTTGAGCACATAACACGCTCGAGTAGGATGTCCAATGAATCGGTGGTAGACACAATACTTAGGATGATCGGTCTTACCGACTTCATCAGGTTTCTTTGGGTCTGGGAGTTGAATTTTGTTGCTTTTGAGTAAACATTCAAAGATGCTTGCAGTATCATTCTCGTCGAAGGAATATTCTACTTTCGGACGAGGTTCCCTCGGTTGAGGTACAGAAGGAGTAGAGGTGGACGTAGGCAGAGCTACGTTGACAGCCAAAGACTCTTTGCTTTTCAAATTAATGTTCAGAGTCTCCTTGTTCTTGCGGTTGTTCTGATGATTACCGCTGCCTGATGTTTGATGTTCATCCCGATCTGGGTTAGACATTTGTACTCCCAGCTGTTTGAATTTCTCAGCACTCACTTCAGCGGCTTTGGCATTGACAATGAAAGATGGCCAGTCTTGGAATTGAGTTGACCCTGTCCACATGCTGATGATAGGCAAGAGATTTGCCTTATAAGTGTCTATGGTAACAGCAGCAGGAGTTCCTGGAGGCATCTTCAAGGCTTCTCGACGGAACCGTTCAATGAAACTTTCAGCAGTTTCATTTTGTTTCTGTTTGATTTTATTGAGGGCAGACAGTCATGTCATTGAATCCCTCATAGAATCGTTCCAGAAAGATTTGCTTGAGCCCTGAAAAAGAAGTAATACAACCATCGGGCAAACTTCTATACCATTTATATGCTACGCCGGCTAAACAACCGACAAACACTCTGGTAAGAAGAGCGTCATTTGGTTGAAGTTGAACAGTCATTACCTCGAAGTGATTGATAAACTGGCTTGGCGAGGTACTGCCGTCGAAGAGAGAGATTGTTGGGATTTTATATTTGGGAGAAAATGGGACTTCCTTCCATTCAACTGGGTATGGCTGCTTGATTCCCAACCTTTGTAAGTTGTCCTTCTCTTTAAAGGCTTCGAACTGAGTTCGCAAGAGTTTAACAGCTTCATTGGCGTCTTCAGATGATGAAAAAGGAGCCGGCTGAGTCATAGTAGTAGGAGGAGGAACAGCATTGTAAGCACTACCCCCAGCTGACTGACTGGGTGTAGTTTGAACTTGTACTTGTACAGGAGGAATTTGAGAAAACACTACCCCCAGCCCAGCATTGACAGGTATCGAAGATGCTATGATCTCCGGACTCGCAGCAGGTACAGTCGGTGGTGTGGCATGTTGGGCCACAATGATAGAATGCATACTAGCGACCATTTCAGCCATAGTCTTTAGCTTGTCTTCAAGTGCAGCGATTCGCTATTCTTGATTTGCTGAGGTTGAAGCATCTGGATCTTCATTGACAACATAAGCTGTCACTTCTCTTGGTACAGTGGATGACACTGTCTGTTCAGAACTTTTGCTGTATGCATCATAGTCGGAGAAAGAGTCATCTCCTGACTGAGAAAGAGGGAAATGACCAGAAGGATCTTGAAGAAGATTCCTTTGACCGATTGTATCTCGGCTTCGGAAACGGGTATGTTGGAATACTCCCTCGGAAGATTCTTGGAGAAGATCCAAATACTGCTGGCTTGGCTTGCGAGGTTTGCCATGTTTAGAGCACTTTCTACCCCCAGTATTTCGAGAAGTCATGTTGACAGAAGCGTACAGGACTTCGTCTTCATCCTCTGATATCGGTTCGGTTTTAGCAAAAGTTAAACGATCGAAGACAGATCATTTTGTTATTTGAAAACAACATTGGATGATGACTTAATGATTACAATGATGATCAGATGATTGAACTGAAGGTGTTGAGGCATTATCTCGTTTTTGCCTGAGATGTTCTCGGAGATCGGAAACCATACCGGGATGGGAAAAGGTTCGAGGAATGCGTTCTTTAACAACATTCGAAACATGGTTCCGATTCTTTAAATGTTTTATCCCCTGTGTGTACAAGGAAGTGCTCACCTTATTGGCATAGGTGTTTGGATCTTTGGCCTTAGAAGTTTGTCTTTGAGTTTTGACCTTCGGTATTGGCTGTATGCGTTTTACCGAAGTTGGCCTGTTAAGATATGTTCTAAGGTCTGCAAATTCACCCCCGGGGGTTTCTGTTTGAAACACCAACAGTTTTTCCTATTTGGAACGGAATATCTTGAAAGTTGGAAGGTCTTGGAATTCTGCTACCGGGGTAGGCAGAATACCTCTTTGATCAGTATAAGTTCCCTTGTTATTTGAAGGAATTCTTGTACTGACTGGTGCCGAAGCACGTTCAGATTGATCTTCTACGGTAAAGATCGAAGAAGATTGAGAAAAGACCAAAGGGCCTTTTCTTTTATTTTGTGAAGAAAGGTTAGCTAAAGAGCTTTTCCCTCTGTTGTCTTCCAAGTCATGAGACAAGGAAGTTTGAGAAAAGACCAACAGGCCTTTCCCTTTGCTTTGAGGAGGAAGAGGAATAGCCAAAGGACTACCCCCAGTGAATTGCGCAAGAGTAACAGAGTGCTTAGGGAGAGGAGCAGAGGTTTTCCCTTTGTTGTGAGAAGAGGAGAGTCTAGCCAAAGGGCTGTTACTCTTGGATTGTACAGGAATAGTTTGCGCATGGGTGGATGGTGCACTGACCACTTGTGCATGAGAAACTCTGGCAGAGGGTGTATTGGTTCTAGCCACAGAAACTGTGGTTTGCGCATCAGGAGTTCTTGCCTCAGAGTGCTTAGGATGCACTTTAGTTGTTGGAGTGTTGGATTACGCAGGAAAACTTTCTGCCAACTGCGCCAGGGACATAGGAGTCTTGTATTTTGACAAGACAGCATATGAAGTGGCCTATGGGACAGTTGCAACAGATTGCACAGCAGTGGTTGGGACAGACTGTGCAACAGTAGTTGAGACAGACTGTGCAACAGTTGGCACAGCAGATTGTACACTAGTCTGGCTAGCAGACTGCACAACAGAGTACGCAGCAATCTTGGTGGCAACATTGCCAGATTGTGCAGCAGTCTTGGAGACCCATACTGAGCGCACTTTGCTCTTGGCAGAAGTGGTTGCAGTACGGGGAATGGTCTTGGAGTTGAGCATCGCCTCGTAGGCTGTCTGGTTGACTTTAACAACCAGCGTCTTCTGCGTCTTTCCGATAGACGCTGCGTCACATTGAGTTGCTACTTCCTCGTCGGAGGAGAAAGTCGTCCCCAGCAGAGTCGCCATTTTGTTTGCAAAAACAAAAGTTGAAGAACTTTATTGATACAAACTTTGTAAAAGATTACAATTTGAATTCTGGGAATGGTACAACTTTAGGAATCCAATCTAGATGATGATTGCTTTATCCCTTGGACGATGTAAACTTTGAAGACGAAGCCTCCGAAGTTGAAGACAACTCTGGAAACTGAAGGCAAAAGCCTCGAAAGTTGAAGGCAAAAGCCTCGGAAGAATGCAGTAGCACTTGGGCAAGAACTCCTGGACTCTCTGATCTCTGATCTCTGATTATTGATCCTTGTGAATGGAGACTCGAAACTCTATTTATAGAGTTCTAAGAAATAACTAACTTTTAGTTATTTTGGACTGCGCATGATGGATTGCGCAGCAATTGGTTTGCGCAGCAATGGACTGCGCAGGCAGTTGTTGGATCATGGGCTAACTGTCTTGGACACATGGCATCATTTGATTGAAATGCGCATGATCATGCACAGGCAGTTGTCACGAAATAAGCAACTGATGGCATGAATGCCACGTGTATTTTATCATTTGTACTGATAGAATGCGCACATTGAATTGCACAGGTTTTGGATTACGCCAACTTAAATTGCGCAGGAAATGGATTGCGCCAACTTAGATTGCGCCAACATGGATTGCGCTGCCAGCTGTCCTCGAGTGCCGTACTATACGATTAAATGAACGGCCGCCTCGATCTCCGCGCTGTCAGTTGTTAGAAGATTTGATTTGTGTCAGGTAATGATGGTGATTTGCCACGTCAGCCTGCGCACTTGAAAGTGTGCGCAATCTATCCTGCACAATCTGAAGGATGCGTAATCTGATGTCTGCACAGTTCATCTGAAAGTTGTATTTCTTGATTTTCTGACTTTGTTGATGTGTGCAACTTGATTTTTTAGGACCTACAATTCCTAGCCGCATATGCCCCCGTCCTCCCTGGCCGCGTGGGGCTTGGTCAGTTCAGCCGCATAGGGCTGAGGCTCCCATCTTGCCGCATGCGCTCATCCATTCCTAGCCGCATATGCCCCCGTCCTCCCTGGCCGTGTGGGGCTTGGTCAGTTCAGTCGTATAGGGCTGAGGCTCCCATCTTGTCGCATGCGCTCATCCATTCCTAGCTGCATGAGGCCCCCTCTTCTGCTGGCCGCATGAGACCCGACTTCTTGGGACCGCATGCGCCCTTGCCCTTCTAGCCGCATGCCCCTGTTCTTACCAAGATTGTATGCGTTCTCCTTATTTGGCCGCATGAGTTCTAGTGATTCTGAGCCGCAGGGCTCCTTCCTGTGCCTTGTCCTGATATTTAATTATTATTATTATTGTTAATATCATGTCTTGTAACCTTAGCATAACTCGGATCTTCTGATTGAATGCTTGCACTATGATGCCCTGCACATGTACCCTGAACACGATAGTGACCCGTAGGGGTGCACTCCTGACAAGTAAGCATGACACGACCTGATAGTGGCCCGTCGTGGCACACTCCTGACAAGTACACTTGACATGATAACCTGACATGATATACCTTGATAAGCTGTTGCGACGGCTACCTGACATGACATGACCTGTATAAATAACCTGGACACCGTGGGCGATTATGTTTGTACAAATAATCCAGTCCTGTCTTGCATCATGTCTAGGATGGGACTCCTGAGTACCACGGTCAGGAGTACCTACTAAAATTGGACTAAGGCTAATAACTAGAATAACACAGTAGTCATGAAAAGATTTTCCAGCTACAGGCAATCCCGTTACCTGGGCGCTCCAGGGATCTGTAGCCTGCCGTCGAGTAGGGCACATTTTCAGCACACTGTCATGTGTTGCACCCTTCAAGCTACTTAAGGGTATATGTGTTTCCTGGACGATGTACCCACCTGAACTCAACCCCTAATTTTCGATCTGGGTAACCTGGATGGTCTGCAGGGCTTATGGCTGTAGAATAATCTCACTGCATCTTGCTAGTAACTAGGCCTATAATAATCCTAGCTAGTTAAAGTATCAAGCCGTACTTATTGCTTGGCCGTGATTGTTGAATGGGGAATTATCAGTCTAGTCTTGCATCGATCCTGTATAGATTATCACATGTTCTGATTTTTTTAAATTATCTTGCTGATAAATGGAAGAAACCAAGTTCGGTTCAGACGAAGGGTTACAATTCCGGTCCTTGTTTGGTTTAAGGATTGTAACCTGGTTATCTGAATGGTCCCATGGTTATCTTACCGTATATCCTCGTAATGTTATTTTCTCCAGTTTTACTATGTATATATTATTATCTTCTGTGCTAATTGCTGGTTTTAGTTCCTAAGTGAAGCTTTCTTTGTGGCACTTGCTCTTCTGGGGTCTGACCCAGCTGGTTTTGTGTGGCCAGATTTCGGAGCAGCTCCAGAGGATCTACCAACCTTCCAGCCCGATGGTGACCACCAGGCGTAACCAGGGCAACGAGTGGGTTATTTTTGGCTCCTATTGTAAAAATATTCTTTTGAGGCGTTTAGCCAACGAGCACATGTTTAGCTCGGTTGTACCTTTTACTTATTGTCTGCCTACGGGCTGTAACATGATTGACAGATCCTAAGGTTGATCATGTATGACTAAACTCTTGCTAGTCCTGACATTTTGTAACGACTAGCTTCATGATCAGCTGAATATGTAATGTTTGGGATGCCTTACTATTGTATATTTAATGATCATACATCTGGTAACTTTTACTTACTTGCTTGTGATTGAGACAATAGGTTTGTTCATGACCTTAAGAGACTGCTGGCTTGTAGTTAAACCCTCATGTATCTAGACAGCCGTGACCGTATAGCGAGGTGGGTTGCACTTCAATATACGTAGCTGGCTATGTCTGCCCCCGCTCTCCAGTATTCTGGTTCTGGGGTATGACATCTGCCGACCACGCCCTGCGAATGTTCGATGGAATGCCGCACAAGGACGTTGTTTCCTGGACCGCCGCCGTCTCGGGCCTCACCGCCCTCGGACGCCCCGCGACGGCCCTGCGCGTCTTCGCCTCCATGAGGCCCCACGCCGCCCCGAACGCCGCCAATATGGTCTTTGCCGTGTCCGTCTCCGCCGGGCTCGGGTCCTGGCGCTGGCCCGGTGCCTGCACGCCTACGTCGAGAAGGCCGGGTTCGGAGGCCACGTCTCCGTCCGGAACTCCATGGTGCTGGCCCGGTGCCTGCACGCCTACGTCGAGAAGGCCGGATTCGTGTCCGTGCCATTATGGCACGGGTTATCTACTAGTACTTATATAAAACACAGTTTTTCTAAATTACTAGTTATACTTGTACTATAAAATAAAATGGCCTTTTTTTAAAATAAAAATAAAGTTTGGCAATCCTCGGCGCGACGTATTTACAACATCAAGCAATATAAAATATTTATCGTCTATTATTTTGAAATATTTTCTACATCTATATAATTAAAACGTCTTATAAAAATATGTACTTCGCACTTATTCGCACTTGACGAGAAATTTACGAAAAGCAAACTCGTATGCGACGTACAAATATGAAGTACAAAAATCAATACCATATTTATTAAAAAATTGTAGTAGAAATTTAGGGATTTTACAAGTTTCGAGGACGAAAATTTTTTTGAGTGGTGTATTATGTAATGCCCCATCCCGCTCATCTCAATCGGAGAAAATAAAATACCAACGGCATTCGAACTTAGCCATGCAACGGTTGCTCGAAGTCCTGCTCGGTCGAGGCGACTCCTCGCTCAGGTGGGTGGCTTTGGTGAACTTGCCTCAACTTGGCCTTCACACTAATAAAACGAAAGTTTTCAAATGCACAAGTAGGCTTGATAATAAAAGAGGTGAAATCCATATAGCTAAGGAAATAATTACAAGTCGGGTCAGATTGAGTTAGAACATGGAAAAAGATCCCACGGTCGGCTTAGAATCGTTGTACGACATGCTTTCAAAATGACACTCGATCTTTCGATCCGTGGCTTGGGAGAAGGAAAGTTGGTCGATGTGCTACAAGCTATGAACTTAGCACAAGTCATAGGCGTCGCACGTATAAATGCTTAATAAAGCATGCACGGTCCCTTCGTCCAAGGCTTGGCATAGCCCTTGCTTGTCCCACGGGTTAAGTTATGTCGCACGGCTTGTGGCATAAGTTTAGGCAACCAAAGAACTTGGTTGTTCAAGTCGAACGCGTGCACGTCACGTTCGTACGATATGAGGCTTGGCATAGCCTTTGCTCGTCATGTTATTGCACGATTGAGTTAGGCAAGAGTTTTGCTGGACTATCGAAGTCATAGCAAATATTGTCCCATGTTTTCTGCGATTGTCAAGTCACATTGTTCCACGATCTAAAGGCTCGTCATATAAAGTATGACTTGGGCAATAGTGTCGCATAGAACACAAGTCAGTCTAAGGCATGAGCCACGGTCGATTTCAGGATAAGTATGCCACGATCTATGGGACACAAAGGAATACGTTTGTTCAGGTCTATCTGGAAGGCTATGCAATAGTTGTTCCCCGTGTTTCAAAGAATAGAAAATTTCACGCGACCATTTGTCGCCGAGACTGATCCCATGGCTTGGGAGTCTCTTAGGAAGTATGGAAAGCATGGACATGGATAAAGAAGTTTAAGAAAGAGAAAGCAAGTTGTATCATTTGTAGGTCTTGCATTTACGTCGAGTCTAGAAGTCGTCGTAGGTGCGTGGTCATGGACAACTTGTCGACAAGGTGTAGTTTCTCGATTGATCATCGGGGCACCGGGATCATGTCGAACCGGGAGAAGCGAGATATAGTCTGTGCCAGTTATGAATCGGCGCGAGTGATCTGGGAACTTTTGTATGCGCGTAAAAGGATTTACCGTCTAACCCAGCTATAAGTCCAAGATAGCTTGACATTGCTAGTGAACTTTCATATAGATAAGCTGGTGTGCTAAGTGGCAGTCCGTATGCACGGTGTCGGTCGAATCAAAGATAGTACAAGCATGATACAAAGTGAGTTAAGTAGGTGTGCACGGTTGCAACACCATTGTGGAGCCAAAGATTTGGCTATAGTAAGGACACGTGCTTCGGCACGAATGTGACGTCGTGTTTGAGTCGTCAACACAAGTTTTACAAGTCGGGATTAAGTCATCTCGAGTTAAGTCAGAAAGGGCCGTAAGGCAAGTTTGGTTAAGTCATGTTGAACTGTCAGGCACGGCCTCGAATGTTTGAAGCACGGACCAAGTCGATGACACAAAACAAGTTGTTGCATCCCAAAGTATGAGTCGAAAAGACAAGCACAAGTCGACACTCTGATGTTGTTGGCACGAGAAGGGTCTAGAGGCACATCGATAATCAAGTTATTAGTGCAATGGTATGGTGATGGTCTAGAGACGCAAATATGCCAAGAGTCTATATCCTAAAATTGATCCTAAGGCAAGAATTGAAATACAATCATAAAGGAATATGTTACATGAAGTAAATGAACGTGTTGGTTTTGTATGGGTGGGTGATGAGCTCACTCCACCAGTACAGTTGAGTACTGACACCCATACAATTTTCATGTACAGGCACAGATAGAAGCTCGTTAGCCGGAGCTCGCTTGGATGCGTCGAGGCACAGAGTTCTTTGACGTTTCGAGGCGTGCGGCCGCATTGAAGACTTCATCTATACGGGATATAATATATGGACATCGCCTTCCAAAGCATCCGCTACTTGCAGCCTTGAAGTTTGTATTAAGTAATGAGAGAGAGAGAGAGAGCAGAGTGACTTGTAATTTGAGAGAAAAAGTGAGCTTGAGAGACTTGTAATCTGGCTTCGTGCCCATTGTAATCTTATATTCATTATCAATAAACTCTGAATTTGTTTCAATGTTTGTGTTGTCTTGTATATTCAATATTTCTGCTTGGGACTTCTGTGCGATGACCCCGTCGCAAGCCGCTGTAAACGGCCGTTATGAAATCCGTCTTGCATGAGCGCAACCTAGGCTCGTGCGGCATCACGTCTTAGCGAGGACGATCGGTCCTACGGGACCGGAGCGTGACAACTAATGCCATCATTTCTGAAAAATGATATTTGATCTCTTATACTAATTGATTGAGCACAATCATTTTCTTTCAAATATCATGTATTTGTAACCACCATTTGTGGTTTTGTATATATTGCTAGCAATAACTTCTTTTAACATTCTCTGCATAAAAGGGTTTTTTTTTGTTTCTTCCTTCTAATTATTGAGGAACAATTTAAACTATAACACTGGATGGGTTATGTTAATATGTGCCTTAAGGACACATGTTAATACATCAATAAATGTATATTTTATATGGATACTTTCACCCACATATTTATTAATGCACTTTTTAATTAAAATGTGTATTGATAAATATAAAATGTGCATTGATAAATATGATAATGAAAGTTCACATATAAAATATACATTTATCAATGTGTTAACATAACAACAGAAACTCAAATGAAACTTATAATATGGTCATGATACGTGACATTATTTTTTTCATTTAAGTCCTTGATTTTTTCTGTTTAGATCCTTGGAAAAAAAATCAATGGATGAGATACATGTTAGTCCAACGACTAATAATGGCCGACCTTTTAAAGTTAAGAACTTATGAGTTCCTTAATTTAGGTTTTTTGTTAACATTAGGGGTGGGCGTTCGGATTATTTGGTTTTATTTGAATAAAGTTGAACTCATGAGTTTCAATCGAACCGAAATAGTCAAAATCGAATAAACCTAAATTCTAAAAATCCAAAGTCAAATCGAACCAAAATTAGCTAAAATCAAAACCGAACCAAATCGAATAAACTATTTAGTTTGTTCAGTTGGACTATTTCTATTATTTAATAGATCGGGTCCAAAGTTTGAATCATAGTTAAAGTAGATAAAAAATTATAATTTCTATATACATATTTGTCGTATTTTAAAGTTTTGTCCAAAGTTGGATTAGTTATTAAATTATCAAGGTTGTACTTCAAAACATATACATATCAAAATATACACAATAATATACATTTTTATAAAATATGCATAATTTTATTTATATAATGGTATTTTTTTTTTGTTCGATTTTCGATTATGGACCGAAACCGAAATTCAAAAACGAAAAAAAAAATTTTAAAAAATTGAAACTCGAAACGGAACCTTTTTTCCCCAAACACAACTGAATTGATTTCGGCTCAATTCCATTTTGGGTCCAAATCCGAATAATACTCGCTCATTTTTTTTTGTTGAGATGTCCGGTGCATGCTGCATTGCATGTTTGTTGGACCACTATCCTCAACTCCCACCACCCAGCCTCCGTGGTTCGATCAACTGATCTTCCGTCATCCAGTCGAGATCTTATACCTCTCATCTGTAACCACAAGAGCCACTCGAGTTCGGTATACTCACCTAGTTAACATGATCGGGCTAATTAGAGTTTAGACCTTGAATTTTATAACAGCTTAGAGTTTAGGCCCTAACATGTCCAATTAGAAGTTTAGGTCATGCACTTTATTTATTTTTTCAATCTTTCCCATTATACCCTCCATTTTATATTTTAAAAAGTTATTCTCATTAGGGGTGGGCACGGGTCGGACGGTGCCCAAATTTTATGGGCCCGACCCGGACCCGTCAATTGGCGGGACGGGTCCAAAAAATATTGGAACCGAAACGGGCTCGGCCCGTTTGAAACGGGTCCGAACCGGACAGACCTGCGGGTCCAAACGGGTCCAAGAAAAAGTTTCAAAAATTCTAGAATAGTAAACATTTACATATATTCTATTATCTATAAGAACAAAACAAGTCTTATGTCTTCCCAAATTTTTAGAATTTGTTTACTAAACAATAACATGTTCTATTATCTATAAACTATAATAGCAAAAAAAATTGATATAAAACCTAGGGTCTAAACACTAATTAGCCCAACATAACCCACACTAGATAATTACATTACACATACAAGTCCAAGCTCCCTAGTCCAAATGGTTAGGGGGGCTCACTTGGGGGAGGTCCCAAGTTCGAGCCCTCCCATGGACATAGGATGGCTGAGTGGTTGCGGGACGGCCACGGTGTTAGTTGTGTATGCTTTAAGCACACACAAAGAACAAAAGTTCAATTCCCTACTCCTTTAGTCCCACATCGGTTGGGAGGGAAGGATGAGGTGAGCATATAATACTTTGCTACTCTTTGCTTCATTAAAAGTCTTGTGGGGGAGTTCCAAGGGTCACACGCGCGCGCCGCCGTCGTCGCCCGGCTCGGTTCGGTTCAGTTCAGTTCAGTTCGGCGCGTGTAACGGGTGCGGGCACGTGCCCACATCTGCGGGCGCCGAATGCCGATCCGATTCCTTCTTCGGGTTCGGGCTGAGACCCAAAAATTCTTTTTGCTCCTATTAATTTTTCTGACTGTTACAATCATTAAATTTCTTAAATGTTTACTATTCAAAATTGCGTCCAGATACATTGCACCACGTTTTTTTTGTAACGTTAAAAAATTATTGTTCATTATTTCTGAACGTTACAAAGAGCCTCCATCAGCCTATATAAGGCTGTGTTTCTTTCTCTTCCGAACACAGAAAATATTCTTCTCGAACCTCTCTAAATTTCTCGTCTCCTTCGTATTATTGCTGCTATTCGTCGTTGCTCTGGGCAGAGCTAAGTCGGGGTCATTCTCTCAACATCGTGTGCGACAACGAGATTCCGATAGAGCGGAGATTTTACCACTAGGAGCGTTCGGATACCATCTGCACATAGACCCGGACTATCTCTTAGGGCAGTGCTACGTGCGCGACTTCCCCGGAGGCCGGTAACATTTAATCATTTTATTTTCTTGCAGTTTTAAAACGAAGAATTGTGAAAAATTTCTAACAATCTAAGAGATAGCTCGATTTTACAAATTTATTATTTGTTTTTCCTTTTTGTTACTGTTCATACGGAAAAAATAATAATAATAATAATAATAAATTCGTTACTATTTACATAGTTTTAAAATAATTGTTTTTAAAACAATTTGTTACTGCCTATAAAACTTGTTACTGTCTATAGCATATTTACAATTGCTTTAAAATTTGTTACTGTTTACAATTTGTTAATGTCTATACAATTGCTTTGAAAACAAAAAGAAAACAATTTTTTTCAAAGCTTCTTTTGCTTAAATCCACTTGCTTTCAAAGTTTCTGTTCAAAACAAAAGAAAAGCTTAATCCACTTGCTTTCAAAGCTTCTGTTCAAAACAAAAGAAAGCTTCTGTTAACAATTATTAAAAGGAAAATTTTTCTTCATACAAGTTTTTGGACATTTGTTATTACAATTTTTAAAAGGAAAAATTTGTTACTGTTAATAATTTGTTTTAGCTATAAAAAGCTATCGTGATTTATTTTATATCGGTACCATATTATTTAATAACATTTGTTATTACATATAACTAAGACTGCTATTATCAATTATCTTTTCATAGACCAATTATCACTTCCTAGATTAACACCTTAGACAAAAAATTAGTGTGTTACTTCATTTTGTCAATACTTGTTACTTTTACTCAATATATCAATTTAGGCTAAATCAAACAATTAATTAATTTAGTAAAAATTTCTTTATTTTTAAAGTTCTAAATTTAAGATTTATTTGGGAACAAGCCGAAAGGGTCCTTCTGTCAACAAGACGAAATATCGTCTAAGCGACCGGTACTTAAGAGTTCCTAGTGAACCTCCGCTTGCTGGGATCCGGCCCCTACAGCTAACCCAACCTTATCAAAACTTGAACAACTAAAAATTTAAAGGTTTATTACTAAAATTATTTTAATTGTTAATTTTAGTTTAAAGCTATCTTATTGAGTAAATATAATTTTACAGACTTTAGAAAACATGACTTCCAAGGAAGAGACTTTTCTGCAAAGCCTGCAAAATTTAATGGCACATATTTCAAGAGGTGGCAGAGCCAGATAAAATTTTGGCTTACCACTTTAGGCCTGATTTTTGCCATTGATGGATCCACACCCATCTCAAATGATTCTGATGAGACTGAGTCTGACGTAGGGGTTTCCAAGTCATCCTCTTCTACCAAACCCAAGACCCCTAAGGAAATAGACTACCATTGCTTCCACAGAATCTTAAGCGCTATGTCTGAGTCTCTCTACGACATATTTTTTGAATATAAAAGCGCTAAAGAACTATGGGATGCTTTGGAAGATGAGTATGGTTGTGATGATGCTGGAATTGATAGATTCAATTCCACCACATTCAACCAATATGTCATGGTAGATAACAAACCTATCAATGACCAAATCCATGAGTTCCAAGAACACCTTAGGCAGGTTCAAGCCAAGGGAACCTTCTTTTCTACTGAGCACAAAATAGGATGCTTGATAGATAAACTCCCTCCTTCCTGGTCTAAAGTGGCAAAGGACCTATTACATCTACAAGGATCTATTACATACTCTCAAGCTCTACAGAGAATTAGAACTGAAGAGCAATATAGGTCCAAGACCAAAGCTAGGTCAAATGCCACAGCTAAGGTAAACCTTGTAGAAAGCCATACAAAACCTAGATCAAACAACCATCTCAAATCCAAGAAAAACTCCTTCAAAAAGAAGCAGAGTTTTCAACCTCCTCACCAAAACCATTCTCACCAAAACCACTACCACCAAAACCCTCAACCCCAAAAACCTAGAAACTTTGGTCAGACTCAGGATCAAAGAAGATTTTATTTTGTGTGTGGTAGAACCAACCACACAGCCATCAACTGCTTCCAAAGGAAGAAAGAACCTATCCAGAACTCCTTCAAAGGAAAAGGCAAGCCAGAGGCTAACATGATTCTGAATGGGTCTTCCAGCTCCTTCAGGTCTGTAAGCTTCCAACCTGTAGTAAACATGTCTTTCCATTCTGATGATTGGTGGTTGGATTCTGGAGCTAATGTTCACGTTTCATTTGATCGCTCCTGTTTTTCAATCTATCAGGAATCAGGTGGAGGAGGCGTGACTCTAGGAGATGGCTCAACGGCACAAGTTGTGGGAAGAGGAAGAATAGATCTGAAGATGACATCAGGAAAAATTCTACCTCTCCATGATGTGCTTCATGTGCCGTCTGTCAGGAGGAATCTTGTTAGTGGATCCCTCCTTGTAGCCTCAAAATACAAAATTGTAATAGAGGCTAATAAAGTAGTTTTCTCTAAGTTATCTATTTATTGGAAAAGGATTTGTGAAAGATGGACTTTTTGTTTTAAGTACCATGAATAAAAGTTCAAATCCTTCTTTTGTTGCAAATATTGAATCATCAAATGTTTGGCATGGTAGACTAGGTCATGTGAACTTAGGATCTATCAAAAGGATGATCAACTTAGATCTTATCCCTAAGACTTCTATAGACGATGAACACAAATGTGAGATATGTGTTCAAGCCAAATATACTAGGTTACCTTTCAAATCTGTCTATAGGGATTCTGAACTCCTAGAACTTATCCATAGTGATGTTTGTGATTCCAATAGGGTTTTGACCCGAGGCGGTAGGAAATACTTTATAACTTTTATAGATGAACATTCAAAGTATTGTTACACCTACCTCCTTAAGACCAAAGATGAAGTTCTAGACAGATTTAAGGTCTATAAATCTGAAGCTGAGAATCAGTTAGATAGGAAGATTAAGATCCTTAGATCAGATCGTGGGGAAGAGTATACCTCAAATGAAATGACTAACTTCTGTGAAGAGCACGAAATTATTCATGAGGTAACTGCTCCTTATTTACCACAATCTAATGGAGTTGCTGAAAGGAAGAATCACACACTTTTAGATATGGTCAATGCCATGCTTCTCAGCTCAGGTGCCCCTGATAATCTTTGGGGAGAAGCCTTATTGTCAGCCTGTTATATTCTTAATAGGATACCCAGTAAGAATAATGATAAGACCCCATATGAGTTATGAAAAGGTCGAACCCCTAGGATTAATTACCTCAAAGTTTGGGGATGTCTAGCTAAAGTAGGAATTCCTGAACCCAAAAAGAGGAAGATAGGACCTAAGACTGTAGATGCTGTATTCATAGGATATGCCCTAGATAGTAATGCCAATAGATTTCTTGTAACCCATTCTGAAGTAAATGAAATCTCTAATAACACAATCATTGAAGCTAGAGATGAAGCTAGAGATGCAGTTTACTTTGAGAACATTTTTCCCTTCAAGGATAGAACCCCTTTATCTTCCTCTAACCCTTCTCTTACTCCGTCTACTAGTTCTCATGACCAAATGCCTAATTCTCAATCTGAACAAGTCATAGAACCTAGAAGGAGTAAAAGAGAAAGGATTGAAAAGAATTTAGGAGAAGGATTCTTCACATTTTTGATAGAGGGTTATCCCTCAACTTATGAAGAAGCCATATCCTCTCCTGATACCCCTTTCTGGAAAGAAGCTATTAACAATGAGTACAACTCCATCATGGAGAACAATACTTGGTTTTTAGCAGACCTTCCTTTAGGCAGCAAACCAATAGGTTGTAAGTGGATCTTTAAGAAAAAACTTAGAGCCGATGGTACCATAGAAAAATATAAGGCTAGGCTAGTAGCCAAAAGATTTATCCAGAAAAAAGGATTAGATTACTTTGATACCTATTCTCCTGTTGCTAGGATTTCCTCTATTAGAACCCTTCTAGCTTTAGCATCCATTCATGATATGCTGATCCATCAAATGGATATAAAGACAGCATTTCTAAATGGAGATTTAGAAGAAGAGATATATATGGAGCAACCTGGAGGTTTTATTGCGAAAGGCCAAGAAAATAAGGTTTGCAGATTAGTAAAATCTCTTTATGGCCTAAAGCAAGCTCCCAAGCAATGGCATAACAAATTTGACAAAGTCATTATAGAATTTAGTTTTGTGCCAAATGAATATGACAAATGTTTGTATTCCAAAAATACAAATAAAAGTTGTGTTATCTTATGCTTGTATGTTGATGATATCCTTATTTTAGGATCTTCATTGGAATTGATAAATAATACTAAGAATTATTTATCTAACCAATTTGATATGAAAGACCTAGGTGAGGCAAACCTGATTCTAGGAATGCAAGTGTCAAAAAGGATAGAGGGCTATACTCTATCCTTAGCACATTCAATTGAGAAAATGCTAAGGAAGTTTGAGTATTTTGACAAGAAACCTGCCCTTACCCCTTATGACAGCAATGTTGTTCTCAAGAAGAATGAAGGATTACCTGTAGAACAACATAGATATTCACAAATGATTGGGTCCCTTATGTACATAACAAATAGGACTAGACCTGATATTGCATTTGCTATTGGAAGACTAAGTAGATATACTATTAACCCAAATCAGACACACTGGACTGCATTAGACAGAGTATTTAGATATCTTAAGGATACTCTAGATTATAAACTTCATTATTCTAGACACCCTGATATCATAGATGGTTACTCCGATGCAAATTGGATAACTGATTCACATGATGTAAAATTCACTACTGGATATATTTTTACCCTAGCAGGAGCTGCAATCTTCTGGAGATCATGTAAACAAACTATCATAGCCAGAAGTACAATGGACTCAAAAATGATAGCTTTGGATACTACATGTACAGAAGCCGAATGGCTGAGAAATCTTATTATGCATATACCTGTTTTTGTTTATCCTATTCCTACAATTTCTATAAACTGTGATAATAAATCTGTTATAGAACTACTAAAGCATGATTTTGTGAATGCTAAGATGAACAGGCACCTGCAGCTGCGCTTCAAGTCAATAAAGAGCCTATTGGGGAAATATGTGGTTCTTTACTATATAAAGTCAGAAAAGAACCTTGCAGACCACTTGACGAAGGGTCTGTCTAGGACATTGATCCTAGAATCATCGAGGGGGATGGGGTTAAGCCAATAGTATAGTCACCAGCAGTGGCAACCCAACCGAGTCTGATTGGAGATCCCAAGAAGCCGGTTCAATGGGTAGAAACAAGCTAGACTAGGTGACTATATATGGAACACTGACCTGAGATTAAATTCTCTTTAAAATAAAAGCCCAAGAGGCTGTACATGTGTACATTCATACCCCATCCCTATGGTGACAGTGTTCCTTTTGTGATATGGATAGGTTGAGTTTAAACTCTTAATTAGTCCAAGCATGATATGCAGGGTTGATTCCTATCACCAACCCTTAAGGACTTACCTATATGAGAGGTCGTGAGGGCCGCGACTATAGGACAGGGCGATCCTAGACAACTCTCATGAATGTGTAAAAGTGCGCATGGCCAACCAAACGCGCCACCCGATAGATCCAAGTACCTCTAGTGTACTATGTGTGCTATTTTCCGAGTCTGGTTCAAGAAGACTGATTCAAGGCGTAGTCCATCAAGCTCTTCTTCAGACAAAGAGAATAGTCACTACGTGAGATTCAAGGATGTAATCCATCTCATTTATGCATAGTATACAACTACCCAGAAATTCTCTTACTCTTTCTTTCTTCCACTTCGGAAATTGACCTTTGGGGGGGGGGGGGGGGGGGGGTTGTTAGCTGTGTATGCTTTAAGCACACACAAAGAACAAAAGTTCAATTCCCTACTCCTTTAGTCCCATCGGTTGGGAGGGAAGGATGAGGTGAGCATATAATACTTTGCTACTCTTTGCTTCATTAAAAGTCTTGTGGGGGAGTTCCAAGGGCCACACGCGCGCGCCGCCGCCGCCGCCCGGCCCAGCTCGGCTCGGTTCGGTTTGACGCGCGTAACGGGTGCGGGCACGTACCCACATCTGCGGGCGCCGAATGCCGATCCGATTTCTTCTTCGGGTTCGGACTGAGACCCAAAAATCCTTTTTGCTCCTATTAATTTTTCTGACCGTTACAATCATTAAATTTAAACGTTTACTATTCAAAATTGCGTCCAGATACATTGCACCACGTTTTTCTTTGTAACGTTAAAAAATTATTGTTCATTATTTTTGAACGTTACAAAGAGCCTCAAATTTCGCGTCTCCTTCGTATTATTGCTGCTATTCGTCGTTGCTCTGGGCAGAGCTAAGTCGGGGTCATTCTCTCAACGTCGTATGCGACAACGAGATTCTGGTAGAGCGGAGATTTTACCACTAGGAGCGTTCGGATACCGTCTGCACATAGATCCGGACTATCTCTTAGGACAGTGCTACGTGTGCGACTTTTTCGGAGGCCGGTAACATTTAATTATTTTATTTTCTTGCAGTTTTAAAACAAAAAATTGTGAAAAATTTCTAACACACGGTCCCAAGATGACGGCCTCAAAAAATGGACATCAAAAACAAAAAAAAAAGAAAAGAAAAAGAAAAATACATTACACATACAACACATGCGATGTTTTCCAGCTTCCAAGAAGTTTCTCCATTTTCCTCCTCCTTTTTAATGCGTCAGTCGCGCACTGTCCAAAATTCCCATCTGCTGTTGTGCTGTCCCCAACCAAAGTCTTCCAACGACTTACTTCCCAGTTCCCACTTGTTCTTCCGCTCTACAGAAGAGAAAAATGTGTTCCGAAAGAACGAAGAGTCCATCGCCTGACTGGTCCCTCCTCCCCCCTGAGCTCCTCCACCTCATCGCCCACTCCCACCTCCCCAACCCCTGCGACCTCCTCCGCTTCCGCTCCGTCTGCTCCCGATGGCGCTCCTCCTCCGCCGGCTCCGGCTCCTCCTCCTCCCACTACCTCCCCTGGCTCCTCCTCCCCTACCGCCACAAGTCCCCCTCCCTCCCCTTCCTCAACCCCTCCGACCTCCGCCTCTACTCGCTCCCCCTCCCCCCTCCCCTCCGCCGCCCCCGCAAGACCGTCTTCGCCTCCCCCCACGGCTTCCTCATCGTCATCCACAAATCCTCCTCCGACCAAGGCTTCTCCGCCGTCTCCCTCTTCAACCCCTTCACCGGAGCCCTAATCACCTTCCCTCCCCTCCCTCCCATCGCCAAGTCCCCCTCCGTCCGCAAGGCCCTGCTCACCGTCGACCCCGCCATGCTCGTCGCCGTGCTCCTCCACGGGAAGCTCGCCTTCTGCGCCCTCGGCGACGCCGACTGGACCGTGGCCGACGTCGGCTCCTCCTACGGCGGCCACGACCTAGCCTACCGCGCCGGCCGCCTCTACCTCGCCAGCTTCTCCGACCTCCAGGTGCTACGCCTCGAGGACCTTTCTATGGCCAGCTACCAGCTCCGGTTCGACAACAAGGGCCACCTCTCCGTGCACCTGATGGTGGATTCCTCCTCCGGAGACGTGCTCGTCCTCGCCAACCACGAGAGCGGGGCGAGGTTCGACGTCTACAAGCTGGACGTCGATAGGAACTTGCTGGTCAGGTGCGAGGTCGGGGACAGGCTGTTCTTTGTGAGCAGGAGGCAGTCGCTGTGCGTGTCCGGGAAGGGCTTGGCGGGGCTGGAGGAGGGAAGCAGCGGGTGCTCCGTCAGCGAGGACTTCCTGCAGGCGGCGGCGCCGGTTGTTTACTCGTTGTGGGCAAAGGACGGCTGCAGTCTCAAGAGGGGGCAAGCGTTTTGGCAAACACCTTGTATGCAATGGGCGGATTGGAAAGACATGATGAAGACATCTTGGTTCGTGCCAAAGCTCTGTTAGTTGCGGGAAACAAACACAAGTTGGAAAGTAAGTTCTGCTTCGACTCGTCATGATTGCTAGCTAGCAAATTTCTTGTTTTGGCTTGCTTAGTCCTGGACTAGTTTACTTTTGGGTAGCTATCGATTCACGCCTCTTCATTTCATTGGTTTAAGGAGTACCGTGAGCTATGCTTGTTCCTCCATTTGTTTTCTGTGTTTGTTTTACAATGATACTATAAAGAACATCACTGAAGCTAAACAATCCGAAAAAGTGTCTCCATATTTCTTCGTTTTAGTTGTAATGCAGTGCACTTGTAATGAAGTGTAAATTTATCACTTTCAAAAATATGTTTAGATACATAGTTTTTTGTCCCTTTTAAATGTATCACTTTCAACATTTTGTTTGGATGGCAACATGAAAGTGTAGTTGAGGATTAAAAAAGTAGAGAGACTAGCCACTTGCAATGAAGTTGCAATGCCAACCCAAACACGAAAACTCCAGCGGTGCGGGGGGCAGTTGCAATGAAAGTGCCACTTTCAAGGCACTTTCAACACACTTTCACCCTTCCAAACATGAGTGAAAGGAGGTCAATATGGGATGCTAGATAGTAGATAGTGGGCTATGTAGTTACTTTAGTCCCACTTTGGATAGACCTGTACGATGAAGGTCTCCTTCTCCGGTATATATATCCTGCAATATATATGTACTCAAACTGCTCAATGGAAGATATGTCAATTATCTCGATGTAGTTTTCTACGTGGTACTAGAACATGGTTCATTTTGGACGTAGTTCTTATCTTGCAGCGAAATAAATTTTATCCTAAAACCCTAACCCTACTATGCTTCTAAAACACTAGCTACCATCTTTTCTTCCTCCCCCTAAAGATCCTATCCCTATCCCTAACTATCTCTTCTTACCAAAACCCCAACCCTAACTCTATTTCCTCATTCCTAATTCCTATACCCTTCTCTAAAAACCACAACCCTTACTCTAAACCACTTTATTCACATCCTAACTAAACCCCATCTTCCTTCTAGCCCAAACACTAGCCACTACTATCTCTACCCATCTCCACTATTCTTGATTTCGTTTTCGTTTGTTTGTCGCACCTTCTTTACATGGTCTATATGGTTTACTATCGCAGCTTTTCGTGGTCTCTCTTGGCACAATTGCTCTTTAGGTTTCTCTCTTGGCCCTCCCTCCTATCATGGTCTCTTTCAGTTTCAGCACATTTCTCTTTAGGGTCCCTCTATCTCTTGACATTTCTAACGGTGTATCCTTGTGCTCTTTCTCTGTCAACTATTGATGATGTTGTGCTGCTTGTGCATCCTCGTCAGACGACATACTTTGTTCTCTTGGGTCGTGTCTCGACTGTTGTTACTCCTCTATGATGATTGTTCGTCTGTCGATGTTGTTGTTACCATTGTTGTTTAACTCTACTAATTTTTTTCTTTCTCTAATTAATGTAACAAGTTGGACATATTTTACATTCTCCAACTTGTGAGGGAGCATTAGAGTTGTCAGAGTTAGTGGATCTTTGTACTTGCCCCATATTGGATAGACTTGCATAAGGAAGGTTCTCCAACATATATGTACTCAAACCATGCGATATATGTACTCAAACCACACAATGAACAATAATCCCAATTATGCCAATCCAATTTTCGACAATAATAAATTGAGCAAGCAGGTCCTTACCAGAGCGAGATTTTAGAAGCAGAACTCCCTCCTCGGTTGGTATAGTGGATTTTTCTATTACGATATGCTATCGGGCATCATTGGAGCTTCACCTTTTGTGCAGTCATTTCATTTAATACCACCAATGGAGAAATGGAGACTTCATAGTAGACTCCTCAGAATCAGACTTCGGTGGAACACAAATGTTCACCTTTACAAAGAGATACGCTTCGCTCACTGCAAGTGAAGAGAAAGAACTAAAGCCTCTAGCAGGGAAGAGCACAAACCTGATTGAGGAAGCCCCATCCTTTTTGACGCCCTCTTGTGGAGCCTTAATTATCTTTCATTTTTTGCTTTGATTCTTTTCCCATCTCCACCCAATATTTCTTGGATATTTGGGGCCAATTTAGCAACCTTGAGGGTATGTTTCATGTGATGCCTGCCATATCAGTCCCTGTACTGCTCTTGAGATTGCTTCAAATGTAACTCTCGGTAAAATTTCAGCATCCCCCTAACTCTTTTTTTGCTATTTACTATATTTTGAAATTAAGGTACAAGGAAGGCTTTATCAGAGTCAAACTCTCAACCCAAGTTTTTCTCCGATATTAGGGATATATTGCCTCTCAGAAGATGTACCATAATCTTGTTCACTACTTACATTTGCCAACCGTTGGTTTATTTGAATGCAACACTCTCGATCAGTATGGTGTCTATTGCTCCTATAGAGACTGTCTAAATTACTCAAGAGTCTTATATCAGGATCTAAAGTTATTGATATGGGTAGCTGTCAGCCATACATATAAGACAAAGAAAACAAGTTCCTGATATATTGGTCTTACCATATGCAAGGTTCCCGCTACCAATATTAGAATCAGTTATGGATGGACCTTTCCTATGAGTATTGATATCGACACTATCAACAATATCAACAGTTTTGAGTTAAAAGTCTCAGACTTCTTCATTTAGTAGGCAAAAATAATAAAATTAGTAAAATTCTGATAATCATTTGTTATATTTAGGCATAAATTTGTGTATTATTTGTTGAATCCTGTTAGCTTTTGAGTGGAGTAATATTCATAATTGTTGAACCGCTCGCCTGAAATAGATAATGTTGTTTATTTACTTGCTTCAAGACAAAGTGCGCTTGCTATGGATATTTTTGAATAGACTAATTTTAAGATGTATGAATCATAGTTACCTGGAACATGGTAAGTGGTACGGGTTTCGGGAATGGTGTAAGCTACTTGTCTTAATTTTGGGTTTCAAGAGAGTAGTCTTAGACTCTTAGTTGGTTTTGCCGATATGGTTCATGGTATGCTTTAAAGTACCAGCGAGGTCAATGTTAGATTTTAGTTCAAATTTCAATAACTGGGTGGTTATATGGAAAATAGTTTCTGGTTGCAAGGTTTGTTCACTTGTTGTGACTCTCGAGTTTTATGCCTTTTTCCCCCTAGGATGCAAAAAAGAACATATTTTGATTATCATAAAGTTTTTGTTCTCTAGTTTTTTCCTTGGTTTTGTTTTGATAACGCTTCCTAGACGCTTTACTCCAAATAATTATTATACCTTAATGCAGGCTAATAATATGCACTAACAAAGAGGAGGGTTGTTTGTACACTTAGGGTCTGTTTGGTTAAGTCACTCTTTGAAAGTATAAAAGTGGCACTTACATCATGTTGAGTTGCAGTATACTTGTAACAAGTGATACTTTCCTAAATGTATTTGGATAGAGTACTTTTTGTCTCCTGTAAGTGGAAAAAAAAATGAGTTTGTTGTTTGGATGGTTGTTGAAAGTGGAGAAAAAAAGAGTTCGGCTGTTTGGATGGTGATTGAAAGTAAATGTTAGGGTTGGAGATATGGTAACCCATAATTAAATTAAATTGTAGTTAGATGTAAATTTTAGTTGGATAGAGTACTTTTTTCAAAACTTTGATATAAATTTTTAACAACTTTGGTTTAATTAATTATCGTAATTAAGCAGATCAAATTAAATTGTAGTTAGATCTTATTAAATTAAATTTCAAAGAATCATATTTTCTACTTTCATTCTAAATTGTAGTTGGAGACTTCTCATATTCCAGAGACTTCTAATAATATTTCCTATTTAGTGATGGGTCCGCTTCCATATTCCAGAGACTTCTCATGTTCCCATTACAAAGACTTTTCACATTTCAGAGACTTCAGCCCATGGTTCGGTGGGTTCGTCTTCTTCCTCACTCATTCTCTCTCCTCTCGCTCTAAATTCTTTTCTTCTCCTTCAGCAGCTTTGCCGAGAACCCCCGCTCGCCCACGTATGCTCGCCCACCCAAGAATATTTGTTCCTCTCCCCACCATCTCCTCTCCCCATCGCCGCCTCCTCCGCTCTCCACCGCCTCCTCCCAGTCCTCTCTTAGCTCTCCCTCTCCTCTCTCCACCGTCCGTTCCCTCGTCCCCCGCTCAGATATGGTCTAGCGGTGGCCGGAAACGACAACGTCATCGTCGTCTACGTTCGACGACCTCTGATGCGGCGAGCTTCCCTGGGCCCTTCCGCCACCCGTTCGTCTCCGTGGTCAACCCACTTGTGAGGGAGTTGCGGTAGGTTTTTTGCTGCAGATGAATGGGGGAAGAAATGCAGGAGACATGAAGTGAAAGGGTCAGAGATATGACACTTGCAACCGGAGTTACAGCTCCAACCAAATAAAAAAAACTGTGAGCAATTTCACTGAAAGTGGTATTTTCATCTCCATTTTACCTCACTTGCAGCACAACTGCTGCGTACCAAACATTCCCTTAATCCAGTCATATATAAGAAGTCACTTAGCGTAGAGTCATGCACCCAAAAAAACAACATTAAGGGACTGTTTGGTATGCAGCAGCTGTGCTGCGAGTGAGGTAAAATGAAGATGAAAATGCCACTTTCAGTAAAACTGCTCACAGTTTCTTTGTTTGGTTGGAGCTGTAACTTCGTTGCAAGGTGTCATATCTCTGACACTTTCACTTCCTGTCCCCTGCATTTCTTACCCCATTCATCTGCAGCAAAAAACTACCGCAACTCTCTCGCAAGTGGGTCGACCACGGAGACGAACGTGTTGCGGAGGGGCCCAGGGAAGGTCGTCGAACGTATTCGAGGCCACCGTCTGACCCGATTCGAGCGGGGGACGAGGGAACGGGCGGTGGAGAGAGGAGAGGGAGACGGTGAAGAGAGGAGGAGGTGGGGAGAGGAGCAGATATTCTTGGGTAGACGAGGGTCCTTCGGCGAGGCTGCTGAAGGAGAAGAAAAGAATTCAGAGCGAGAGAATGAGTGAGGAAGTAGACGAACCTGCCAGACCATGGGATGAAGTCTCTGAAATGTGAAAAGTCTTTGTAATGAGAAGTATCTGGAATAATGGAAGCAGATTCATTACTAAATAGCGAGTATTATGAAAAGCCTCTGGACTATGAGAAGTCTCCAACTACAATTTGGAATGTAAGTAGGAAATATGATTCTTTGAAATTTAATTTAATAAAATCTAACTACAATTTAATTTGATCTGCTTAATTACGATAATTAATTTAATTAAAGTTGTTAGAAATTTATATCAAAGTTTTTAAAAAAGTACTCTCTCCAACTGAAATTTATATCTAACTACAATTTAATTTAATTATGGGTTACCACATCTTCAACCCCAACATTCACTTTTAACCACCATCTAAACAATCGAACTCCTTTTTTTTCCACTTTCAACAACCATCCAAACAACAATTTTTTTTCCACTTGCAGGAGACAAAAGTATTATATTCAAACACATTTTGAAAAGCGTCACTTGCTGCAAGTGCACTGCAACTTAACATGATGTAAGTGCCACTTTTACACTTTCAAAGAGTTACTTCTATCCAAATAGACCCTAAGTGCATGATCATGATATACATTGTCAAAGGGCTTAAGTTTCTCTGCAAATTATCTTTGTATGCACATAGGAAATTGAAACCATTAAATTATTAACATGTAGGTTAAACATTCGAAGTCTGAGGTTGACTTTGTAGCCTTTTCTTACTTTGCAACCATTCTAATTCCTAGCTCTAGTGGCTAGCAGGTGGAGACACAACACATCTTGGCTGGGTGGGTTTGATCCCACGGGAAAGCAGATTATTCCTTCCAACTAATGGTGGGAGTAAAAAAAAAAATCCTACTAGCAAAAAAGAAAGTGCTTCATGAAGACATAAAAATAATACACGGGGATTTGGGTTCTCCAAATTTGGAAGTCTGGATCACGTATTATAGTGATCCGTGATCCACATTGGAAGTGTACTACGTACCACTATGATCGTACAGGAATGTGGTTCGAGGGGTCTCTGTCTTACCAGGTAACTATGGCATGAGTATGGAGAAGTAATAAATATGAACGATAAATTGTAATTGTTAAACTTTGTTGATAATGTATCTTATCGGCACACTATAATATACTAGTTCTCGACACGACCGAAACATCGAGTTAAAGACTATTTTTTTTTCCACACTTAATATTATTTTCTTTGTTGAATTGACTAGGAGAAAACCTCAATGTCGGTATCTATCAGGATTGACTGGTAGTGATGGGGGTCAGTATTAGCTGGTATCGGTGGGTTTGGTACAAGATCAGAACATGCGAAAACTGCTACGATACTGCCGATGCGTATCGGTATCGACTAACTCTACAAACCTTGATATAGTTCATGATAACTAACATCTTGCTAAACAATCCACCAATGTTCTAAAATTTGCTAGGTAGATTCGGTGCGGCGGAGGGCCGTCTAGCGCCTAGGCGCCGAACTTATTATTTTTTTAAATTTGAAATCCAAACATGTTCTAGATCCATAATACAATTCATAATTTTTTTGAAATTTGAAATTTGAAACAGATAAGTGGAAGAGTATCTGAAGTGATATATACAGTACATTCTTGGTCTATATTTTGGCCTTTCTTGGTACCTAGTTGCATATTTTCCAATATCCTTCCATTGTCCGGATCTAGTAGAACTAGCAAGTCAGTTGCTTTTTGCAGTATGATTACTGCCTTCTTCCGAGTGATTTGGTGATTGATCTTCTTGCAATTTATGGGTGATTGTCTTCTTCATTTAGCTTCTTTAAGTGCCATATTCCTTGTGGTTAGTTTAACCTATGTACCTCTCTTAAATCCTTGTCACTGGTAGAATTTCTGCTATTCTGTTTGGCAATTTTTAAATATGTCTAGGTCTTTTCAGTGTCTGATGCATTTATAAGTTCTTTTGGAATTATATACTGCTTATTGGACATTATCTGTAGAGCCACAAACTGTTTAGGGGCCCTAATTTTCCCCTAACGTCAAAACAAATACCAAAATTGACAGTAAATTGTTACACGTCGGTCCTTTCTGTGCTATTTTATTCTTGGTCCACCTATCCAGTTAAGGATTCTAGAAACAACTAATGGTAGGTCTGTTTTTAGCATTCATAAGATGGTAATGGATGGTTTATATGCTTTTAGTCTCATTTTTTTTGTTGTTTATTGATATTTTGAATATTGACGTGAAGAGGTTTGTAGGTCTCTTAAATTGTTTGCAGATTAAGAGGTCGTCAACATAAATATAACTTTTATCATTTTATAATGATATGAATTGACGAAGATAGGAAATCTTTAAAAGACAAGGTGTTGCCTATATAAATGAATTAGCAAAAGTTATATATCCCTCAACTTCGCTGGATAAGTCTTTTCTCTCCTTGACAAATACACCTCTTATACCGACCCGACAACTGGAATCAGAAGCAACAAACTTGCGAGATAAAATATCAGGCCAGTATAGTCCTATCTGTAACCCAAACTGCTCCAAGTCATGAATCCATTGCTTGTCTGTCTCAGTATGGGTATGAAGCTGCCCTTCTGCAGGCTCGTAGACAGAACAAATTCAGATTTGGACTTCTGATATATTAAATTGAGCTTACCTGCACTAAGGGACAATTTCATCTTATCTGTAGCTTTTTGGGTAGGTTGGAGTATTTCGTCTAGTCTTGAAATAGCATATTAGGAATACAAATTGCAGTACAGACTAGAGAATAAGTAATATTCCTCACTTCATACAATGGGGTCATTAGGAGATCTATTGCTGCTTGCAGTCTGCATATGTTAGATTTTGTAGACTTGATACAGATAAGTGGAAGAGTATCTGAAGAGATATATACAGAAGATTGTTTTCTGTGAGCAACAGCTAATCCATGTCCATCTCCACTGAGGGTGTTTTGGTTTAGAGGGAGAATTGTGGGTGTTCTGATGAAGCATTCATAGTCATGGGTTCTGCAGATACATTTGATGTATATAGTCATTGTGCATATGTGCTTGTGAATGGGTCGTTGCTAGTAGGTATTGGCCTAATTGGAAGAATACAGTTCTAACCTGGTTTATTTCAACCAGCATTTGGAGCTTCGCTTGATCTGTTGTATACGGTTTATTTACCATAGTTAAGTTTGTTGGTATACTACTCATATATTATTAATTGTTTTTAGTACTTGATGTAATTCTTTCCAACCATGTGTATTCAAGATTCCGTTTTGGGATCTGTTTAACTGACATGTTTATTCAAGTCTTATAGGTTTTAGAAAAATAAATACTTGTTGATCCTATTGCTCGATCATTTTTCTTGCTTTTGCTTGGCTGTACTCGGTTATCGTTTAAGTACCTATGTTGAACTGGGCGCTAGGCGAGGCGACAGGCCCCGCCTCGCCTAGGCGCGCCTAGGCGTCCGTCCAGGATCTGCTGCACTTGAACCAAAAAATTATGCATTTATGTATACAACAAATATGTAGTATAACTAATTAGCAATAAACATTAACCAATAAGCATAAAAGTAATATAAGAAGCCAAAAAGATGAAATAATCAATGTTCAACATCAAGTAAAGATAGTAAGTATAATTGGGTGGCCCTAGGCAGGTCATTTTTTTCCCTTGGACGACCCTAGGCGGGCGCCTAGGCGAGCATCGCCTCACCTAGGAGAATTTTTCCCAGGTCAAGACGAGTCGTCTCCAACCTGCGCGCCTAGGCCGCCTAGGGGCGCCTATGCGTCGCCTGTGACAACATAGAGAAGTACTGATTATGATCCAATCATTCTCCTATCAGAATGTGTATGCTATGAAGCACGAGAAAGTTGCAGAATAGAATGTACAAAGTTTTTATAACCCAATTTCAACCTGATGTCAATCCTCTATATATTGCTGCCAAATTCCTAACCAAGGTAGTTATGAGCAAGAGAGAGCCTTGTCATATAACATAGAGGACCATTTGGCGGGTAGGTAAAACTGCCTTTATGGCCATGCAGTTTCTTATGGTCATGCACTTAAGCTCCTGCAACCAAGGAACACCCTCTAAGTCTCTGTATACTAGAAAAGGGTCTAGACAAAGAGTTAATATGTGACAGTTGTCTACATGGAATTGTGTTCATCACTATGACAAGTCAAAGAGCACAAGAAATGACAATCCCGTCTCACAGTGAAAACACACCAGAACCTGAAATAAAATGTCAAAGCAAAATTAGATGGTAATGCTCATACTCGTGCACCATTAGAGGAAATGATCAGCAACAGGATTTAGAAGGTGTAGATTTAGAATAAACAAAAGATTTTGATAAAGCTATTATCTGTAGAAGGTACAAGATTTAGAAGGTGTGTGCATTTAGGGGACATTTGGTTCAAGTTTTGGAAGCTTGGAAATTGGTTTTGAATTACCTACCCATGTTTGGTATGTCTAGGATTGGGAAGTAGGGGGAATACGAGGGGCATCATATTCCCATTGATGTGGCAAAGCTATTCCCAAGCCCCCTATGGAAATAGTTTTGCATTCCTAGAAATGTTGTTTGGGTATTTTGTTTGGACGCTAATACCATACTTTCAAAATTACTTCTTCTTTCCCAAACATATGAATTTAGGTAATAGTAGCATAATTAAATTAATGAAAGGGTATTTATGTAAATTTAAACAAATCAAGATTCCTATCCCTGTGTGAACCAAACCGGGGAATGAAATAATTTAATTTTTTGGGAGTACATATTCCCAACCTAACCAAACATGGGTATGAAAATGTTGAATTCCTTTCCCTTGGAAAAGGAATAGGAAATTGATTTCTAGGAATGCAAAAACTCCATCCAAACGAGCCCTTAGACTATTATAATGTCGGTTCTCGACTATTAGGACCTTTTTGGCAAATGGAAAATAAGAGAAACTAGGAAAGTGGTGGAAAGTAGAACTAGTTTCTATTTATTTACTTGTTTGCTAGTTGGAAACTAGGTTAGGAAAGTTGTAGAAACCACCACCAAAGTGGAAAGTACTAGTCATTCTAGTTTTCATCTGAATGGATGAAAACTCATGGAAAGTCACGGGAAGCAATAAAGACTTACTTTTTATTAGTTTTTATCTTGGAAAAACTAACACCCACTTTTCAACCCCCTATGTTAGTTATGTGTTACTATTGCTATGTCATTATTTAGTACAAGATTCTATTTTATAGTTTCTCCCAAACAAACAACATTTTAAGTTGGAAACCTAGTTTCCTTAGGTTTTTAGAAACCAATAGAAACTAAGTTTCTTAGTTGTTTCCATTGCCAACATGCAGGCTCTTATTCCGTGCTCTCTCTAACCCACCTGGAAACTAAGATACATTTATTTATCAGATGCATGGCATAAATAAGTGAAATAGTGAAGAAGATGAAAGGAGAAGGTAGGTACAAAACTAGGTTTTATCTATTCATCTTACAAAGGATACAATAGGAGCTTTATATAGGCATCAGCCCTTGCGATAAGACCGCTATTCCACCCTTAGGGGCTGTTTGGTTCAAGTTTTAGATGCTTGGGAATGCTTTTGGTTTCCTTATCCATGTTTGATAAGTGTGGGATTGTGAATTGGGAGGGAATGGGGGCTTGAGATTCCCATATATGTAGGAAAGTAAAACCCAACCCCCCCTTGGAATATTTTTGCTTTCCTGTAATGTTTATTGGTTGCACTAATTACAATTTTTTGGGTAATACCCTCAATGACACTAATTGCATTTAGGTAATAATAACATAATGAAATTACTGAAAGGGTATTTATAGAAAACTAAACAAATTAAGATTCTTGTTCCTTGTCTGAACCAGACATGGGAATGGAAAAGTTGAATTTTCCGGGCTAGACTTTCCTAACATCAAACATGGGTATAGGAATGTTGAATTCCTTTCCCATAGGAAATGAATGGGAAGTTAATTCCTAGGAATAAAAAACCATCCATCCAAACGCCCCCTTAAGGAACATAATTCTGATCTGCGCTAATCCAATGAACTAATGTGCATTATCCAAGCTGACCATGGGCAGATTTTTCCATTCCCTTTTTCTGGAAATCCTCCTTGACTGCAGTTCTGGTTCTTAGTATCCAGAAGTCCGGTTTAGTTTGATACATTTGTTTAATATCTCCTTTCCCTCTTTTCAACAGGTACGCTTTACCTATTTTGGAGAGAATAGGTCAGAAAGACTACCCATTGCCGAAAATCAAATCAAATGTGGATCTGTAATGTTGGAGGTGTTGATTATAAATTCGCTCACTTAAAATCTTCATATGGTTTAGGATTTTGTTTTCAAAAGCGAACTACTTGAAACGTGGTTGTGAAGTTGTCACTTGTTTAATTAGTACCTTAGCTTCCAGAATTCTTTCAACCTTGTGATTTTATTTTTCTGAATCTATCATCAACTTTATGGGCAATATTGCAATTTGATGGGTGATTTTGACAGATGACTAGATGTGTTTTCTGGTGATGACTGGAAATCTCATCTCGGTTATTTTTTTCAGGCAAAGAAGAACCCCAAAGGTGCAAAGGGTACTATACTACTACTTGTGATCCCAGTTCCCACAACTTCACTGGAGTTGGCTACTAGTGGGTCCTGGATTTGATCAAATGCCTCAATTATGTTATGATTGTTGGGTCCTGCACTGGCCACCAGAGCCAAGATAAATGTAGATTATGTTGTTATAGTTGAGTTTCAGCCTTAAAATTACTTTTTTCTATAAATATTAGAATTAAGATATGTGAATGAATAAAGAAAGTTGCTTCGCCAGGCTTGATATTCCTCTACTGAATGATGCACCTGTTATGTGATGTTGGCACCATGAATTTTATTAATCTAGATTCTTCTTGTTATCTGAAGCTGGTAGGTTTTTGGAGGGCATCCCGTCCGACCTCTTGGAGTGAAATTTGTTGGAGCAGTGATAATGAAGAGCTGATAATTTAGCCTAGACAGTTTGTCCGCTTGGGGTGAATGAATCAGACTAGCGAAATTGAACGAGTTCCTTTTTTTAAGCAAACATTAGATGGACAATAAGTTAAAATCTGTCACTCACTTGCTGTACATTTTTCTAGCAGTTATATTGTATGAGACGAAAGGGTGTTGAGTCCTGACCATTTGGTTGCATAACTACTGTCTGGAAACACATTTTTTTAACTTTAAAAGAAGTATTTGTTCAATTTTTGTCAAGCAGTTTGGGCCAATATAGCTAATCTATAATATAAAGCACAGTGGATTTTTGGTCCGATCCATGTGCTTTGGTTCAACGATGATGAAAGGACTAAATTGCCCCTTTCTATGTTAAGAGAGGAGGAGGTCTCATGTTGGGTGCGGAGCAACCAGTTGTTCCAACGGCACCCCCGCATCCAGCTCCTCTTGCACCGCCCCTCCCTCCGCCGCCTCTTCTCCATTCTCGTCCACGCCGTCGTCACCGGCCTCTTCCGCAATCCCTTCGTCGCAAGCAGCCTCCTCCACCGCGCCGCCGACGCCGACCATTCCTTCGCCGCCTCCCTCTTCTCCGCTATGACCAACCCCAACCCCTTCTCCTTCAACACCGCCATCGCCATCTCCGCCGACCCACTCTCCATCTACTCCCAAATGTTACGCCGCCGCGTCCCTCCCGACTCCCACACATTCTCTTCCTTGCTCAACACCACCACCGCCACCACTAGGTCGCTCCACGCACACGTCCTCCTCCTTGGATTCCGGCCCGACCCCTTCGTGCAGACCGTCCTGCTCACCGCCTACTCCCGACGCGGCTCCGCCGACCACGCCCTGCGGGTGTTCGACGGAATGCCGCACAGGGACGTCGTCTCCTGGACCGCCGTCGTCTCGGGCCTCGCCGCCCTCGGACGTCCCGCGACGGCCCTGCGCGTCTTCGCCTCCATGAGGCCCTACGCCGCCCCGAACGCCGCCACCGTGGTCTTTGCCGTGTCCGCCTCCGCCGAGATCGGGTCCCTGGCGCTGGCCCAGTGCCTGCACGCCTACGTCGAGAAGGCCGGGTTCGGAGGCCGCGTCTCCATCCGGAACTCCCAGGCGCTGGCCCGGTGCCTGCACGCCTACGTCGAGAAGGTCGGGTTCGTGTCCGTGCCATTATGGCACGGGTTATCCACTAGTCTATAATATAAAGCACAATGGGTTTTTGGTCCGACCCATGTGCTTTGGTTCAACGATGATGAAAGGACTAAATTGTCCCTCTCTATAAAAGAGGAGGAGGTCCCATGTTGGGTGCGGAGCAACCGGTTGTTCCAACGGCACTCCTGCCTCCAGCTCCTCTTGCACCGCCCCTCCCTCCGCTCCATCCTCGCCCACGCCGTCGTCGTCGGCCTCTTCCGCAACCCCTTCGTCGCAAGCACGTACCACTACTAAAATATCATCAAATAGCGACGTAATGTAGCGACGACAAGAAATTACGTCGCCAGTAGCGACATCTTTATAAACACGTCGCAAAACGTCGCTGACTAGCGACGTTCTGCGACAGGAGTATCCTACGTCGCTGAATAGCGACGTTCAGCGACATATTATAAGTATATGTCGCCTTGGTTCCGACGTTTAGCGACGTCAACACGTGACGTCGCTAAGTTATTTTAGTTACGGCACGCCGCTGCCTTCTTTCCTCCCTCACTCTCATTCGAAAACCCAAAAATTTTAATTTTCCCCCCCACCCCCCGGCGACTCCCTCCCCCTCTGTCAGTGCCCTCCCCCCCCCCCCCCCCCGGCGACCCCCTCCCCCCCGGCGACTCCCTCCCCCTCCGGCGAGCTCCTCCTCCTCGAGATCCTCCTCCTCGAGCTCCTCCTCCCCCAATCCGAGCTCCTCCTCCTCTTCCTCAGGTAAACCCTAACCTAACTCCTCTCCTTCCTCCTCCTCCTCTCCCACGGACACACACACACACACACGGACACGGACACACACACACACACACAGACACAGACACACACACATACACACACGGACACTGACACACACACACACACACACACACACACACACACACACACACACACACACACACACACAGACACACACACATACACACACGGACATGGACACACACACACACACAAACACAGACACAGACACATACACACACACACAGACACAGATTTATTCCTAGTTTAAATGGTTTAAATTGTGATTTAAATGCTAGATTTGATTCCTAGACATGTTGTTAATCTATGTTAGTTGATATTTACATTGAGAATGGGTCGTTGCTGTGATATGGGATTCGAACATATGTGGGTTGACTTTACATGACTGATACATGATACGTTTCAAGTTTTTCCTATGTCAATCCTGTTAATCTGATTCTAACTAATATTTTAAGTACCAATATTACTCCTGCATGTGTATTAGCCTATGATAGATTGATCTTTACTTATTAAATTAAGTTTTATGATATGGGAATGGAATTTGGACTCGAGTTGGTTTCAATGGGTTGATTGATACTCATGAATCAGTTTTGATTGTTCTCTGAACTTCAATTCCAAATTTTTTTTGATTTCTAATTGTTGTTCAGTTATCATTGGTTGTAACACATGTGTTAGTACCTGTTAATTCTTTTTTTTTCATTTCTGATTAGGCTTGTGATTTGAGAATAGGATATTGGACATGGGGTTCGATTTAAATTGGTTTGATGAAAACTCAGGAATTTGGTTTGCTAAACACAAACTTGAACTGAATTGAACTGATTCCTTTTGATGAGTTATAATGATCCCCACATGTTCTAGTTTGTGTTTACTGCAGGATTGCTTAATTAGAATAGGCTATATGTTTGAGTATGAGAAATTGGACTGTGTGTTGGTTCTCGAAGACATGCAGGACTGGGAACTGATTTCCCTTCCTATTTTCCTGAGATGTATTCTCAGTTTCCTTGTTCACTGATTTCATGTTAGCTCACTGTTTTCCATTCCAGTTATTAGCTCACTGAATTTTCTTTTCTTTGCAACTGTTAATATAATTCCAGATTTCTTAATGTTAGTTAGCTCACTGTTTGCATTGACACTTGAACACAAATGTCTGCCACTGTTTCCTTTAACATTCAGTAATATTCTTGACACATATATCACTTCACTGTGTTAAACCTGAGACTCTGATTTCCCTTTTTGTATACACTGTTTTCAAAAGAAATATAGATTTCATTTTCCTTAAGCTGTAAATAGGACTGAGATTGGTTTTCCTATTCCTGAGATAAATCCACTGAATGTGTCAACTGATTCCCTTGAATAACTGAAATTGAATTGACTGTTAACCAAGTGAATGGTTTAATTCCTATACCTGAGTTTTGTTCTTCCTAATGAGTTGAATGAATGTTTTAACATTGGGTTCCTGTAAACTGTAAATTAGTAAGGATATATTAGATTTGACCTTGTTTGACCAAGGTTGACTATTTATTAGTTGGGATATGACTGAGAGGGTGACATGGTTGTCACCTTGTCAAAGACCCTTAATGTACCAACCATGTTACCGCGGTATTGGTATTGGAATACCAATAACGATAAGGTAAAGGGTACCAATAGCGATGAGGTAAAGGGTACCAACTTAAGGTATTGGTATTGGGATACCAATAGCGATAAGGTAAACGGGACCTTGGTAGGTAATGACTAGAAATAGGATATTTGACTTAGATTGGACTAAGAGTTGACAAAGTCAACTATAGGTCAACCCTTGACCTACTTTGACCTTGTTTGACTTTGTTTGACTTAGGTTGACCTTGTTTGACTTTGTTTGACTTAGTACAACCTAGTTTGACCTAGATTGCATATCATTGTTATTAGTAACTGTCCGTTACTAATGTGTGTCCCTAATAAGACATAATATACGAATTTGTGCCTGTTGGATAATGTGTGTCCATCTTTGCAGAATTATGTCCAAATGGATATGAATTACTACTTGCGGAATCGTTCATGGATGTACAATCGTCGTCCTGGTGATATGTGTGGTGTGCGGGATGAATACATAGCGGGAGTAGAGCAGTTCCTGCAGTTTGCTAAGGCGTTCCCTCAGTACATGGACGGCACCAAAATTAAGTGTCCGTGTGTGAAATGTCATAACATGAAATATTATCCAGAAGTGGAAGTGACATATCATTTGTACTCGAGGGGTTTCACGCCTAATTACTATCAGTAGACCGCACACGGAGAACTTGTGTCTTTAGCATCAGAGCCGGAGCCTTATGTTGAGCCATATATGCATGCGGGACATAATTTTGTTTCAGATAATCATGCATACGACGACGGGTGCGTGAACATGGTTTTCGACGCTGCGGGACCTAGTTTCGTTCATGATGCACCTGAGGAGGCACCGAACGCCGATGCTGCACAGTTCATGGAGTTGCTGGAGAATGCAAGGACTCCATTGTATCCTGGTTGTGAGGATCATTCACCGTTGGAGGTGGTTACAAGACTGTTGAGCATTAAGTCAGATTTTAACATGTCGTAAGAATGCTACAACCGAGTGTTGGAGTTGATTATAGAGATCTTGCCGGCGGGTGCTAAGTTGCCTAAAGACTTCTACCGGTCTAAGAGGATGGTGAGATCGCTCTGGATGGGATACGAGAAAATCGATTCCTGTCGCAATGGGTGCATGCTGTTCTACAAAGACGACAAGGACGCAGATGTGTGCAGATTTTGTGGTGCTGATCGCTATAAGACAACTAGTACAGGAAGGTCTACCGGTACAAGAAGACCGACCGATTCAATGCACTACTTGCCTTTAACGCCGCGGTTGCAAAGATTATTTATGGTAAAAGAGACGGCCGAAAATATGAGTTGGCACATGCGAGAACAGATTGAAGGAGTGTTGGATCACCCATCCGATGGAGAAGCGTGGAAGCACTTTGATCGAGTGTATCCTAATTTTGCTTCAGATCCGCGTAATGTCAGGTTGGGACTATCTTCTGACGGTTTTACTCCTTTTGGTCTTTCGGGATCCCAGTATTCGTGCTGGCCTGTGATTGTCACTCCGTATAACCTACCGCCTTGGATGTGCATGAAGACTCAGTACATGTTTCTAACCGTTATAATTCCTGGTCCAAATAATCCCAAGAGGAACATTGACGTGTACTTACATCCTTTGATAGATGAGTTGAATCAGTTATGGGAAGTAGGCGCTAACACGTACGATGTTTCCAGGAAGCAGAATTTTCAGATGAAGGCAACCCTTATGTGGACCATCAACGACTTTTCGGCCTATGGAATGTTATCTGGATGGAGCACTCATGGACGTCTCTCATGTCCGTATTGCATGGACTGTAGTAAGGCTTTCCGCTTGAAACACGGAGGAAAACCGTGCTTCTTTGATTGTCATCGGCAATTTCTGCCAAAAGATCATCCGTTTAGAAGGAACAGGAATGCATTCCGTGCCGGCGTTGTAGAGAAGGATGATCCACCGCCAAGGTGGTGCGGAGCCACGATATGGGAGGAGGTTAAAGATTTTCCAAGTGCTATCGAAGATCCTACAACTGAGTACAAGTGCGATGGATTTGGTAGAGATTATAACTGGACAAAGAGGAGCATATTCTGGGATCTGCCATACTGGAGTACCAATCTGATCAGACATAATCTTGATGTCATGCATATTGAGAAGAATGTATTTGATAACATAATTAATACTGTGATGGACGTAAAGAGAAAAACGAAAGACAATCCCAAGGCCAGGTTGGACTTAGAAGAAATATGCAAACGTCCTGCGTTGCATTTGATACAGCAGAATGGAAAACAGTTCCTGCCGAAGTCAATTTTCTCGCTGGACAAGGAGGATAAAGTGAGACTTTGTCGGTGGATCCAGGGCCTAAAATTTCCAGACGGATATGTGTCAAATCTGAGAAGATGTGTCGATCCGAAGGAAAACAAATTGACGGGTATGAAGAGCCACGATTGTCACGTATTCATGGAGAGGTTAATTCTGATTGCATTTCGGGAATTCTTACCGCAGGCAGTTTGGGATCCATTGACGGAGCTTAGCATATTCTTCAGGGATCTTTGTTCTAAGAAATTGCTCGTTGATCGTCTAGAAAAGCAAGAGAAGGACATTGCGGTAACACTATGCAAGCTAGAGAGGGTGTTTCCTTCTGGATTCTTCGACTCTATGGAGCATTTGCCGATTCATCTATCCTATTAGGCACGTGTTGGTGGACCCGTCGAATATCGATGGATGTACCCGTTCGAGCGACATTTGAATCACCTAAAAAGAAAGGTGAAAAATAAGGCACGGGTCGAGGGTTCTATTTGTGAAGCCTATGTTCTCGAGGAGATTACAAACTTTTGTTCGATGTATTTCAAGCCTCATGTTGCAACTAATAGAACGAGAGCTTCCAGAAACGACGAGGGAGATCATGAAAGTAATGATACAATACTGAAGGTATTCAATGCTCCAGGAAAGCCATCGGGTAAGATGAAGAAGAGATATCTGAACGATGATGAGCTAAGGGCTGCTCAGGTGTATGTATTACTCAACTGCGACGAGGAGGAAGTAGAGAAACTGGAGGGGTAAGTAAATAATACGTCTACATTATTTTAATAGTGTTGAGAATGATACTATTATATTAATTGCACGATGTTGTTTTCAGCATATTTAATGATGATGTGAGGTCAGCTAGGCCATACATAACAGAAGAAGAACTAGAACAAGAAATGAGACGTTATTTTTCATCATGGTTGAGTGCATATGTAAGACTTGATAACTCTATAATTACCTTTCTGTATATGCACTTGATTGAGAATGAGCTTAATTGCTTCTTTCGTGGTATTTAGGCCGATCGTCCATACGCAAGACTTGAGAATGAGTCTATTAGAACGCTAGCCAAGGGACCAATTTATGCTACAAAAATATGGCCAAGCTACTGTGTTAATGGGTTTAGGTTCAAGTCAACAACTTGCCCGATCAGAGACAACTTTGTGGATCTCGACTCCACCAAAAACAGCTGTTTGTGTATCAGATCTTCGAACTACAAAGATGTTGATGCGGGCAACGATTTCTATGGTGTGCTACGGGAGATCGTGGAGCTGACATATAGTTATGGAATAGAGCCTGCTAAGATTGTGTTATTCAGGTGTGATTGGTTCGATCCGATTGAAGGTCAAGGTTGGAAAGTAGACAAGCACGGTCTTGTTGATATAAACTATCGGCGTCGATATCAAGCCTATGAACCATTTGTCCTATCAAGTCAGGCTCAGCTCGTGTACTTCACAAGTTATCCTAAACGGGGAACAACAAGGTCGGATTGGTGGGCAGTACGCAAGACCAAAGCTAGAAATACCTTTGAGGTTGACGATATAGCTTATCAACAGGATGAACTACCTCTTGTAACAAATATTATAGAAGTGGACACGACGGAAGTTCCTCATTACACATCTAATTGTGTAGAAGAAGTAGAATTATCTGAAGAGGAAGATGCAGATGAAAGTGAAGATGTAGAGGAGGAAGAAGAAGAAGAAGATGAACTAAACGAACTAGATAAATTTTCAGAAGAGGATTAAAATCTGTGATGTCTATCATATAAATATGTATTTTTGTAATAATAAATATGTGACACTTTAGTGACACTTTTATCTGTGACCATGATATTTTTCAAAAATCTGTGATGTCTATCATATAAATATGTATTTTTGTTTTATTGTCATATGTTATTATCAGGTATGACTAGACCAGGAGGACGACGCGGAGGATTTTATATTAGCCAGTCCCGTCAGCCTCGGGCTGGGGATGGAGAGGGCAGTTTCATACCCTCATCCTCATCTCCGATTACGCCATTGTACCGTTCTGTTCCCGGTCCATTACCGGAACAGGGCAGTTCCAGCAGGTTGCCGACTCCTCCCTCGTCGTCCAGCCTTCCTGATCCCTCGTCCAGCATCCCTGATCCTCCGTCCAGCATTCCTCCTGTCGACGACTCTATGGGGGGAGCCGACGTCGAGCATATGGAGGACGGCGATCAGACTGATCCTGTCCAGGCAGGAGGTGAGAGCGACCCTCCATGCGCTCCCCCGGGCGAGACGCGTATGGAGATTTGGACGGACGGGCCTATGAAGTAAGTTAATTAATTAATATATATTTCTCAAATGATTATATGTACATATATATTCATGAAAAATTATTATTGTATAGATATCGGCCTTCTGCAGTACAGAGACAGCTGGGGACATTTCTGAGGCAGAACTATGGTGGGCCTTGGATTAACTACTCAGATGCTTTCGCAGATAGGAAGGCCTTTTGGTTCGCCCACTTCAAGGTAAAAAATTTGTTTATTTTTAAATTTTAATAATCATTTGTGTATATTATACAACTTTTGTATTTTACTTCTTGTAGAGGACCTATTTCTATCCACCACACAGGGCGGCGAGGATCGAGGGCCAATTTTCTGCCGTCGCAGCCAAGCTCATCCGTGATGCGATCGACGACCAGAAGCGTCGTGATCGCTCCGGACAGCTGTCACCCCCTTTTCTCGTTCTACGTATTTCCAGTATACGTATACGGGATCCTGACATGTATTTTTATTTTCCTGCCTGGCTAGCTAATTTCAGTTTAATCTTGATTAGGTTCATCATAGCATGTAATGGTTTAACTTGGTTTATTTTGGGATGGCTTGGTTTATTCTTTGGTTCATCATGTTAAACCCACCACCATCCCCCTTTATAACCCACCTAACTTTTCTCTCTCCTCCACTTTTTCATTAACTCTTCTTCCTTCTCCATTAAACCCACCACCAACCAAGAACACCCTTTAGACAAGTACAACTTGCTTCCATAAGAGAGCCCATTTTTATTGTTTCATTAGCTTCTACTCATGTTTCTAAGACACATTAGAACTTGTCATTTTCCATTTTGAGGCTTTAATTTTTGTAGATCTAGAAATTAGTTATTTTTGGATTTTTGTGGTTTTGATCTATCAAACTTCTTTGTTTTCAAGTTTTGATGGTTCCATGTTGTAGAGAATTTTATTCTACCCAATTTTGACCTTTGAAAAGTTGGATTTGGACTTGTTTTGACCAAGTTATGGACTTTTAAAGCTTGGGGTTCAAACCATAGAGTTCTTGCTGATTTAGAGAAGACAGTGAGCAGTGTGCGCGAGCTTTTTAGCTTGCGCCACTGAGTTGCGCGCGCTCTTTAGCGCAGCGCAGTCTGACACATACGCTGCCTTAAAGAGGAGTCGTATGGACCTCATACGCTGCCTTGAAGAGGAGTCGTATGGACCTCATACGCTGCCTTGATGAGGAGTCGTATGGACCTCATACGCTGCCTTGAAGAGGAGTCGTATGGACCTCATACGCTGCCTTGATGAGAAGTCGTATGGAGTACATACGCTACCTTGAAGAGGAGTCGTATGGAGTCCATACGCTGCCTTTTGGAGACGTATGTCTTGCATACGCTGACTTGGGTGACAAGGAGTCGTATGGACCTCATATGCTGCCTTGATGAGGAGTCGTATGGAGTACATACGCTGCCTTGAAGAGGAGTCGTATGGAGTCCATACGCTGCCTTTTGGAGACGTATGTCTTGCATACGCTGACTTGAGCGCAGCCTGACTTGAGCGCAGCCTGACTCGAGCGCAGTCTGACTTGAGCACAGTTCGACTCAAGCGCAGTCTGACCTCGTGCGCAGTCTGACTCAGGCGCAACCTGATGTTTAGGCGCAACTGGACCTGACCCTACTTGCCTTGGCGCAACCTGTTACCCTGGCGCAACTTGGCTAATGCCACTTGTTGGCCATAGTACCCCTTGCTCCCCCCTTGGGCGCATTATGTCCCCATATTCCCCTTTTTTATGATTTTTGCACCCATTTTATATCCTTACGCCTTTTGATGTAAACTCGACATGAACCCGATGTGATCATGACATGATTTATGAATGTTAATCGGAACAAGGCTTAGTGATGGAATTGCATGATTAGTGACCCACCGTGGTGCACTCTTGACAAGTAATTTGACATGATAATTCTTGATGGTGGTCCGTTGTGACGCACCCTTGCCTTGATAAGTAATCTTGATAAGCAACCCGACATGATAACCTTGATACGCTGTTGCGACGGCTAACCTGACATGCTAAGTGAATTCTTGACACCGTGGGTGATTGTATTGAATATGCTTGTATAAGCAACCAGTCTTGTCTCGCATCATGTCTAGGACATGTATCCCTGGTTACCACGGTCAGGGATTCATACCGAATCTGACTAGGTTAATGACTAGATTGATCAAGTAGAGCATATAGAGAGGTATTCCGGCTACAAGCAATCCCGTTATCTGGGCGCCTTCCTTGATGGACTTATAGCCTGCCGACTAGTAGGGCACATTTCCAGCTCACTGTTATGTGGGGCACTACATGAAACGATTACTATGCACACTGTCATGTGTTGCATCCAAGTCACCTAACAAGGCATGATAACTCTAAGCTTGAACCTTGCGTCTGGATAACCTGGATAGTCTGTAGGGCTTGTGGCCGTAGGCGTACCTCATTGCATCTTGCTAGTAACTAAGCTTGTGATAACCCTAGTTAGTTAAGTATCAAGCCGTACTCTTTGCTTGGCCGTGAATGATGGATGGAGTCCTATCTTGTCTAGTCTTGCCTAGATCCAGTGCATGGATATCTTCGGACATGCTTGTTTATGCTTTACTTTATCGATAATTGGTTCGAGGCTAAGTTCTGTTCAGGTGAAGGGTTACAACTCCGGTCCTTGTTTGGTTTACGGGTTGTAACTTGGGTACCGGAATAGTCCTCTAATTATCTTATCATTTATCATCATGTTTTCTTTAACTCATGTCTTATGTTATTTCACCTATGATTTATGTGCTGACATGCTGGTTTTATTTCTTAAGTGAAGCCTCCTTTGTGACACTTGCTCTTTCTGGGGTCTGACCCAGCTGGTTTTGTATGGCCAGATTTCGGAGCAGCTACCGAGGATCTCTCAACTTTTCTGCCAGATGGTGAACACTAGAAGGAATCCCGGCAACGAGTGGATTTTTATTTTGCTCTCCCACTCCCTTGTAAAAATATTCTTTTGAGGCGTTTAGCCGCCGAGCAAGTGTTAGCTCGTTTGCAACTTTATTCACTGTCTGCCTACAGGTTGTAGCATGATTGACAAATCCTAGGGTTGATCATGTATGACTTAAACTCTTGTTAGTCTTCGTATTTTGTATGACTAGCTTCATGATCATCTGAATATGTAATGTATGGGACGCCTTACTTTGTATGTCTGATGATCTACCATCTTGTTATATCTACTCGCTTGCTTAAGATTGAGACACTAGGCTTGTTATTGACCCTAAGAGACTGATGGCTTATTGTAAACCCTCATGCATCTAGACAGCCGTGACCGTATTGCGAGGTGAGAATTACTTCAATGTACGTAGCTGGCTGTGTCTGTCCTCCGCTCTCCAGTATTCTGGTTCTGGGGCGTGACAACAGCCGATCCAGGGTTGGATTACGCCAGAGCAGTGGACTGCGATGAAGGCTAGATTCAGCGAGCGCAGGTACCAGGAGCGGTCTGAGAAGGCCAAGGTGGCGCGGTCGAGCGCCGGTAAGTGGTGTGGTGGCTCCATTCCGATGACGGAGCATTTTCGTCGTCTGGTACGTTTCCTATGATGGACATTAATTTATATATAGTTCGATAGAATGTTTAATACTAATAATAGATAATATATTTTAACAGGTAAAAAAGGGTGAGGATCCGAACATGGTGACCGTCTTACTGGTCACCTATCGGAGGGCTGGGGAGTTCATTGACGAGAGGGCGACGCAGGCATATGTACGTTCTATTCTTTATATTAATTTACTATAATTTAGAAAACAGGAAAATAGATATCAATATAGACTTTAGCAAGCACTTACACGTTAGCAAACATGTTCTAGGCCGAGTTTGTTCGGCTACAGGAGGAGGCGGCTGCTGCTGCTGCTAGTGCGCAAGCAGAGAGAGGGGCTGGTACTTCCTCCCAGCCGCCTACAGCTCCATCGCCGGACGAGCTCTGGATGACCGTCGTTGGCGGTCTTCAGAAGGGTACGTACTACGGTACGGGATCCTACGGCGCGTATTTGGCTTCGGAGTCATCCCGGGCCCCCTCTGTCAGTGCGCAGTCTCCGGCTACGCAGGTGTCGTCACGAGCTGAGGATGTTCGTCGTCAGATCGAGGAGCTGCGTCGCGAGTTGCAGCAGCAGATTTCTGATGCGGTCGAGCGACGATCCGACCCTCCGATCATCACCGGACGATTTGATGCGGTCGAGCGCAGTATACAGGAGCTGATGAGTCTGCATCAGGCTACAGCTGCCAGCTTGCAGACGCTCACCGAGTCTACGCAGCGCACAGAGCGTAGACAGGTCGAGCTGGAGGGATCGCAGAGGAGCATGTCTGCCTCACTCGCTCAGTATACTGAGAGGGTGGTGAGTACCCTTGCTGCGCATGGTGAGCGACTGCGAGAGCTGGAGCAGATACGTCCTCCCGGTCCATCGACGGCGCCGACTCCAGACATTCCACTGCCTCCTACTGCCCCTACGGTGCAGCTCACCCAGGAGCAGTATGACTACATTCTATCCCAGTTGTCCCAGTTGCGCGACAGGGGTCCGCAGTGATTTTATTGGTTTTTTATGACTTGTATGTATTGGCCCTATGGGCAAATTGTTTATTGGTACACTGTTGTTTATACACTTGGTGGGAGACTTTTTATCATCTTCCATTTTTATTTGACTCTATTGGATGTTTGTGAGGATGTGTGTCTGTGATATTTACTTTGCACTGCCTCCTATTTTTATTGTGATATTTACTTTGTGATATCTGCGACGGGGATGACAAATATACCTACGCTGGGTTATAAGCGATGATCTGATATACAAAGGAGGTGCTGCCGAAATTTTAAAAAAATATATTGTGTATTTTTGTTATGATTTGTGTCTGTGTTTACATTGAATGTGAAATGCAGTGTTCGGAACCATCGACAGTTTCGATTACTGTTGTATGTGTTATCTTGGATAGAAATAGCAACAGTTCAGGGTGCACTTCTGAGAGCTTCATTTTCACGTCCTTCACTTTCTCGGGACGTCGTAAAGGTTTCCGAGAAGGTGAAGGACGTGAAGAGGAAGCTCTGAGAAGTGCACCCTGAACTGTTGCTCTTTCTATCCAAGATAAAACATAGAACAGTAAGCGAAACTGTCGATGGTTCGAACACTGCACTTCACACACACTGTAAACACAGACACACTGCATAACAAAAATATCAATTATATTTTTTTAAATTTTTTTTTATAATATCTGCGACGTATAGCGACGTTCTGCGACGTACTGCGACGGAACGTAGACGTCGCTATACGTCGCTAAATAGCGACGTAACGTCGCTAGACGTCACTAATATGCTGACGTGGCTGAGGGTGTACGTCGCTAAATCTGTCGGTAGGCGTCGCTAAGTTGCCCACGTGGCTGCCATGCCATGCCATCATATATAAAGTTTACAGCGTCGCAAGTGGTCGCTTTACGTCGCAATTTTGGCGTCGTAGTGATACGTCGCTATCTGTCGTTAATTTTGCGACGTCTAGCGACAATGAACTCCGCGTCGCAAATAGCGACTAAAGTGCCATCTGCGACTTGCCTATAAGCAACGTCCGGTTTTCGTCGCTAAATACGTCGCAAATTGGTTTCAGCGACGTATTTTTCGTATTTAGCGACGTCTCCTGACGTCGCTAAAATGGGTTATTTTAGTAGTCCTCCACTGCACCGCCGACGCCGACCCTTCCTTCGTCGCCTCCCTCTTCTCCGCCATGACCAACCCCAACCATTTCTCCTTCAACACCGCCATCGTCATCTCCGCCGACCCACTCTCCATCTACTCCCAAATGTTCCACCGCCGCGTCCCTCCCGACTCTCACACCTTCTCTTCCTTGCTCAACACCACCGCCGCCGCTGCCGCCACCAGGTCGCTCCACGCACACGCCCTCCTCCTCGGATTCCGGCCCGACCCATTCGTGCAGACCGTCCTGCTTACCGCCTACTTCCGACGTGGCTCCGTCGACCACGTCCTGCGGGTGTTCGACAGAATGCCGCACAGGGACGTTGTCTCCTGAACCGCCGCCGTCTCGGGCCTCGCCGTCTCGGGCCTCGCCGTCCTCAGACGCCCCGCAACGGCCCTGTGCGTTTTCGCCTCCATGAGGCCCCACGCCGCCCCGAATGCCGCCACCGTGGTCTTTGTCGTGTCCGCCTCCGCCGGGCTCGGATCCCTGGCGCTGGCCCGGTGCCTGCACGCCTACGTCGAGAAGGCCGGGTTCGGAGGCCGCGTCTCCGTCCGGAACTCCCTGGCGCTAGTCCTATGCATGCACGCCTACGTCGAGAAGGCCGGATTCATTAATGGCACGGGTTATCCACTAGTAGGCAAATATGAGAAGCATTTATTACAAGACTAGCTGCAAAAGGCAGATTTCCCATACCATCAACATAAGAGTTTCTGTGGATGCTTTTCTTCACAAGGTGTCGTTTGGTTCGTGGAAAGGAAAGATTTGCAAAAGAAAAGAAAATCAATTTTTCGCTCTCTTTTTTTTCTCTGAAAAAATATAATATTTATTATTTTTTCTATGAAAATTGGATTTTTGAGATGGGTAAGTGAATTCTTGGGTGGGTAAGGCTCCTAATTTTTTTTTACCTTGAATGTTTATTCATGCTTATTTTTCTTTGACATTCAAACGCATGAAAGAAATTATCTTCTTTGATCTTTCTCAAGGTCTGCTTTTGCGAACCAACCGTTGCCCAACTGTCAAATGCAAATTAGTGACATTTTTGCTCTACACAATTTATAATTACTGTAACAATATTATTCTTTAAGGGTGTGTTTGATTACAAGGTGGAAAATATATGGAAAAGAAATTAATTCCATGGAATTATTTTCCTAGAAAAAAATTTCATGGAATTTAAAAATATTCCATGATGAGCTTTATTTGGTGTTTGATTGTCATTATTTTCCACGGAAATAGTTATTTTCCATGGAAAACGATATTTTCCTATGGGTTGGACAAGTTTCGTTTTCCACCATTTTAGATGAAAATATGGAAAATGATAGTTTTTGGGAAATTAATTCCATAGAAAATATAAGCTATCAAACACTACAATTGGTGGAAAATTTGTGATGGAAATATTTTCCATGGAAAAAAAAGCCCAATCAATCACAACCGTTTAACCAAACCGCCATGCCTGCCGCCTTGTGCTGCAATTTGAGCAATTTCTTGAAGAAGAAGAAGAAGATGATGATGATTTTGCCATGGGTTGGTTTTATGGATAGACACTGAAGATGTTTATATTTTTATTGGGTTTTTGTTTTACTTGTACAAAGTTGATATCTTTGTTGGATTTTTTATTAGTTAAAATTCTGAAGAAGGAGAGCATGCTTGATGCTTCCGTTGGTTAGAGTGGAAAATTATGATGATGGTTATTTAATTAAAGTTTTTAACTCAAGTTTCAGATATATAATCTGTTACTTATGTTGAGATTAGGATTAAGGATTATGGTCATCTTTTTGAGATTGATGTTGCTTCTGACAGAAAAACAAGAAAAAATTGATAATTCAGATATTAAAGTAAAAAAATATAAGCCCGTGTGGGTGTAGCCCATTGGGTACACCGGAGGGTCCCGTCGGGATGGGCACAGTTCAAATCTTCCTTGGTGTTCGCCAGTCCGAAGAAAATGACACCTAAACAAAAGGGGGCTGAGAAATGTCATGGTAGTCATTTTGTGATCGAAACATTTTTTTTTTGTACATAAGTTTTACATTTTAGTTTATAAAGTACATGAACGGTATTTCGTTTGTATTTTGGATAAAAATAGTAAAAAATGGACATGTGATGGTAACATGCCTTATTTTTTAGGTAGGACCGACCATGAGTTCATGGGACCCTAAACAAACTTTTATATAGGGCCCATGTATAATATATATAAAAAATAAAATAAAAGTAAATTTTAAAAAATGTTGCAACCAAAAATTGAACCTAGGGCCTCTAGTATGCAACTTTAAGAAACTAACTACTACACAACAGTTGTTTTGTGATAAAAGAGGATCATGTTACATATTAGTTCTATTTTAGATACAAGATTACTAATATATATATATATATATATATATATATATATATATATATATATATATATATATATATATATATATATATATATATATATATATATATATATATATATATAAGCAATGGGTAATTGTGGCGAACTCGCCTCCACTGGGGCTCGAACTCCCGACCACTTTGGCCGCATGCATCTCTCTTAACCACTACGCTAGAGGTCATATATATATATTGTTGGGCTCCCATATTCCATAGGACCCTGGACGGTCGCCCTGGGCCAGGACCGACCATGTTTTTAGGATTATTTTTATCATGATCAGCCGACACGTTGGTTGTAATTGATTGCAGAGCCATCATTTTGTACTTGACAAAAGCTATTTGTTTATGTAGAATTTTTCGAACACCAAAATCCTTAGCCCAAAAACAAAAACATGACAAAATAACTATAAAAAATAAGACACGTGACGTGACCATCACATGTCCATTTTTAATAATTTTCGTCCAAAAAATACCAACAAAATCTAGTTCAGACATTCTTTGAATCAAAAATGCAAAGTTTAGTTACTAAATTAACCCAAAAAAAAGTTTCATCACAAAAACGGCAACTACTAGATTCTTCGGACACCATTTAGATAATTAAGTTAAAAATTAATATAAGATGTTAAAGTGCCAAAAATAATAGTTCATGGTATTTAAATGTAAATTAGTCCAAATACATTTATCTTGGATTAAGGAAACATTAACGATGTCTAGATCACGACCCAGACCCACATGATCTTTATCTCATCTCATCTGAATCAAGTCGTCAATGATAGAATATCATTAATGATCTATCCTTTATGTTGGAGATTCGACTAGATCTTTGTAGACGTCAGAGAATTAACACAACTTTACATCACGGTAATGACATATACAACTTCAAGGCACTGCTTGTTTCAGTGTAATTGCTTAAAGTGACTTTTTGCCTCTTTGAAATGAAATATGTATGTTTCTGAAATTCATCATAGTTATTGTCTACTTTAACAACTTTTAGGTATTCCTTTTAGTTTCCTTGTCATTTTCAAACACATGAAAGAAAAATCGATGAGAATTATAATTCCTAGGAATTGTTTTCCATTGATTTCCTTTGCTTTCTGCGAACCAAACGAGGCATAATTTGTATACATGATAGTGTATACGTTAAAAAAGAGTAAATTTATATTTTAGTGTTTGGATGTTAATATAAAGAGTGGAAAAGTGAATTAGCATAAGAACAGAAACTAATTAACTATCTAACTCAAATGATATTATTTATTGATACTAATTATTTAACTTTTAAATTTTAAGTAGTAACAATTATTATCATATTTTCTTAAGTATTATTGTATTAAATAATACTAAATTGTGCATTATTTTGATGTGTTATTACTATATTTTGGAGTGTTCGTGGTATGTCATATACATTTTTTGTATACGTCTACCGATACAACTAAAATTTATTTATTTATTGTGCTTTCTAACTAATTCTGTAACTAACTTATTAGAAACTAATATCCAACTAAATTGATAATTAAATACTATGCTAAGTATTTAATTTATTTGTGAACGTTTATTTAGAAAATGGACAAGGCCACTTCTGCCTATATTCATAAAAAAATTGAACGTGGAGTTGCCTTCTTTTGTCAAAGGTTGCATGAGACGTAAAACTTAAATGCTAAAAAATGATCCGAGTATCCGTCCAACTGCCACAGTAAACCAGACACCGAACTGGCATATCTCGATGCGATTTTTGTTGGATGCCACGAACAAAATACAGAACAAAATACAGTTTTACACAACTAAGTGGTCCAATTTCGGATTGCTTTAAGTTGGACAATAAATTATTATGGCTAATTATAAGAGCACATCCAAAGTTGATTAGGACTAGCCTAAATTTGATTTTGGTTTATTTACAAGTTTGCCACTTGAAAATTTACTCAGGACTAGTCCAATTGTAGGTATATGTCATTTTTTTATTTGTTTGCTCTTGTCTCCTTTCTCACATCTCTTTCTCCAAACTCTAATTTTTGTTTTGTTTTGTTTGGGCATCATGGAAGAAGAATAAGAAGAAAAAGAAAGAAGAAAGAAGAACAAGAACAAGAACAAGAAGAAAGAAAATAAACCAACTTGTGGAAATCATTGAACGTTTACTTTTAAGTTCATGTGGTCCCAACTTGTGGGAATTATGGATGAAATCCTAGTTATAGAATAAATTGGGTTATCAAATTTATTAATATATTAATAAATTTTCTAACATATGTATGGAAATAGATCTTAAAATGTATACTTCACTCCATTATCATGATGGAAATAAACCCTAACATATATTTTTTCATTTGGCCATTTCAGTTTAGGACTGACACAATTTATGGCAGACAGAGAAATATTGAGGATTGCCAGAAATTATGGCAGTCCTAAAATGGACTTATTGTACAACAAGTTCATTTCAGGACTGCCATTGTCACGCCCCAGAATCAGAATACCGGAGAGCGGGAGAATGACTTTGTAACGCCCCAGTCCCAAAATACGTAGGACTAGGATACGTATGCATGCCAGCTACGCATCGAGAGGACTCCAGCCCAGCTCGAATACGTATAAGCTGTCTGGTTTCCTAAAGCAATCTACAAATATCTCAATCCACTGAAGATAAACTCTTGTATAAACCAAGTAAACTAATGCTGGTCAAACATTAGCAAACTGGTTACTACAAGTAACAAGAAAAGATAATATACAATAAAGTGGCACTACAAGAAATAGGGCCTACAATAGCAGTTTTTCTATAGCGTTCAAGTGTCCCCGCTATAGAATGTTATCAACAATAGCATTTTTTCTGCAATGCTATAAAAATATCTATCTATAGCGTTTCATGAACGCTGTAGAATCTATAACATTTTTACATCATATGTTTGTATAAAAATGGACTTCCGTCAAAGGCTCAGCCGATCATTTTTTTCATTTCCCTCTCGATTTTTCAGCGGCCATCAAAAACTTCCTCCTAAAAATTTCTATTTCCAATTACAAGCCCTGAGATCTCCCCCTCCCCTCTCTCTCTCTCCTCCTCTCCTCTGCCTCATGCGCTTTCTCTTCCCCTCTCCCCTCAGATCTATTCCTACCACCGTCCGATTGTAAACCCTAACCTTTTTTTTTCCACTTCCAACAATGGAAGAAGCACCACTACAAGAAAAAACCCTTTTTACAATGTTGAAAAAATGTTGTAAAAGATCTTTTACAACGATTAATAGAGGGTTGTTATATCCAGGGTTGTAAAAGGGGGTATCTTCCATAATGTTTGTTTGAACGTTGTAAAACCGTCGTAGAAGTTTTTCCCACAACAATTTAAAAACATTGTTAAAATTTATATAATTTGACAAAAACTTTTTACGACATTTTGCAAGTATTGTAAACAATAATTTTTAAAACATATTAAAAGTGTTGTAAATATAATTTCAACAACATTTTGGAACTGTTGTAAAAAATAATATCTACCACGTTCAATAAACATTGTACATAGTTTTTGTACAACAATGTACAAACGTTGCTAAAAGGTTTATACAACTTATAACAAATGTTGTATATCTTATTCGATCATGTTTCCCAAATGTTGTAATAAATATTTGTATGTTGTAATTATAATGTCAACAATTATTTAAAAATATTGTAATCATTTTTTACAATATTTAGAGCAGTTGTTATAATATTATCTTACAACAGTTTTGAAACGTTGTTGATTATGTTTCCATTTAAAAAAATATAAACAAAAATATATTGGTTGCAAGTATTACAAATACAAATACAAATACATTATTCTAATTTTTGCTCTCGTTGTTGTTGCTGCTGCTACTGCTCTTGCTACTATTGTTGTTGTTGTTGTTGTTGTTGTTGTTGTTGTTACCGCTCTTGTTGCTACCGTTGTTGCTGTCACTTTCTCAACAACTCTGCCATATTTTGTAATCCTCTTTCGTAACCACTCCCGCCTCTATAATTGCCACGACCTCTCATTCCAAATACATGCATTTAACACTGACCTTCACAGATGCTGTGATAAATTGAAGCGACCTCATTCTTTTAGTTCAGTTCAACAAGCTTGAAATTGCTTCTGGATTGGAAAAATATATGTTTGATTAAACATATCATACAAAAATTAAAATAGTAGAAATTAAAGAGACATCATATTGTTTCTTCTAGTGAACATGGATGAACAAATTGGAACTTACATTAAGGAAGACGATGTTCATGTTGGCATATCTGTCACATCGATCAATACCTCAAACCTCTAAGGAAGCTGACCAAATAAGCAACATCCATTACTACTAAACATAAAAATACACTCATATTTAAACATTAATGCCTTCTAGACATGTGGAAGTAAAAAACTGTCAGTGTAATATTCCATTAAAAATGAATTTTGTCAACTTACGTCAACGTCGGTGGTTGACTTCAGTAGTATAATTTGTACATGCATGCTATGTCTTCTGTTCGGTAGGCTCTACTGGAAGGAATCTTTCTAGCTTTGCATAATTCTGCAAATAAAAACATGATATGAAGATATCCATATTTCTCATTGTAAAAATGTATTTTTTTTTTTCTAAAAGAAATAATCGAAAGCAAATCCATTGACCCCTCTTGACCGTCACATACCCTTCCTATGTTTTATCGTGGTTAGCCATTGTGAAGGAGGATTGTTCTGAGACTTGTTCGCGTTTGGTTATTTTGTCTTTGATGGAAGACATCTTCTATTAGTTTTGTTTCTAAATAACTCATATACACACCCATATAATGAATGCCATTTTAATTATTGCAAGTCTATCACATGTATAACAAGTTCAAAGACAATAGTGGGTCAAGGAATCATTGAACTTTTTTTTCAGTTATAAGTTTGGAACTAAATATTTCTAGGCATTTAATTAAACTTAATATTATATCTATTTGTGTAATGCTCTTAGGTGTATAAAGGCTTTCTTGCTTCAAGGAATCATTGAACTTAATATTAAATTTAATATTATAATCTCTATTAAAGTCATAATTATAGACATGCATGTGTTCATCGATCACAGTACATGTGATATGTATGTGCACTTTCCTGAATTCCCAAAACATAATATAAGGCAAAAGAAACATAATAATACAAGGAAAAAGATACCAACCTGACATGTTCCCCAGGATTAGACCCTGGCCCTCAAGGTTGAAGAAGATGTAGAGAACTTCACACCTCTTATCTTGCGCTCGTGCTCTCCAATGGCACTTTACCCTCCTTTTTGTATGCCATATCTTTGTGATATTTGCAAGGTATACATATCCCTTACATATAACCCTGCGGATAATTTCACAGACCACAATTCAAGATATCCTCTTCAATGTGATATTCTCTTCCTTGTCCTGCATTGTGAAGTAGGTGAATAGGGTACATGGAGCCATGATTCTGAACGGATTTGCAAAGAATGTTGCTTTTTCTCGGTACATGCTGAAACAAATTGCTTGCTATCAGTAAGCAATACATCTGAATAGTGTCCTTAAGTATCAAAAGTACATCATTCAAAAAGCATACACATTAAGATTAATCAACAAGGGACTGACTGTGTGTAGATATTGTTCAGTACTTTTCAAGACTACATACATACTGTTCAGATCAACATTTCTTTTACTGAGATTGAAAGCTAGCATGGAAAAAATACGATGTCTCTCTTTTACTGCCATGTATTTATTCCCCAAGCTTGTCACTATAACCATTAATCCTATTGAGGAAATGGTTACAAGAAACTAGTTCCAATTGAAGATGCATACAAACTATTGTTCTAATATATATATATATATATGTACATATATCCCTAGACGACCAAAACCATCTTGGATGGCTGTAGATGAAGGAAATAAAGAAATCTGTAGGACCACAAATATGTAACTGTGGAGAAGGACTTTCGATATATCATCAAAAGTTATGCAATTGGTATGCAAATGCCATCAAATTGGTATGCAAAGTCCTAATGCTAAAGCAAGGAAGAAGTAGAAGGAACAACAGGTTTTACTGACTTGCCATTATTCCAGTCAGAGGTTTGCTTTTTTTTTCCTCAGCTCATGCCAAGAGCAGACCCTTCCAATAGGCTCATACTTACCCAAGAAACACATAATTCATTGAAAAGGATAGCGTGAAGGGTTTAGATTAAGACCCAATAATTGAGGTTATATAACTATTCTACAAGAATGCACACCTCACAAGCTTTATGCCAATCTCTTTCTGGATGGCTTCAGCTGCCGCAAGAATGTGCACCACCAGCAGATGGTCATGTTTGCACAGCAATTTCTCTCTATAGTCACAACCAGTTAAGTGTTAGAAACGTAACAAAGGACTGAAATAGGAGTAAAGAGGAAGAGGCACAATGAAAGTTTATTTACCTGAACTGCACACTGGACTATACTGGTTTGATTGGCTTACACGTCCGTGTGACAGAACCTCCCGTGCATCCTCCTGTTCTGGATCGCCTTTATTGCGATGACACGAGTAGCAGTGGTGGTCTTCACGCAAGCGATCGCCTTGCTGACTTGCTCTTCCACTCGCGGGGCAAGAACGACACTCTCTGCAGCCTTTCTCGTAGCCTAGTTTTATGAACCACCGGTTATGTATGACCTCAGTGAATGACTGACTGAAGTGAGGAAGTAAAAAATAAAAGAGGGGTAGTGAAGATACCTCAACTGCACACTGTACTGGATTGTTCGATGTGGGTAGCGACTGCTTCAGAACTCCGTGGTCCCACTCCCCGGATCTGGTCTCACCGTTCCGGAATGTGTATGTTCCGTAGCCTTGCCTTTGGCCTTCATGCCATGAGCCCTCGTAGCGGTGGCCGTTAGCAAAGTGGTAAACTCCAAAACCATGAATCTTGTTCCCAAAGTACTCACCAGCATACTTATCGCTATTTCTATAAAATCACAAAAAAAGGAAAGGATTTACTAAATGATCGATAAGAGAAGTATAAATAAATGGTAGGATGTACAAACAATTTGTTTAGTTGTAATCTAACCACGGTTGCCTAGTTCTGCATAATATGCTTAAAACAACTGAAGGTGGGTTCTTGAATGAAGTACCACTATCAATTTAGCAAGAATCGTCATTTTTTTGTAGTGATTACAAACTGAAATTCAATTAAAATGGATATCAAGGCTGCAAAAGGAACTATAACCATCTAGAACTAAATTTAGGAAGACACTTCTTTTCACATTCCATAAAGTTCTATCCATATAACTTTAGCCAATACTTCATATTGATTTAGCTAACACCAATTTTCCTTTAATAGTTTCAAACGTTTGAAACTTAAAGTTTTCCCATACTGAATGAAACAAAGGATTTGTAAATATTCTATCAAATGAGAGAACAAACAAATGAAAAGTAAGAGCAGTATTTTTGCACTTACAGTCGAAAGCAAGCACTACAGGGATATTGATTGTGTTTTCACATGACAGACTGGTTGAGAATGCATTTTGTCCCTGAACTTGTGCTCATGATAACATGGCATAAAATGCTGCCCATCGGCATTGAAATCGCATTAAGTAGAGCACACCAAGCCACCTGTGTCCAGAGAAAACATACATTAAAAGGCCAACTAAACTGTAAGAATACAGTACTGTGCATCCTTTACTGGACCAGACTCGCAAGCCACAAGTCACTAATGCTGCAACAACTTTTATCGGTGCTATCCAACTAAAAAAATTAATGATCCTGTATATATGCATCAAAAGCCATGTCAGGAAAATCAGATGTCAGTTCTCGTGCCAAACACATATAGACATAAGAAATCAAACTTGCTTTTTATTGTGGATTTGTTACTAAGATTATTTAAGGATAGGTGTGGAGCTTGTATTGTGTTCATATCCTTACCTATGTGTCCATATCCGGGCAACTAGAAGTTCTCATGTTTTACGCTAAAAAGAATATATCAGATAAAGATTGAAGATTCATCAAGAGAAATATAATCTTCTTCTAAACTAAGCAATGACTACATATATAGTAAGATTCCTGATAATTGACATAAGGATTACCTACTTTCCGGTGTATAACAAGAAACAAAAAAAATTCTGCAATCATACCAATAGAACAATTTATGGAGTTTTCACCTAATTTTTTTATATTAATTTATATATCTGCTTTCCTAATTGCCTCATATTTACTTGTATGTCTGTTTCCTGGTAGCTGTATCAAAGTATACAGAAAGTAATTCTCTGTGGAAGAGAAGAAGTGGACTGTTGGTTAAGAGCTATGTTGCACGAACACAAATATAACACAAAATAGACATCTTGGCATTGAGACGACACATATTTTCCATGTCCTTGACTCCTAGTGTTTGGATTGTCCTTACCGTACCCCACATGACATGGACACGACACAAATTTTGGCGTGTCTATGCTTCATAGGATAGGGAATTCACATTATCAGTCAATTATCTTGATAAGAGGGTAAAAAAATTGCATACTACTGACTTTCACCTTTTTTCCGATTTAAGTTAGGGCGGCAGTCGTCCGCTTGTCATATACTTAATATCTAACACTGATTTCAAAACTTTAAAAAACGATTCAAGAATTTATTAGGTGAATCAGGTCTGCCATCTCGTCATTTCTAGGCATGCCTCACTAGGTTGTTTAGGAAATCATTGGCTCGTCCACTGCGATTCCATTGCAGTGAGCAAAGAAGTGATGCCAAAAGCAAACCCACCATATCATGGTGTTTGGGTTTTAGTTCCAAGTTCATTGCAGAACTCTTGCTCTATTTTGGAAATACTGCGAGGAACGGGAGCATAAGAATTTATCCAATAAGCTTAGATGTTAAAATTTTCAAATTGCTAGATTTTAGTTCTGAACAACTTCTAAGAGATTTCCAGATAGTTATGTTGAATAAGCAAATAATAAAGCTGCTAGTGAGCTGTAAATACAAGTTAGATCCCCTAATACATGAAGGTACATGGAACAGACATTCTGAAGCAAGAGGTACATTTCGAAACTATTACAATCTTTATAACTAGTCTTAATACAAAACAAACTAGAAATGACAATCTCATATGGAAGGATTTCAATCTTCAGAAAGTCGCTTAAAAAGGTATCATTCAGTGCATACAATTGCTGGTGGCAATGGAAATAGATTTTAGAGTGTACACCCATCGGCCTCGCCATCATCATTCGAGCCTTCACCCATCAAAATGGGCTCGACAATGGAGCATAAGAAAGCTCCTTAAAAATGTGAAAAAGTTTATGACCAGTTATCGTCAACCCTCTATGTTGGCGCCAAATTCCTAGCTAATTTAAAGGCGTCATAAATCCTCACCTTGCAAACTGCTCAACAAGTACCAACTAAAGTAGCTCCTGGAGCAGAGAAAAACCATTCAACAAGTTCATTATACAAGATATACATGCCAAAGCTATAGACAGATTTTGGTGTAGAAAACAGAGATCAGATTCAAACATATACAATAAATTTAGCACAGCTTGCAAGTGTCTCTACAAGAGTTAAATCAAGGTTCAAACATCTAATGCAAAATAGGGTACAACTGTCTGTTTCAGTCATCAAAATAAATCATGATCCTGATATGCATCAACAATTTCTGTGAATCATTGGAACTTCCTTGTTCTGGCTCTAACCAAACTACAATGCAAATGAGTGCATATCACATATTGTAATAAATCTCCTAGAAATTGGTTTAGATAGTGAAAATGCATCATCCGGGAACAAAAGGTGGACTATATTAAATATGCTTGAAACGAACAATTTCTACTTGTTCTGCAATTCATAGCCAGGTAAGTTCGGAAATGAATCGTAGTGGACATTAAATAGGCAACGATACAAGTGCATACAATGAAAGTCAGTGTTAGTTGATGACATTACATTGTACGATGATGGTTGAACAATGGCTATCGATCCTCCTCGAGCGACTTCTGACTTCGTTTGCGAGAGATAGATGCAACTGTAGGAAAGACGTTGGAGAGGTGGGTTGATAGTAGAAAATTTTTAGGGTTCAACACCATTTGAGGATAGAAAAAAGTATACAAGTTAGGGAGACTTTTTTTTTTTGAGGGTGAAGAGGCCTTGGGGGTGTCTTCAATGAAAAAAAAAATGAGGGAATAAGACTGAATTTACGCTAGTGGGGGGGATGTTATCGTGGAAGAAAGGGAGGGAATAGCTAGGGCTATGTGAATTTTCGGTGGGAAAGAGGAAAATATTTTATTATATTTATGGATAATTAGGTTTCCATATATAATAGGGTATATGCTCCGGTTGGGACTTGGTCATGAATTTTGGTTTGTATTCAAACAAGGAAATCTCAATAACACTCATCCAGTTTGTGGGTTATTAAGCTGCTCCTCTTTCCAAGAAAAGTTTTAAAGTCCAAATCCCAATGGTCAATATAACTTGAACTCATATTTCATACATATTGTAGCTGGAGTAAAAAAAAACTGTCAATGATTGTCAATGTATCTAGCCAATAATGGTTTTATATAGGGGTGAGCAAATACCGACCGATACCGAAAAACCGACCGAATACCGATTAAAAATATTTTGAAAAATTGAACCGAAATTATGTACCGATACCAAATTGCCGAACCGACTAAATTACGGTATAATGGTAATGGTAACGGTTTGAGTGTAATACCATACCGAAAATACCGAACCGAACCGATTCACACACACACACACACACACACACACACACACACACACACACATATTTTTTAATGTTGTTCATGATTAATTTTACACGACTCATTTTCATTTTTATCTTTATTTTGGTTGGTTTCCTAGAACTTGGAATGGATTTTAATGGACTTGAATTTATGTTAAGAATGCTAAGAATTGAGTTTTTTATCTTTTGAGCTTGTGTTTTTTTGTTCTCATAGAATTTTGAAGTGAATTTTGGTTACTTAAAATTATACTAAAGATTAAACTTAGTGACCGCGTTTTATATTTTAAGCTCATTTTTAGGTGTTTGCGACTTGTTACATATTGTTCTAATAATTTTGATTAATTGTTTGATTGGTAGAGACTTGGCTTTAAAATTAATGCTTCCAAAAAAGTAAAAAAATATATATTATAGGTTAAGAGGTTCTACAATATTAAGTGAATTAATTGATCAAATATTAATTGGTCAAATACCGATACCGAACGAAAATCGACCGAATACCGATTTAACCGAAATCGAAAAAATCGATTTTAAATGGTACGATATTGGTATTTATTTTTCAAATACCGATTTTAAAAAATACCGAAAAAATTGACCAAATGTCGACCGATTATACCGACGCTAACTCCTAGTTTTATACAATATTTTTTAAAATGGGATTGGCGGACTAGTTTAATATCGAGCTACTATTATTTCAAAAATTCAATCAATTATGTCGAACTGGCCTGCTAGACCATCGAACTATTTGATCCAATTAGATTTGTTAACTTATTAACTTTAACTTTTTTTACTTTTGTTTTAAAATTTACATACAACCAAAATTAATATGTTTGTTTTTTGACTAATTACACTATAATAAATATGCAGAACCTCTATGTAGTACTAGTAAAAATACGTGGGTTGCACGTAAAATAATTTTTATTCTTTCTAAACTTATCAAAATATTATTTAAATATTTAAATTTAAATTAACATTTCTTTTATATATATATATATATATATATATATATATATTAATATTTATAAAAATTTAATTAAAACTTATTCATAATTTGTTATGGATATATGTGAATAAAAGAGAGGATATTCGGTTATGCAGAATAAAATAAGAAAAGAGGGTACTCGATTATGCAAAAAAAAAAAAAGTTTAATATATCATTTATTTTTTAATTAATTGATTGATGATATACATACGACTTAATTTGGAGCCGGTTCTAAGCCACATTATAATATTAGAGATATATGTAGTTGTGTACTTTGTAATATATTCAACATATATAAGACTAAATTAACTTACAGGTTGGATCGATTTGATTGAATTGTTCTCCAATTTGATTTTTAAAATATTGATTTTATGTCAATAAGATCAAACCATGCACACTACACTGGACAACAATTAATACATGGGTGTGTTTGAAAATTTTGGGCGCAATCAAAAGATATAGGAAATAAAAAAGAGTTCTGTTAGCATGTGTCCTAAGGACACATGTTAATACATTGATAAATACGTAATTTATATGGATAATCTTAATTACCATAATATTTATCAATACACATTTTACTTAATATGTATTGATAAATGTAAAATATTTATAAATAAATGTGCTGGTGGAAATATTTATTCTACTATATAAATACAAAAGTAGGCTTCAACGTGAAAGTTTTCTTTCCAAAAAAATCATTTTTATTATATTTCTATTATACTATATAATATCAAATTATAATTCACCCATATTAAATTTAACAAACAATTTTAATTAGTAATCAAGCATAGTTGAGGACATTTTTTGGAACAAATATTTTCATAGTGAAGCCTACTTTTCTCTAGTATATATTCTTACCTCTTTGGACTTGGTGCATATTTGGCAGTAAATATTTGGCATGGATTTTTGGTATATATCCAAATCCGGTTACTTCTTTGGACTCGGTGAATTGTTGGTATACTCGATAATTTAAATAAATATCAAAAAAATTCTACAGTGAAGCCTAATTTTCTTTAGTATAGATTTGTACCTCTTTGGACTTGGTGCATATTTGACATAGTAAATATTTGACATGAATTTGTGGTATTTCCCCAAATCCGGCTACCTCTTTGGACTCGGTGAATTGTTGATATACTCATAACTTAAAAAAATATCAAAATTTTCATCTGTCAAATCCAGTCTAGAATTTTCATTGTCGATTTTTTTGGTATACTCAATAATACTACTTTAAAACGGCTCAAAAATAACTGTAATATATTATCAATAATATTTTTTTTTGAAGCAAGGGTAATTAGTTTCCGAAATCGCTCCCATTGGGATTCGAATTCCGCCCACAAGGGCCACATACATCTCTCTTAACCACTAGCTAGAGGTCATTTTCTATATATATTACAAAATTTAACTACCGTATACATATAAGATCTTTATATTATAATAAGATTTATAAACGGCTCAAAATAAGCAGTAATATATTATCAATAATTAATATATACAAATTTAAAAAAAGTAACTACCGTATATGTTATCTTCTCGCTTAGTCGATGAAAAAAAATTAAAAATTAAGTTTAAAAATAAAACAGATTCTAAAATATATTTAAATTTTAAGTTATATTTAAACTAAGTACATGATTGTATCTAATTAAACACAAAGCAAAGATTCAAAAAATATATATACATATATAATAAATCATAATAAAGTTCAAATCATATTTAAAATATTCTAATATAATTTAAATCTCTATCTATTTTTGAAAAATTAAAAACAAATTCATGATAATATTCAGTTGATTCACTGGTAAATGTTAATAGACACAAAAACAAAATTGAGCAGACTGATAGGTCTAAAATCTCTAATCCTTCTATACACTTTATTAGTGGTTTCTTTTTTTAGATTACATACTTCATTCTTAAGCCGATCCACTCGGTCGAAGACCTATATAGCTTTGACATTTAAAAAGTAACCTTGTGATTTAAAGTTATGAAGAAGTCCTACAAATGTTCTCATACGTAGAATGACCTACGAGTTTCAAATGTTCCCCTAGTAATTAGTTCAGACATGTTGAGCATTACACAAGTTAAATGTTATTTAACAAACCTATCATGAAAAAGATGAAAAACCTTTATATGGACTAATTTGGAATTAAAATGATTCTCTAATCTACTTCAAGTTTTAGGGGAATCGACACTGCTTCCGCTACCTAATTCCTCTAAAATAAGTTGGTCCCCATGCTTTTAGAAGAGCAATCAGCTTCTTCAATATTTATTATACTAAGAAGAAAGTTGAGGATATCAATTAAGGACATCGATGTTTGCCAAAGATCGAAAGACATTCATGAGATGCTACCAAGTGAGGTATCGACCTAATAAGACCAACATTTCAAATAATATCATCCTATAAATATTTTAGATATAAATTTACAATATTGTCTAAATATTGTGAAATACACATCTTTTACAACATTTTATAAAGTTTGTTAAATATAAGCCTTTTACAATGTTTCTTAAACATTGTAAAATGATATAACATACACAACATTTATATAAAGTAGTAGAATCAAATAACTGTTACAACATCAAACAAATGTTGCAAAATATAAAAATATTACAACATTTGATAAACGTTGTTGAACATGATATTTTTACAACATTTTAAATACATTGTCAAAATAAATAACTTTGACAACTTTAAATAAACGTTGTCAAAATTAATAAATATTACAATGTTAATAAAACGTTGTTGAAGATGGTAATACACAACTTTTGTGAATGACCATTGTAGAAGCCGTAACGTTTGAATATAAATGTTGTTTGCACATGTATTTTACAATATTTTTACCATAAAGGTTGTAGAAGATCCCCCCTTTTAACAATATTTTTAGAAAGTATTGTAATTGGAACGTTGTAAAAAGAGTTTTTTCTTGTAGTGCACGGGAGATGGAGCGGGCAAAGGACACGAAGGAGATAAAGATGGCGTCGAGTGCCTCCACCACTTCCTCAAGTCCTCCACTAGGAATCTCGGCTCCTCTGAAGGTCGTATCACTACAACAAAAATATCTAGGTCAGCTTGTAATCGTCATTTCTAGGTCAGCTTGTAATCGTCAAATATCTTTTGGGTCTTGTTCAATTTCTTAGCGATTGCTACTCTAATTTATGAAGTCTTTTGGTGCGAGATGCGGTTTTGAATCTAATTTTCAAACTTCTGAAGGTTTACCATATGAAAATTTGTAGGGTTTTGTAAAATTTTATATTGGAGGAAGAGGTGTTCGAGACGCCTAGGTCGCAGCCCCCATCCCGTCGACACGCCACACTCGGGGAACGGATCGATCCCGAGGGTCCCACAGGACGAGGTCCCCGAGGAGGACGTCATCGTCATCGATGTTGGATCTGTTGGTGCCGCTACGGGAAATCCAGGACATGGAGATGTAATTGTTTCGGGCGGGGAGGCACATCTCCATCTCCCTCATTATTTTGTACACACAATATGTTTGTTGAAATGCTTGAGTAGATTAAAATTAGTATCTTATGCGATTTTATTTATTTTGACGTGATAGAAAACAACTTCACAATAATCTTTGTTTTAAGCTTCTGTTATGGAACAAGTTCAGATGATACTTGGATATCTCTTCTGTTAGCTTATTAAGTGAAACTAACTAGAGCATAGAAGAGTGAAAACTTAGGTTAAAATTAAGAATTATGAATTTCCTTCGATAATTGTAACTCTTTGATGTAACAAGTTTTATACGCTGGAAAAAGGAATAAAATTTCTTGGATGTAACTAGAGCATACTTGTAGCATCTGAATAAGGATACGCTTTAGCTCTTGAACTTGAATCAAAGGATATGTTCTTGCATACTTATTATATGTTACTATTGCAGGATCAATCAATTTCAAAAGGAATGGTCTACAAGTGACTTTGAACATCATGCATTGAATGGTTTAGATCCTACAACCCAAGCTGAGGTGTGCCATTTTTTTTTACTATTTAATACTCATGATTTGTAAATGTTAAGGAAAATGTACCCTAGGACCTCACTTTTACATCATTCTAACAATCCTTGAAATAATTTGTACTTTAGAAGTGCATTATATTCTTTACAAGGTGTAGTGCCAATATTCAAAACCTGCAGTACATGTTATTCTTTAAAATGTTGTACTTTAGAAGCAAGTAAGTATTGCCTGTCAAAATTGAAGATTTGTTGATCAGAGAATGCTAGATCAATATGTGATTTCACGAGGGGCAGTAACTTATTTTCTTTTCATGGTGGACTGATTCTTAGGTGAATTATATCTGGATATATAATGGTTTGTAGGTTATGTATTCACTTTGTTCTCCTTGCATATCATCACAAACATGAAGCAGATAGAGGATCTGGTTATTGAGGGAGCTGCATCTTGAAATGTAGGCATGGATCAACATCCTTGTGGAGAGTTCTCATGCTCCATACACTACTATGATGTGAGAAAGCTTAGAAGATGATGACAAACTATATATATTTTACTTGTTTGTTAAATATATATTAGGATTTTAGAAATAAAAATCTGTCTGGACTAAGCATCTATTTAAGGGTGTTTCAGTTAGTAAAAAAACTGTATGCTTATCTTTTAGGGACACATGCAACTTAGTTGAGAAGAGAGATAATTTATTGATTTTCATGTTATCCAATGCTAAAGACTGGTAATCACCGAGGGTTAACAGGTGCCCTTAGGGCACTGGTTAGCACTGCCTTTATATGTCATATGTACATTTTGTATTGAGGCTAGAGTGACAAATGCTTAAGTTGTGGATTTATGTTTTGATGTTTTCATACTAGCTTCATCTTAGAACAAATAGTCAGTGAGATTTCTATCAGATACTACTTGTAGTTTGAAGTTGTGCATTTACGTTCCCTTGTATGTTTTCATACTTACTATAACTGTGGTAAATTTTGTTTTTTTTGTTTGTTCACTTTGTTATGTATCTTATTATAATTTCGGCAGGTTTCATCCAACTTGTATGGTTATGACTATTGAACAAGCAAAAAAATTAGAACGTTTTCTTTGTTCAGACTGTTCCTCAGAAGATGATGACAAACCATCAATGAATGGCTTTCATGTTTCGCCGATCTCTGAGCCAAAGGTGAGCATAGTATTGGTTATTCATTATCGATCTCTCTTTTAGTATCAATTAGTTCATTGTTCTTTCATCTTAAAGACGAGGAAAAAGGAAGTTTAGTCCGCGTTCTGAAATACATGTTATTAATTCTTTCAGAATCTCTTGTGTAGCTTGAAACTTCTATATGATTTCAACTTCTTGACGGTATGCTTTCATGGTTATATCTAGCCCTTCACTTACTTCTTTATAATTGTCATAACATAAGCATCACCACTATTACTTAATGTTTGTCTCATTTCTCCATGGCGGCAAGTTTTGGTTTTGCTTGGACAAAAATTCTTAGATTGTCATCTTACAACTATAAATATTGTTAGATGTTTATTAAACCAAAGCAGGGAGTACCCATATCTTCTTTTCATAATACTATTCTTTCCAGGGTAGTGGCATAATACTATTGTTTCTTAGAGTGGCTATTTGACCTTTTACTTTTAGTAGCCTAATCTTACTTTTGTTTCCAAATATGCCTCATTTTTTTATTTCGTAATGCTTTAAACATTTTTTTTATATAATAATGTGTTTTCTTCTCAATTTTGTGTAGGTTGGCGTGTGAATTTTTGATGGTTGTGGATAGCTAGAAGGAAAGAGGCGATCGAGACATTTTATATGGAAATGGAATAGTTTATTTTGGCCTACTAGGCGTACAACTATTTTTTGTACATCTTGAATGCTTTAATGATAACTACATTTTGTACATCTTGAATGTTCTAATGACAACTACTTTTTGTACATCTTGTTTAATGAAAAATATTCATGTTTTGGCAAACCTTTTCTGTATCTTGATTGATCGAAATAAAAGTTGGCGATTCAGCATGAATTTATATGGTTAATTGTATGTGATATCTGCAGAAATTGTGTAATGGCACTCAAAACGTCTAAATGTAATAGCGTTTCCAAAACTGTTGGCATTCATGAACACTATAATCCATCTACAGCATTCACGAACGCTATAAACAATCTACGGCATTCATGAACGCTATAATTCATCTACAACATTCACGAATGCTATAAACAATCCACAGCATTCACAAACGCTATAAACCATCCACAGCATACACGAACGTTATAATCCATCTACAACATTCAAGAACGCTATAAGGTTATAGCGTTCACATGTCTTGACATACTATAGCGTGGGCAATTATAGCGGACAAAATACGCTATAGAAGGCTTTATATAGCTTTCTGCGCGTGCTATTGTAGGCCATATTTGTTGTAGTGTGGACCAGACTCTAATGCAATTATCTTGAACAAGCTTCTAATGAAACATAAAGCTTGTAAAACTAGGCTATACAGCAGCAATGTCAAAGTAATATAATATAGGACAAAATCTAATTACGGAAGAGAACGATAAAACATCAACTAAATATACATGCAGTCTTGGTGTAGCAACGTCATCTATCAATGTATCATATCTTCAGCTAATACCTGGAGAGATCACCAGGTCCTCAGAGGACTAGCAAGACACATAATATACATGCATATTGTACAGTAAACAACATGCAGAATGAAGTAGAAAAATGTAAAATAGACAAAGATCAATAAGATGTCTCAATATCGTAACGCCATGGGACGCTCCCGACCTCGAGACAAAAGATAAGTCTCTACTACCGTAATGCCATGGGACACTCCCGGTCCTAGAGACGGGATAACAGGTCGATAAGAAGTCTCTAATACCGTAACGCCATTGGACGCTCCCAGTCCTAGAGATATCAGGGCTAATGTCGAATCAATCAATCATGACTACAGGTCAAGTCAAGCTCAAGGGCGAAGGTAGAAGACTAGTCAAAATTGTCACAAGACTCGCGTAGAACAATAACGGCATAAGATGACTCAATAAGGAACGTAAATAAGAAAGTAGAAGTAACATAAACATGAATGAAAGATATGAAGTAGAACTGGAAAGAGATAACAATATAGAATATGCATGTAAATACTGTAAAGTTTGGCAAGGTGTACTTGCCTGGTGTCGCGCTGTGAACCTGAAACGTCGCTCCCGCGTCAACGCCGCCGGAACCCGACGCTCCTAAATAATTAATTAACTAAATTAACCCACTACTCATGAACTTACAATATGACTTAATTAGTCAAGATAATGTTTTAAGATTATATTCAATTTCTCGTGGAACCCTTTAGACCCATACAATCACACACAGGCTCCACGAGACACCGAACACAGTTTTTTTTTGGGTTTCCAACTCCCAATTAATCAGTTATGTTGCTACTTCAATCATATACTTAAAAATCATATAAAAATAATAAGAATATTATTTAAAATAATTTTCTATAGATTTATCTCAGAATTTCCAGAATTTATATTTTTAAAGAATTATACTACTAGTTGTCTATCGGGTCGACTAGTCTACCCGAAATTTGTCTAGAACTTCATTAATTATCTAAAATTATATAAATCCTCAAAAATACAATTTAAAAATAATTAAAATGCCCTAAATATTAGAATATATAATTCTGATGCAAGGGTTTCATGGTACTAATGGTTTGGAATCTTCTAGGTCAACAAGTCACCCGAAAATGACTAATTTTGACCTATAATTTTCCAGACCAGAATTGAATTGATAAATTCGTGAAAAATGCTTAAAAATCCTAATTTAAATATATTAACCTACATAAAATTCATTTTTGAAAATTTCCTACAGAAACTTATAGTTCCTTCACAACGTGGTAAGTTTTGGCTCTACCGAAACATGAAAATAACTATCATAATTCATGAAACTTTTATGGGTGAAAATACTACCCAAGAGACATCAAAATAATATTTCTACAGAACTAATATCATAATTTCTACAGATTTATAGCATAGGTTTGAGATGAAAAAATTAGGGTTTCTTACCAAAAGTCCTTGCTAGTTGGGTTGTGGAGGCTTCTCCTTGCTAAAGCTCCCACCTTTATTGCTATCCTTGCTTGCTACTCCTCTCTTGATGAGTTTGGAGGGGTTGGCAATGGTTCTAGATGGTTGTATGGAGAAGATAGAGTTTTTTTTTTAGGGTTGGTTTGGTGGAGTTTGGATGGAAGAAGGATGAAAGAAGGAGCCTTTATGGAGAAGGATGAGTTATGTGATGGAGGGGATGATGTAGTAGAGGGGAGGGGATGCTATTTTCGAAATTAATGGTAAAGGAACTGCTCTTGGGTGATAAATAAGAATTTTTTGGTGTTAGGGTTAGGGTTTTGATAAGGGTTGATATATATATGGGCCCATGGGTTGAGTTTATATATGTAGGAGGGTGTTTCCATGCATAGCATGGCCCGCCAATGTAGGGGTTTATTTTTGGACGAAAATTACATGAAAATAATCTTTGGTTGGTCATATGTGGGGTCCACATGGATTGATTTGGTTATTTGATGAGTTGGCTAATTGATTGATTGAGGATTTAAATAAAAGGTTTTCTAATATGGAACTAGTTAGATTTCTAAATATAAATCCAATCTAAATCTGAATTAAATATACAATATATATATTTATTAATATATATTAATGCCCAACATGCCTACATAGGTTTGGGTTGAACTTTGGATCAAATATAAACTAATGCCAACTACGGTTACACTAGGATTACACGTAGACACTTTCTATAAATAGAAACTTTCCAAAATTGAAAACATATTAATATTAATAAAATATATATACAAAATATATATCAACATGAAGTTATTTGAGAGTACTACATGTCTATTTAGATTGAAATTTGGTTCGGGTCAAGTCGGGACTAAATTGGTACAACCGGGTCTCCTAGAAGGTCAATAATCTAATAATTAAATAAATAAATCATCGGTGGAGGTTAAGTCGCAACTTGGCCTGGTTTTCCTAGTTAGAACACACCTATGGCTCGACCTTCCCTACCATGGGTAATAGACTAGTAAGTACGTGTCACGACCCGCACCCTAGAGTTAGGGCACGAGAACGTAACAACGCCCAGCCTACGCCGCAGTGTCGGCGGTAGAACGCTGTCCTAGGTCTCATGCATCTAACAGTATAAGGCTAAGCAGTTTATACTCTCCGAATGGGGGTGACATAGCAGATACAGTCTCAATCACAACTAAGGTAGAGCAAGATAAAAGATAGGTAAAACATGAAATCCAAAAGAGATACAGCAGATAGAAGCCTAAGTGTCTAAGATACACAAACCCAAAAATACATCTCAAAGCTCAAATACAGTAATCCATAAAATAAATACAACTCCAGACAACTGAAAATAGCTAACTAAACAACCTCTAATGTGTCTCCTCTAGGCTAGCAGGCAACCTCCAGGCTATCTGTAAAATTTATCAACAGGTCCAGTCAGGACAGGAGCGAGCACAATACATCTCAATAAGTCATAACAGAAAAGGAAATGTAATCATGCTAGAGAATAAAATACAGGATCTGAAGAAATAGCATAATGTAAAAGAGAGACTGTAAGTAAATATCTATGATATATATAAAGAGAGACAGTGCTAGTGATTCAGAGTACTGGATAAACATGTGAATGGCTAAGGACTGATTCATGATTACACTACTTGGAATTGATTCATGATTACTCTACTTGGATTTATTCACATGTTCATTTATACTCCCCCATCCCCAATCAATACACAAGGATCCATTCAAGTTACGTTAAGATTCATGATTATACTACGTTGCCCATAAAGGGTGATTCATGAATTGATTCGTGAAGGCTCGGTGATCATGAGGGTACATGAGTCACTAGCTGATTCCCGAAGATTCATGATGATAGAAGCATATGATACGTGATGTAAGTGAAACACACATGACAAAAGTATCTGATGCTCCCGAGAGGGATAACATCTCATGAAGGAATCCATATAGTACCAATCCGTGTTACCAACGTGTCAGCATCAAGTAAGATAATCTAAAGCAGGAAATATAATCCTAAACATGATATGAAATGATCAGAGAATGTACTCGCCTGATAACCTGAACAGCTGATAAGTATAGGGGGTCCAACTGAAGCCACATAGTCCTATTAAAGCAACACATGTTACAAGGTGTTCAAGTTGTAATAAATGAATCTCTACAAGCAACTTATATTATCCTAGGTTCTTCTAAGTCAAAACAACTCTAGGTCAACTCCGGTCAATAATCTAGTCAAACTAGGTCAAGTGTTGGCTTACAGTTGACTTTGGGTCAACTGGTCAACTCTGGTCAAACATGGTCAATTCTAGTCTAATTATTAAAGATATAACGTGTACGTCGTTATTCGTACGTCGAAACTTACGACACGCAAATCGAGATAAGATGATTAACGGTAAGGTTAATAATCTAATTATAGTGATCCACGTGTCCGTCTTGTCAATTTCAGCGATGTGAGATCACTGGAATTGACTGATATCAGTTTCGTTGTACTAATCCCGAAATACGAACATTATAAGAATTAATTATTAATTAATTATAAAAAGGTTAGACTCAGAGAAATTATCAACAAACATTGTCGGACGATGAAATAAATATCGCCAACGTGTCCAGAATGGTCAAATTAGCTAGGATAGCCTCCTCATCGGTCCAATTTGGACACAAGGGCAAAAAGGTAATTTCGGGTCAAAACGGTATCCGTGTCGGAGCCGTTTTGCACCGAAATACGTGCAAGAAAACAAGTCTATAAAATATAACAAATTATATGTCCACAAAACCAGAATGACGATACGAACCCAACGGTATCTCCAGAATTGGATTCCGTTGACCCGATCTCAATTTGGTCCGTTGACCAGAACTTGGAATTCCGGTTTACACGGAAATACGTGACGGAGCTAATATTCTCAAAACTCAGCAAACTACATGTCAACGAGTCCAGAATGACGATACGAACTCAACGGTATATCCGAAATTGGATTCCGATGAGCCGACGCCAAAAAGTCCCGTTGACCCGGACTGTGGGACCCACTTTGCACCGAAAAACGTGCCAGGGCCCACGTCCTCCAAATCTAACAAATTTATATGAAAACATGCCAGAACGATGCCAAGAGTCTAATGGTGGTGTCAGAAATAAAATCTGGAGTCCCGTGTTCAAAAATAGAATTTTACAAGTTGGAAATTACGAATTCGGACGACCAACTTTGGCGTCGAATTCAACCAATCAAACAAGCTCACAATGAAACGAAACTGGAGGGGTAGCAAGAGGGTTATACCAGCTTCGCACAGGAACTGGTAGCACGCCAAACGGAGCTGCGGTGGAGGAGGTACAAGCTGACGAAGTTGACCCCACGAAACTGTCCAAAATTAATACAATTTAAACGGTCAACTTGGTGGCCGGTTTTGATGTATCAAACGATAAAATCAACGGATAAAAATTGACAGGAGTGAAGTTGCATATACCGAGATTGCGACGGAGCAAAGAAATCGCTGATCCAACGGTCGGATTCTCGGAAAAATGTGCACGAAGTCGCTGCGACGGAACGCAAAATCTGGATCGTTCCCGCACGCGTCACGACGGAACTTCGTGCGAAACGCACGAATCGCCTCGGCGGCACGTCCCGGAGGACGGTGGCCGCCATGGGGCCTATCCCAGGGGTTTACCCGACCATGTGGGGGTCGGCCACGCCGACCCCGGCGGCCACGCCGGCGGCGGCGACGCCGCACGCGCGCGAAGTTGTGCACGGCCATGCCCGCTGCTGCAGCTGCTGTGCAAGCGCTGGCTTGCGCGGCCTGGCCTGGCCTAGCCCGGCAACAGCGGGGGGCTGCACGGCCGGTGCTGTGCACGGCGGGTTGGCGCACGGTTGGTGGTGGCGGAGCCAAGGTGGTACGGGTGGTGTTGATAACCATGGTGTTGGAGGTGGTATGATGGTGGTGGTGGTTATCTAATGTGGAGAAGAAGGAGGATAGGAGGAGGATGGCCACTGGTGGTGGCCGACGGCCTAGGCCAAGGTGGTGGAGACTGGTGGTCGGGCTGAGGAGATGAAGGGAATGGGTTGCTGCTGTTGTTGTGTTGTTTTGGTTTGTATGGGAAAAAATATGTAAGAGAGAGAAAGAGAGTAATTGATGTGTGTGTGAGTTTGTGAGGGGAGGAGAGAGAATACCACCCCTAGAAGTTAGGGCCGACGACAATTCCTAGGCTTGGGTGTGTTGGCTGCTAGGTGAGAATGGGGGGTTGTGATGAGTTGGGGTAGATCAAGGGCTAGGATTTAAATGGAGAATTAGATTTGTTTTAGGGATTTTTAATAGAAGGAATTTCCCATTGAATATTAAAATAGGTAGACAGATATTAAATAGTATTTTTGGGCAAGGAAAATGAGGGCGTCCCGATGGAGGGTAGCACGAAGCTGGACTGGACTTGGTGGAGCCGGATTGGATCAAAACCGGACATTGTGCAAAAATCGAATTAAAATTAGGTGTTGATGATCATAGGCAAATAAGTAGCACATGGGAATTCCAATAAATGGGACACAAGTGACATACGGGTAGTAGGCTCAATGTGGGCCATGTCCATAATTGGGTCTGACAGGTTTTGGTCGACAGGGTACCCACAAATCAAGTTAGAAAATAACTGTGACACCGTGGGGTGAAATAAAATCGGGTCACGTGTTAGGAAAGTTGTGTGAAGCAAATAAAGCACAAAATGGCGTGTCTGAGTGGGACACCAAGGTCATGGGTGAAGAGCGTCTCGAGTAGATCATGTATGATGAGTTGGTTTCAAGAGAATGACTGGTCTGGTGCTCCCAAATTAAAAGTCACGGTAACGTGCTAATAATGATCAAGGAAAAGAGTGGGAAAATTAATTAATGATCAAATGGTCTAATTTGACCCGAAGTTGTGCGAAGCAGAAAGAGTACAAGGGAACAAGTTTGGATGGGACACTATATACCATTATGAAGGTAATCCTGTCCACTACAAAACTCGTGAAGAAGATTTCCAGAGTTGAACATCCCTGACTGTCACGCCCCAGAACCAGAATACTGGAGAGCGGGGGAATGACTCAGCCAGCTACGTATTACGGGTAGATGAATACCGTATAATACGATCAATGTTGTCTAACCAGACGAGGGGGTGCATACTACATAAAGGTCTCACTATGGTCACTTCACATCTATTGTCTCAATCATTCGAACAAGAAACAGTAATAGAGAACATGTAAGATAAAGCAGTAAGGCGTCCCAAACGCTCTGTCAAAATGTTCTTGATATCTGGCTTTACAAAACATAGCCAGATCTGATGTAGCAACATATACACAATTGTTATCAGCTGCAGTCTGACTTTAGTTACAATTATGTAAAAGTAAGTACAAGACGATTCGACTAACATGTCGGTGCCAAACGGCAAAGTATAAGGTAAATAACAAAACGAGCGGGGAAGTAAGAAACCCACTCGAGTCCTCCTGCGATCATCCCTCTAGTGTTGACCATCTTGGAGGTAGAAGTAAATTGAGTCCTCGGAAACCGGCTCTAAATCTGGCCATGCAAAACCAGAGAGGTTAGACCTCTAATAGCAAGTACCGCAAGGAAGCACGATATGAGGCATTAAACCAGTAAATAAGAGAATATAATAATAGATCTCTGCTTGCTACTGGGATTCACATAACATCACGACACTTCGAACCAACCTCCCAACCAAACAAGGACAGAAGTTGGCCCGTCATGTCCTGATGTTCTGATCATCTCAGTTAGGTAACAGAGTAGGTACAGTACACAAACAAATCAACTTAAACGGCCATCCAACTCCTACGGCTTACTACTGTGAGTTCCAAGTTATCCTGGAATTATGCAATAAGGATTTCTCAGTTCTTACTATGGACAAGCAAGGCTAGTCTATCCAATCAATCAATTGCGCCAATCATGAATTAGACGAGTCCCAGCGGGACGCCCGTCATCAATATACAATATACAATAATATAAGCAGATACTGCTCCCTGCCCGTGTGGCAGATTTGTAGTATCTGTGGAAACCAGCCGGCCTGTTGGGCACTAATAGTCCCAAAGAGGGCTGCCATGTAAGAACTCGGGAATCTATTCTCTCCATGCAATCATTATTTTATTTAACTTAATAGTCTCTACGTTGAGTGAAATCCCATGCCGTGGATCATGGTCATTCGGAATGAGTACTTTCGTACGGGGTACGATATGCACAACTCTACAACGATGCCCGTGCGGTTAGGTTGTAGGTCTTACATAGCGTAATGCAACAATCCAAACTAACCACGGAACAATCATGCCTTGACCATAAAGTACACATGCTTCTTTTATAGTAAAATAAATAAATAAATAAATTGAAGCCTGCATGTATGCCTGTATGTCAAGATTCGGGAATCGGCCAATCGATTATAGTAGTTCATACTTAATATGAACGTGTCTCATTCATTCATTTCAAAAAGACGACTAGGCAGTCTCTTAGTTCCATCTAGGAACGCATGATCAATAATTAATCAAGATAACAATCAATGTTAATTAATGCCAAATTCGGAAAATAAACATTGGGAAATAAATAATGCTTGGGAAATAAAGAATCTCATGCGCTGTGGGAAAGGTTGGGAAATAAATAATATCATGCGCCTGAGGGAAATGATTGGGAAATAATTAAACTCATGCGCTGTGGGAAAGGTTGGAAAATAAATAATATCATGCGCCTGAGGGAAATGATTGGGAAATAATTAAACTCATGCGCTGTGGGAAAGGTTGGAAAATAAATAATATCATGCGCCTGAGGGAAATGATTGGGAAATAATTAAACTCATGCGCTGTGAAATAAGGTTAGAAAATAAATAATCCATGCGCCTGAGGAATGAGATTGGGAAATAAATAATCTCATGCGCCTGAGGAATGAGATTGTGGGAAATAAATATCATGTGCTGTGGAATAAGATTGAGAAATAAATAATCCATGCGCCTGAGGAATGAGATTGGGAAATAAATAATCTCATGCGCCTGAGGAATGAGATTATGGGAAATAAATATCATGCGCTGTGGAATAAGATTGGGAAATAAATAATCCATGCGCCTGAGGAAGGTGGCTGTGAGAAATAAATAAACTCAGGGAAGCTGTGGAAAATAAATAAACTCATGCGCCTGAGGGAATCTGTGGGAAATAAATAAACTCATGCGCCTTGGCTGTGAGAAGTGATTGGGAAATAAATAAATCATGCGCCTTGGCTGTGAGAAGTGATTGGGAAATAAATAACTCATGCGCCTTGGCTGTGGGAAGTGATTGGGAAATAAATAACTCATGCGTCTTGGCTGTGGGAAGTGATTGGGAAATAAATAACTCATGCGCCTTGGCTGTGGGAAGTGATTGGGAAATAAATAACTCATACGCCTTGGCTGTGAGAAGTGATTGGGAAATAAATAACTCATGCGCCTTGGCTGTGGGAAGTGATTGGGAAATAAATAACTCATGCGCCTTGGCTGTGGGAAGTGATTGGGAAATAAATAACTCATGCGCCTGAGGAATGAAGATTTGATGCGGCTGGGAATAAAGATTTCCATGCACTTGAGGAATAAAGATTTGATGCGGCTGGGAATAAAGATTTCCATGCGCTTGAGGAATGGAGATTTGATGCGGCTGGGAATAAAGATTTCCATGCGCTTGAGGAATGGAGATTTGATGCGGCTGGGAATAAAGATTTCCATGCGCTTGAGGAATGGAGATTTGATGCGGCTGGGAATAAAGATTTCCATGCGCTTGAGGAATGGAGATTTGATGCGGCTGGGACTGTTCTTCTTCTCCGAATTTTCTGAGAACAGAACCATGGGAACCATGGAAGCCATTGCTTCCAAGCTTCATAAATCCTTCATCCCAAGCCCAAATATGGACTTCCATAGGTCAAAATTGGGTAGAACGAAATTCTCTACAACATGGAACCATCGAAACTAGAAGATAACAAGGTTTACTAGATCAAAACCTAAGAAATCCGAAAATGTATCAAACTTAGATCTACAACAAATAAGCCATGGAAATTGAAAATGCTAAGTACTAAAGAGACTTAGAATCAAATGAGGAAGATGATGGAACAATAAAAATGGGGATCCATCAAGAAGCAAGTTGGCACTTGCCTATCTCTTCTAGGTTGGTAGGAGAGTTATGAGGAAGAAGAAGTGAAATGGAAAGAAGTAATGAAGAGAGAGAAATGGTTTTGGGCTTTAAATGAAGGGGTGGTGGTAGGTGGAAGTATTGGGCCGGATCCAATGGGTTCATCCAAGGCCAACCCGTAAGCAAAGCAAAGAGGTAAAAGCAGAAAATAAATGCAGGAATAAAAGCAGGAAATAAAGTGCAGAAATAAAATTGCAGAAAATAAATTAACATGAAAATTTAAAGAGCAGATTAATTAACTAACATAAATTTACAAAAATTTAAATACAGAATAATACATGGTAACTATTAAATAAATACGTATTCTGGGAACGAGAAGTGACATCTCTACCCTCCTTAGAAAAATTCCGTCCTCGGAATTTCAGATCCAAGCATGATAGAAATATCGAAGCTAAACTAATCTAAGTATAAACAATTAGAGTAAGCAATCATTCTACAATATTAACAGTAGAAACATATCCATGCTGAACATTCTACGACACCAAGCAATTCTACTTACAACGTGACAAGCATGAGGGGTTAAGACAATCAAGGTATACAGAAAGAGATATACCTTGTGAGTCAAACAGGTGCGGATACCGTGATCGGATATCATCCTCACGTTCCCACGTTGACTCCCCCAAAGAGTGATGACCCCAAGCAACCCGGACAAGGTTAATTGTTCGGTTCTTGAGTACCTTCTCTCTTCGGTCCAAAATAGACACAGGCTGTTCCTCGTAAGACAGGTTGGTACCAACAACCAGCTCAGAATGATCAAGGACATGGCTTGGGTCTGATACATACCTTCGCAATTGAGATACATGAAACACATCATGCACCTCTCGTAACGAAGGTGGAAGGGATAAACGATAAGCAACATCGCCTACCCTCTCAAGGATAACAAACGGGCCCACGTATCGGGGACTCAACTTTCCGCGAATGCCAAATCTAATGACCCCACGGGTAGGTGAGATCCGCAAGAATACGTGGTCCCTAACAGAAAATTCTAGCGGCCTACGATGCTGGTCTGCCCAATGACGATGCCGATCCTGCGCAACTCGAAGTCGCTCTCTAATTCCTTTAACCAATTCTACTGTCTGAACAATCATCTCCGGGCCTAACATCTTTCTCTCCCCGATATCGTCCCACGCTAGTGGCGACCTACACTTCTTACCATATAGTGCTTCAAATGGCGCCATCTGGATACTGGCTTGATAACTGTTGTTATATGAGAACTCGACCAAGTGTAGGTGGCTCTCCCAAGATCCTCCAAAATCTAGGGTGCAAGCTCGCAACATGTCTTCTAAAGTATGAATTGTTCTTTCTGATTGTCCATCTGTCTGTGGATGGTAAGCCGTGCTAAATCTTAACCTGGTACCCAAGCTATGATGTAAGCTCTTCCAAAAATGTGATGTAAAACGGGTATCTCTGTCTGACACAATACTGACTGGGACCCCATGGTGTCTGACTATCTGCTGTATATATAATTCTGCCAACTTCTCCGTAGATTGACCTACTCTAAAAGGAAGAAAATGTGCCACCTTCGTAAGCCGATCTACGATTACCCAAATAGCATCCTTACCACTTGGGGATCTTGGTAAACCGATCACAAAGTCCATTGTAATATGCTCCCACTTTCATTCCGGGATAGGAAGCGGTTGCAATAATCCAGCTGGCCTCTGCTGCTCTGCCTTCACTTGCTGACATACCAAGCAACGGGAAACGAATCTAGCTATCTCCCTCTTCATCCCGTTCCACCAGAAGTGCTGCTTGATATCTTGGTACATCTTGGTCCCTCCAGGGTGTATGGAATACTGAGAACTGTGAGCTTCTGCCATAACCTCCTGTCTGATATCTCCACTAGGTACACATAGACGTGACCCAAACCTAAGTGTACCATCTTTATGGATTTGCATCTCCTTCCTGAGTCCTGACTCACCTTCTTTCCTAAGCTTCTGAATCCTTGGGTCTTGTGCCTGAGCTGCCTTGATCCTATCTACCAAGTTGGATTGAACTTGTAGACTCGCCAGAACTCCTACATCACTAGGAAGTATAACCTCGATGCCCATCTCCTGAAGGTCTTCTAAAATGTGCTTCTGTGTTGTCAACATAAATGCGCCGCCTCTCCTGCTAAGAGCGTCTGCTACCACATTAGCCTTGCCTGGATGATACTGAAGCTCCACGTCGTAATCCTTGATCAACTCCAACCATCTTCTCTGCCTCATGTTCAGTTCCTTCTGAGTAAAGATGTACTTCAGACTTTTATGGTCCGTATACATCTTCACTCGGTCACCATATAAGTAATGCCTCCATAGCTTCAAAGCGAATACTACTGCCGCCAACTCCAAATCATGAGTTGGATAATTCTTCTCGTGGTCTCGAAGCTGCCTAGATGCATACGCTATCACCTTCCCATGTTGCATGAGGACACATCCAAGTCCTTTACCTGACGCATCACAATAAACAGTAAAACCTCCGGGTCCAACTGGCAATGTAAGAATAGGCGCTGATATCAACTTCTGCTTCAGATTCTCAAATAATGTCTGGCATTCTGCCGACCAGACGAATGGTACATCCTTCCGTGTCAAGCGAGTCATGGGTGCTGAAAGCCTTGCAAAGTCTGATACAAACCTTCTGTAATATCCTGCCAATCCCAAGAAACTCCGCACATCTGCTACGGTCTTGGGTACTGGCCAACTTTCTACTGCTTCTACCTTCTTGGGATCCACTGCTACTCCGGCTCCTGATATGATATGACCCAGAAATGAAATGTGATCCGACCAAAACTCACATTTGCTGAGCTTGGTATACAACTGGTTCTCTCTCAGAACCTGTAACACCTTCCTGAGGTGGTCTTCATGCTCCTCTTCACTAGCAGAGTATACAAGAATGTCGTCGAGAAATACAACGACAAACTGATCTAAGTATGGCATAAAGATGCGGTTCATCAAATCCATAAATATTGCTGGAGCATTGGTCAAACCAAACGGCATTACTAAGAATTCATAATGCCCATACTTCGACCTGAATGCTGTCTTGGGAATGTCTTCCTTCCGAACCCTCACTTGATGATACCCTGAACGAAGATCTATCTTGGAGAAAACTCTAGCTTTGCTCAACTGATCAAATAAGTCGTCGATCCTGGGTAGTGGGTACTTGTTCTTCACTGTTGCCGCGTTAAGCTTCCTGTAATCAATGCACAATCTGGATGATCCATCCTTCTTCCCCACAAGTACCACTGGTGCTGCCCATGGTGACACGCTAGCTTGGATGAACTTCTTCTCCTTCAGTTCCTCTATGTGCTGATATACCTTGGCCTGCTCTGAATCCGCCATTCTGTAAACCCGATCTGATATCGGTTTAGTTCCAGGTGCCAATTCTATACTGAACTCAATATCTCTAACTGGTGGTAGACCTGGAAGTTCTTCGGGAAATACGTCCAGAAATTCTTCAACTACCTTCAGAACTTGAACTTCTTCCATTGCCGTCACTACTCCCTGCTCTTGTTGAGTTGCTACTGATCTGACTAAGGTGAACCGCTTCATGCCTGGAATATCAAAAGATACACTCCCTCTACGATAATCTATTGTCGCATGACTGTCTTTCAGCCAGTCCATGCCTAAGATAACGTCGAAATTTCCAACAGGAAATTCTATCAACCGGGCGGATAAGGAATGCCCGCAAACTACAACGCTACATGCTAGAATAACTCTACTAACTCCTACGAGCCCATTACCAGTGAGTATATTCAACCTCCCTGGCAATGCCTCGAACTCCATTCCTAGCCGTGTTGCAAATTGTGCAGATATAAATGAATGGGATGCTCCCGAATCAAACAATGCTACTGCGGGATAAGAGGCGACGAGAATGTTACCTGCCACAACATCTCCCGATGCCAATGCCTCTTCCAAGGACAGAGTGAATGCCTGCCCTCGACCTCCTTGCTGGTTCCCATGCTGCGGCCTAGCCTGGTGCTGCCGCTGGCCCCTGCCTTGGTGATGCTGGGGTGGTCTATGCTGGTGTTGTTGCATCGGCGGTCCCTGCTGCCGAAACATCTGAGCCTGCGTCATGAACGGACGCTGGGCCAACGGTCTCACTGCTACCGCTGGTCCTCGATACTGTCCTGCCCCTGGTGCTGGCAGAGCAGGAAACTGTTGTACTGGTCCTCCTGACCTCGAATTCATGGGACATGTGGTAACCCGATGATCTGGGTTTCCACATATCAAACACTGCCCGTTCAATGTCCGACACACATCTCTAGTGTGCCCTATCTTCCCGCAATATGTGCAGCCTGCTGGGGGTTGCTGGTTCTTCCTCTGATGCTGTTGCTGCTGCCTTGGTGGTACTGGTCCTCGTATCGCCACATTGTGGATACGAATGCCAGTGGATGGTGTTGTTGTTCGGGGTGCTGCTCCCCCTCCTCCTTCAATCTGACTGTGGGATCTCTTCTGACCTCCAGTCCTTGCCGCAAGCCTCTGAATGGTTATCTCATGCCTTCGAGTTGTCGTCAATACTTCATCAAAAGTTTGGTAATTGTGCCCCTCTATCAATTACAAGAGCTCAAGATGAAACCCTTGCTGGAACCTCATAGCCCTCTGGCTCTCTGTGGCTACCATCTCCGGGGCGAACCTACTCAATCTGCAGAACTCCGCTGCATAAGCATCTACCGTCTTGCCAGCCTGTCTGAGATTGATAAACTTCTGTTGTAGCTCAAACTGCGCCACAACTCCATAGTACTTCGTCTTGAATCTTGCTGTAAAATCGTCCCAAGCCACAGGACGTCTGATGCCTACCTCCTCTGATTCCCACCAATCACGTGCGAGATCTTGAAGTAACAGCTTCACTAGATCCACACGTTCTTCTGCTGGCACCTTAGCTGCTGTCAGAATAGCCTCCATATCCTTAAGCCATGCATCTGCTGAGATGGCATCCTCCGTGCCCTCGAAACGACGGGGGTTGTACTTACAAAACCTGGCTGATGCTCCTGAATCTGGCCTTGCCCCTCTTTCCAAAGCTGTCTGTAATCCTTGGTTAAGTAGTACATTCTGCTCTTGTAACTGAGCGTGCATGCGCTGCTGGGCTAACATCTGATGTTGCTGAGTAGCCATCATCCCTCTCATGATCTCCAGAAGGGCTGGTGTGTCCACTTCCACTGGGGTAGGTGGAACTATTGGTGGTGTTGGAACCTCCGGATACTGCGGTCCAACTGCTGGTTCCACTATCACCTCTTCTTGAATAGCCTCTTGAGGTTGTACTGGCTCTTGTTGCTGACCAACCTGGTCAGGTTGCCCATGTTGCCCTTGTTGTTGTTGCCCAATCCTGACAGATGCGGACGAGGTGCCCCTAAGAAAAGGGACAAGAGAATAATCAAACGGTCGGACAGGGAAGATCAATGAAGTCAAAGGATACCGGAATGTCAAGCTAGAATCGAGAATACGAATCAGGAGATCAAGGGGAAACATGTGTGATTGAGACATCCTATAAATTAAAACACCCCACAAGTCTAAAATCAGACCTGCATGGGCCACCACTAAAACTTTGTCACGCCCCAGAACCAGAATACTGGAGAACGGGGGAATGACTCAGCCAGCTACGTATTACGGGTAGATGAATACCGTATAATACGATCAATGCTGTCTAACCAGACGAGGGGGTGCATACTACATAAAAGTCTCACTATGGTCACTTCACATCTATTGTCTCAATCATTCGAACAAGAAACAGTAATAGAGAACATGTAAGATAAAGCAGTAAGGCGTCCCAAATGCTCTGTCAAAATGTTCTTGATATCTGGCTTTACAAAACATAGCCAGATCTGATGTAGCAACATATACACAATTGTTATCAGCTGCAGTCTGACTTTAGTTACAATTATGTAAAAGTAAGTACAAGACGATCCGACTAACATGTCGGTGCCAAACGGCAAAGTATAAGGTAAATAACAAAACGAGCGGGGAAGTAAGAAACCCACTCGAGTCCTCCTGCGATCATCCCTCTAGTGTTGACCATCTTGGAGGTAGAAGTAAGTTGAGTCCTCGAAAACCGGCTCTAAATCTGGCCATGCAAAACCAGAGAGGTTAGACCTCTAATAGCAAGTACCGCAAGGAAGCACGATATGAGGCATTAAACCAGTAAATAAGAGAATATAATAATAGATCTCTGCTTGCTACTGGGATTCACATAACATCACGACACTTCGAACCAACCTCCCAACCAAACAAGGACAGAAGTTGGCCCGTCATGTCCTGATGTTCTGATCATCTCAGTTAGGTAACAGAGTAGGTACAGTACACAAACAAATCAACTTAAACGGCCATCCAACTCCTACGGCTTACTACTGTGAGTTCCAAGTTATCCTGGAATTATGCAATAAGGATTTCTCAGTTCTTACTATGGACAAGCAAGGCTAGTCTATCCAATCAATCAATTGCGCCAATCATGAATTAGACGAGTCCCAGCGGGACGCCCGTCATCAATATACAATATACAATAATATAAGCAGATACTGCTCCCTGCCCGTGTGGCAGATTTGTAGTATCTGTGGGAACCAGCCGGCCTGTTGGGCACTAATAGTCCCAAAGAGGGCTGCCATGTAAGAACTCGGGAATCCATTCTCTCCATGCAATCATTATTTTATTTAACTTAATAGTCTCTACGTTGAGTGAAATCCCATGCCGTGGATCATGGTCATTCGGAATGAGTACTTTCGTACGGGGTACGATATGCACAACTCTACAACGATGCCCGTACGGTTAGGTTGTAGGTCTTACATAGCGTAATGCAACAATCCAAACTAACCACGGAACAATCATGCCTTGACCATAAAGTACACATGCTTCTTTTATAGTAAAATAAATAAATAAATAAATTGAAGCCTGCATGTATGCCTGTATGTCAAGATTCGGGAATCGGCCAATCGATTATAGTAGTTCATACTTAATATGAACGTTTCTCATTCATTCATTTCAATAAGACGACTAGCCAGTCTCTTAGTTCCATCTAGGAACGCATGATCAATAATTAATCAAGATAACAATCAATGTTAATTAATGCCAAATTCGGAAAATAAACATTGGGAAATAAATAATGCTTGGGAAATAAAGAATCTCATGCGCTGTGGAAAAGGTTGGAAAATAAATAATATCATGCGCCTGAGGGAAATGATTGGGAAATAATTAAACTCATGCGCTGTGGGAAAGGTTGGAAAATAAATAATATCATGCGCCTGAGGGAAATAATTGGGAAATAATTAAACTCATGCGCTGTGGGAAAGGTTGGGAAATAAATAATATCATGCGCCTGAGGGAAATGATTGGGAAATAATTAAACTCATGCGCTGTGAAATAAGATTGGGAAATAAATAATCCATGCGCCTGAGGAATGAGATTGGGAAATAAATAATCTCATGCGCCTGAGGAATGAGATTGTGGGAAATAAATATCATGCGCTGTGGAATAAGATTGAGAAATAAATAATCCATGCGCCTGAGGAATGAGATTGGGAAATAAATAATCTCATGCGCCTGAGGAATGAGATTGTGGGAAATAAATATCATGCGCTGTGGAATAAGATTAGGAAATAAATAATCCATGCGCCTGAGGAAGGTGGCTGTGAGAAATAAATAAACTCAGGGAAGCTGTGGAAAATAAATAAACTCATGCGCCTGAGGGAATCTGTGGGAAATAAATAAACTCATCGCCTTGGCTGTGAGAAGTGATTGGGAAATAAATAAATCATGCGCCTTGGCTGTGAGAAGTGATTGGAAAATAAATAACTCATGCGCCTTGGCTGATTGGGAAATAAATAACTCATGCACCTTAACTGTGGGAAGTGATTGGGAAATAAATAACTCATGCGCCTTGGCTGTGGGAAGTGATTGGGAAATAAATAACTCATGCGCCTTGGCTGTGGGAAGTGATTGGGAAATAAATAACTCATGCGCCTTGGCTGTGGGAAGTGATTGGGAAATAAATAACTCATGCGCCTTGGCTGTGAGAAGTGATTGGGAAATAAATAACTCATGCGCCTTGGCTGTGGGAAGTGATTGGGAAATAAATAACTCATGCGCCTTGGCTGTGGGAAGTGATTGGGAAATAAATAACTCATGCGCCTGAGGAATGAAGATTTGATGCGGCTGGGAATAAAGATTTCCATGCGCTTGAGGAATGAAGATTTGATGCGGCTGGGAATAAAGATTTCCATGCGCTTGAGGAATGGAGATTTGATGCGGCTGGGAATAAAGATTTCCATGCGCTTGAGGAATGGAGATTTGATGCGGCTGGGAATAAAGATTTCCATGCGCTTGAGGAATGGAGATTTGATGCGGCTGGGAATAAAGATTTTCATGCGCTTGAGGAATGGAGATTTGATGCGGCTGGGACTGTTCTTCTTCTCCGAATTTTCTGAGAACAGAACCATGGGAACCATGGAAGCCATTGCTTCCAAGCTTCATAAATCCTTCATCCCAAGCCCAAATATGGACTTCCATAGGTCAAAATTGGATAGAACGAAATTCTCTACAACATGGAACCATCGAAACTAGAAGATAACAAGGTTTACTAGATCAAAACCTAAGAAATCCGAAAATGTATCAAACTTAGATCTACAACAAATAAGCCATGGAAATTGAAAATGCTAAGTACTAAAGAGACTTAGAATCAAATGAGGAAGATGATGGAACAATAAAAATGGGGATCCATCAAGAAGCAAGTTGGCACTTGCCTATCTCTTCTAGGTTGGTGGGAGAGTTATGAGGAAGAAGAAGTGAAATGGAAAGAAGTAATGAAGAGAGAGAAATAGTTTTGGGCTTTAAATGAAGGGGTGGTGGTAGGTGGGAGTATTGGGCCGGATCCAATGGGTTCATCCAAGGCCAACCCGCAAGCAAAGCAAAGAGGTAAAAACAGAAAATAAATGCAGGAATAAAAGCAGGAAATAAAGTGCAGAAATAAAATTGCAGAAAATAAATTAACATGAAAATTTAAAGAGCAGATTAATTAACTAACATAAATTTACAGAAATTTAAATACAGAATAATACATGGTAACTATTAAATAAATACGTATTCTGGGAACGGGAAGTGACACTGACACTCCAAATATCAAAGGCACGAAAAAACACATTTACAAATAAATAAACAGAATACATTATTTCTCGAAACTAATCAATCAAAAAATTAAAATAAAATAATAAATAAAAAAAATCAACCCGAAATTCAGGGTGCTCACATCCTACCCACCTTATAAAAATTTCGTCCTCGAAATTAAAATGTTCGTACTCCTTCTAGGTCAAACCCCCACAATCAAGTCCCAGAACTTAAATAAAACGTATGACTAAAAAGGACGACATACAGGGTCATGGCATACGGTGGTAGTGAAAGTCTCATCTAGGTATACTAGTCATGCTAAACCAAAATGGTCATAGGGTATCAAAACACACAAGCAATCTAGGGTGCTAAACTAGAAAAGATACAGAAATAACAAATCATCAAAACTGTAAGGCAGTCTATCATTCTACACGAAAACTGGTATCATCATAAAAAAAATAAAGAAAGGTAACTACCAATTATCTATAAAGGGTTCAGAAAATCAAAATCAAAAGTTAAGGAATGAAAGTCACTTACATGGAAATTCAATCACAATATGTATATATATATATATATAGAGGGTGTGTTAGAGAGGGAAAAGCTAGTATTATGTAATGTTATATGGTTTGTGTGTGTATGGGTGTATGTGAACAGGTTCATATGGTTAGATAGTAGGCATGTGTGTATGTAAAATATACATGAAATTGTATATGAGGATTTGGGTTTCAAAACAATAGCTATCCAGTACACTACTCATGGCATATTGGTTAAACAATCTACAATACACAACCTATTTACTCATAACATGCATGGCTAACCATATATATATATATATATATATATATATATATATATATATATATATATATATATATATATATATATATATATATATAAAGAGGTAGAGATTTAGTTATGTATCTATAAACATTATAACATGTACGCATAACTCTATATATATCTATATAGATATATAAACATAACATAGAGAGGAAGGGTTAGGTTTACATGGCAGCGTATACTAAGTTAGGGTGTGTGTGTGTCCTTGTACAGGGTTATAGCTTAGTATTGAAAGATTAAATCCAGTTTTAGTTCAGCATTTACATACAAAATCTGAAAATGAGCTAACGTTTAACAAGTGTAATATAATACAGTTTCAGAATTTAGGGGTTTGAAACATCACAACCAACTCAATGCTCATAACACGTCCTAACATGATAGAATGAAACCCTAACATACTATCCACACATCTAGCTATGCATACAGTTCAATATTACATATTAAATCTAAAATTGAACTAACCATTTAAAATAAATATAAAAATGTTAACATGTATTCAGTTTTAGGATTTTGGAGAAATTCGAACATCAAACCAACCCAATGTTTATTACAAACTAACATGTAAGAATATGAAACCTAAATTTATATTCCTACTTACCACAAGGTATATAGCTCAAAATATTACATTTAAAACAACAATTTGAACTAATATTTAAAATCCAATATTAAGGGTTAATGTGCACACAGTCTTAGATTTGACAAATTTAAACACAAAACTCAACAAATTTTTTTTTTTTTGAATTGAAACCCTACGTATAACATACATGTGCAGTGATGTAAACATAACTAATAACATGAAATCTTTATTTGAATTACGAATTTAAACTGGAAAATAGAAAACCAGAAATATTGGGATTTTGACAATTTAAACATCAATAACATATTAATATGTATTTAGATAGGTGGGAAATCAAGTGTAGCATGCATACGTGTCAGGCAAAGAGTCTGTGTCCACTATATATATATTCTCATGTCCCAATATAAAAATCAAATTCTATATCAAGACCAACATTTAGATTCCTACCAAGATTGCAAAGTAGGTGATTGGTGAAATCAAGACAGTTATTATTATTATTATTATCATTTAATACAAGAATAGTAGCAAGAAGGAAATAACAATAAAATCTGTTCTGTTTATTTGTTTAAAAGAAGGAACCATTTTAAAACCCAGAGCTAAATTATCAAATCCAAAATAAGTCTAGCAAAATCATTGATTCATTGTATTAAGAAGAAACTCATAGCAAGAAGTTACACAAAGGTTTATAAAAATAGATAAACCTACTCCTAAGTTAAACAATGAGAAGCGAAATAAAACAAAACAACAATAAATCTCTTTTTTTTTAATGACTGAAACAAAAGTAGAGAAAACATGTTCAAAATATTTAAGGTACAATCTGATAATCATATGCGTCTATCCAATATCATGGTACTCTAAATCCTCGTCATACTAGTAAGCAAGGCTACGATAATCACAGAGTCCTCGACTTAGGCACATACCTCTAGAATCGTGGTATTTAACATTTTCGCGATGCCGCTAGCTTGGCTGCGAAAACCTTAAATTCCCACACCCGAGAAATATATCCAAAATCAGACTATATGTCATCACCATGCTGGCTAATGTGACTATAGAAGACTAGATTCCATAACTTAGATGACCTAGCCCATATAATTTTATCTTGACAAAATTAAATTAAATCAACAATGAATACCCAAAATCAAATAAAATTTATCAACGAACATCAAGATTCAAAAATGAACAAAAATCCTTCAAATCATATAAATACAAACTCGGATGCTACAGCTAACATCAAGATTCAAAATTCAACAATCTTCCATCAAAATCAATAAATACGAACTCAAATTCAACAATAATCCATCAAAATCAAATTCATAACAGGAAGTAAAGATAAATCAAATCAAGAGAAAAAAGAAAATAAAAGAGTTTTTAAATCAGAGTTAAACAAGATTCTCAAGGGTCGTCCCAGGAATCTCTCAAGGAGGCCTAACTGTGATTGAGTACCTTCAAAAATATCTCCTAATCCTACTGCAGGCTGTAGTGATACTCTAGTTCGAATACCACTACATAAACTCGACCTGCATGGGCCACCACTAAAAACGTGTCACGACCCGCACCCTAGAGTTAGGGCACGAGAACGTAACAACGCCCAGCCTACGCCGCAGTGTCGGCGGTAGAACGCTGTCCTAGGTCTCATGCATCTAACAGTATAAGGCTAAGCAGTTTATACTCCCCGAATGGGGGTGACATAGCAGATACAGTCTCAATCACAACTAAGGTAAAGCAAGATAAAAGATAGGTAAAACATGAAATCCAAAAGAGATACAGCAGATAGAAGCCTAAGTGTCTAAGATACACAAACCCAGAAATACATCTCAAAGCTCAAATACAGTAATCCATAAAATAAATACAACTCCAGACAACTGAAAATAGCTAACTAAACAACCTCTAATGTGTCTCCTCTAGGCTAGCAGGCAACCTCCAGGCTATCTGTAAAATTTATCAACAGGTCCAGTCAGGACAGGAGCGAGCACAATACATCTCAACAAGTCATAACAGAAAAGGAAATGTAATCATGCTAGAGAATAAAATACAGGATCTGAAGAAATAGCATAATGTAAAAGAGAGACTGTAAGTAAATATCTATGATATATATAAAGAGAGACAGTGCTAGTGATTCAGAGTACTGGATAAACATGTGAATGGCTAAGGACTGATTCATGATTACACTACTTGGAATTGATTCATGATTACTCTACTTGGATTTATTCACATGTTCATTTATACTCCCCCATCCCCAATCAATACACAAGGATCCATTCAAGTTACGTTAAGATTCATGATTATACTACGTTGCCCATAAAGGGTGATTCATGAATTGATTCGTGAAGGCTCGGTGATCATGAGGGTACATGAGTCACTAGCTGATTCCCGAAGATTCATGATGATAGAAGCATATGATACGTGATGTAAGTGAAACACACATGACAAAAGTATCTGATGCTCCCGAGAGGGATAACATCTCATGAAAAAATTTATATAGTACCAATCCGTGTTACCAACGTGTCAGCATCAAGTAAGATAATCTAAAGCAGGAAATATAATCCTAAACATGATATGAAATGATCAGAGAATGTACTCGCCTGATAACCTGAACAGCTGATAAGTATAGGGGGTCCAACTGAAGCCACATAGTCCTATTAAAGCAACACAGGTTACAAGGTGTTCAAGTTGTAATAAATGAATCTCTACAAGCAACTTATATTATCCTAGGTTCTTCTAAGTCAAAACAACTCTAGGTCAACTCCGGTCAATAATCTAGTCAAACTAGGTCAAGTGTTGGCTTACAGTTGACTTTGGGTCAACTGGTCAACTCTGGTCAAACAGGGTCAATTCTAGTCTAATTATTAAAGATATAACGTGTACGTCGTTATTCGTACGTCGAAACTTACGACACGCAAATCGAGATAAGATGATTAACGGTAAGGTTAATAATCTAATTATAGTGATCCACGTGTCCGTCTTGTCAATTTCAGCGATGTGAGATCACTGGAATTGACTGATATCAGTTTCGTTGTACTAATCCCGAAATACGAACATTATAAGAATTAATTATTAATTAATTATAAAAAGGTTAGACTCAGAGAAATTATCAACAAACATTGTCGGACGATGAAATAAATATCGCCAACGTGTCCAGAATGGTCAAATTAGCTAGGATAGCCTCCTCATCGGTCCAATTTGGACACAAGGGCAAAAAGGTAATTTCGGGTCAAAACGGTATCCGTGTCGGAGCCGTTTTGCACCGAAATACGTGCAAAAAAACAAGTCTATAAAATATAACAAATTATATGTTCACAAAACCAGAATGACGATACGAACCCAACGGTATCTCCAGAATTGGATTCCGTTGACCCGATCTCAATTTGGTCCGTTGACCAGAACTTAGAATTCCGGTTTACACGAAAATACGTGCCGGAGCTAATATTCTCAAAACTCAGCAAACTACATGTCAACGAGTCCAGAATGACGATACGAACTCAACGGTATATCCGAAATTGGATTCCGATGAGCCGACGCCAAAAAGTTCCGTTGACCCGGACTGTGGGACCCACTTTGTACCGAAAAACGTGCCAGGGCCCACGTCCTCCAAATCTAACAAATTTATATGAAAACATGCCAGAACGACGCCAAGAGTCTAATGGTAGTGTCAGAAATAAAATCTGGAGTCCCGTGTTCAAAAATAGAATTTTACAAGTTGGAAATTACGAATTCGGACGGCCAACTTTGGCGTCGAATTCAACCAATCAAACAAGCTCACAATGAAACGAAACTGGAGGGGTAGCAAGAGGGTTATACCAGCTTCGCACAGGAACTGGTAGCACGCCAAACGGAGCTGCGGTGGAGGAGGTACAAGCTGACGAAGTTGACCCCACGAAACTGTCCAAAATTAATACAATTTAAACGGTCAACTTGGTGGCCGGTTTTGATGTATCAAACGATAAAATCAACGGATGAAAATTGACAGGAGTGAAGTTGCATATACCGAGATTGCGACGGAGTAAAGAAATCGCTGATCCAACGGTCGGATTCTCGGAAAAACGTGCACGAAGTCGCTGCGACGGAACGCAAAATCTGGATCGTTCCCGCGCGCGTCACGACGGAACTTCGTGCGAAACGCACGAATCGCCTCGGCGGCACGTCCCGGAGGACGGTGGCCGCCATGGGGCCTATCCCAGGGGTGCACCCGACCATGTGGGGGTCGGCCACGCCGACCCCGGCGGCCACGCCGGCGGCGGCGACGCCGCACGCGCGCGAAGTTGTGCACGGCCATGCCCGCTGCTGCAGCTGCTGTGCAAGCGCTGGCTTGTGCGGCCTGGCTTGGCCTAGCCCGGCGACAGCGGGGGGCTGCACGGCCGGTGCTGTGCACGGCGGGTTGGCGCACGGTTGGTGGTGGCGGAGCCAAGGTGGTGCGGGTGGTGTTGATAACCATGGTGTTGGAGGTGGTATGATGGTGGTGGTGGTTATCTAATGTGGAGAAGAAGGAGGATAGGAGGAGGATGGCCACTGGTGGTGGCCGACGGCCTAGGCCAAGGTGGAGGAGACTGGTGGTCGGGCTGAGGAGATGAAGGGAATGGGTTGCTGCTGTTGTTGTGTTGTTTTGGTTTGTATGGGAAAAAATATGTGAGAGAGAGAAAGAGAGTAATTGATGTGTGTGTGAGTTTGTGAGGGGAGGAGAGAGAATACCACCCCTAGAAGTTAGGGCCGACGACAATTTCTAGGCTTGGGTGTGTTGGCTGCTAGGTGAGAATGGGGGGTTGTGATGAGTTGGGGTAGATCAAGGGCTAGGATTTAAATGGAGAATTAGATTTGTTTTAGGGATTTTTAATAGAAGGAATTTCCCATTGAATATTAAAATAGGTAGACAGATATTAAATAGTATTTTTGGGCAAGGAAAATGAGGGCGTCCCGATGGAGGGTAGCACGAAGCTGGGCTGGACTTGGTGGAGCCGGATTGGATCAAAACCGGACATTGTGCAAAAATCGAATTAAAATTAGGTGTTGATGATCATAGGCAAATAAGTAGCACATGGGGATTCCAATAAATGGGACACAAGTGACATACGGGTAGTAGGCTCAATGTGGGCCATGTCCATAATTAGGTCTGACAGGTTTTGGTCGACAGGGTACCCACAAATCAAGTTGGAAAATAACTGTGACACCGTGGGGTGAAATAAAATCGGATCACGTGTTAGGAAAGTTGTGTGAAGCAAATAAAGCACAAAATGGCGTGTCTGAGTGGGACACGAAGGTCATGGGTGAAGAGCGTCTCGAGTAGATCATGTATGATGAGTTGGTTTCAAGAGAATGACTGGTCTGGTGCTTCCAAATTAAAAGTCACGGTAACGTGCTAATAATGATCAAGGAAAAGAGTGGAAAAATTAATTAATGATCAAATGGTCTAATTTGACCCGAAGTTGTGCGAAGCAGAAAGAGTACAAGGGAACAAGTTTGGATGGGACACTATATACCATTATGAAGGTAATCCTGTCCACTACAAAACTCGTGAAGAAGATTTCCAGAGTTGAACATCCCTGACTGTCACGCCCCAGAACCAGAATACTGGAGAGCGGGGGAATGACTCAGCCAGCTACGTATTACGGGTAGATGAATACCGTATAATACGATCAATGCTGTCTAACCAGACGAGGGGGTGCATACTACATAAAGGTCTCACTATGGTCACTTCACATCTATTGTCTCAATCATTCGAACAAGAAACAGTAATAGAGAACATGTAAGATAAAGCAGTAAGGCATCCCAAACGCTCTGTCAAAATGTTCTTGATATCTGGCTTTACAAAATATAGCCAGATCTGATGTAGCAACATATACACAATTGTTATCAGCTGCAGTCTGACTTTAGTTACAATTATGTAAAAGTAAGTACAAGACGATCCGACTAACATGTCGGTGCCAAACGGTAAAGTATAAGGTAAATAACAAAACGAGCGGGGAAGTAAGAAACCCACTCGAGTCCTCCTGCGATCATCCCTCTAGTGTTGACCATCTTGGAGGTAGAAGTAAGTTGAGTCCTCGGAAACCGGCTCTAAATCTGGCAATACAAAACCAGAGACGTTAGACCTCTAATAGCAAGTACCGCAAGGAAGCACGATATGAGGCATTAAACCAGTAAATAAGAGAATATAATAATAGATCTCTGCTTGCTACTGGGATTCACATAACATCATGACACTTCGAACCAACCTCCCAACCAAACAAGGACAGAAGTTGGCCCGTCATGTCCTGATGTTCTGATCATCTCAGTTAGGTAACAGAGTAGGTACAGTACACAAACAAATCAACTTAAACGGCCATCCAACTCCTACGGCTTACTACTGTGAGTTCCAAGTTATCCTGGAATTATGCAATAAGGATTTCTCAGTTCTTACTATGGACAAGCAAGGCTAGTCTATCCAATCAATCAATTGCGCCAATCATGAATTAGACGAGTCCCAGCGGGACGCCCGTCATCAATATACAATATACAATAATATAAGCAGATACTGCTCCCTGCCCGTATGGCAGATTTGTAGTATCTGTGGGAACCAGCCGGCCTGTTGGGCACTAATAGTCCCAAAGAGGGCTGCCATGTAAGAACTCGGGAATCCATTCTCTCCATGCAATCATTATTTTATTTAACTTAATAGTCTCTACGTTGAGTGAAATCCCATGCCGTGGATCATGGTCATTCGGAATGAGTACTTTCGTACGGGGTACGATATGCACAACTCTACAACGATGCCCGTGCGGTTAGGTTGTAGGTCTTACATAGCGTAATGCAACAATCCAAACTAACCACGGAACAATCATGCCTTGACCATAAAGTATACATGCTTCTTTTATAGTAAAAAAATAAATAAATAAATTGAAGCCTGCATGTATGCCTGTATGTCAAGATTCGGGAATCGGCCAATCGATTATAGTAGTTCATACTTAATATGAACGTGTCTCATTCATTCATTTCAATAAGACGACTAGGCAGTCTCTTAGTTCCATCTAGGAACGCATGATCAATAATTAATCAAGATAACAATCAATGTTAATTAATGCCAAATTCGGAAAATAAACATTGGGAAATAAATATGCTTGGGAAATAAAGAATCTCATGCGCTGTGGGAAAGGTTGGGAAATAAATAATATCATGCGCCTGAGGGAAATGATTGGGAAATAATTAAACTCATGCGCTGTGGGAAAGGTTGGGAAATAAATAATATCATGCGCCTGAGGGAAATGATTGGGAAATAATTAAACTCATGCGCTGTGGGAAAGGTTGGGAAATAAATAATATCATGCGCCTGAGGGAAATGATTGGGAAATAATTAAACTCATGCGCTGTGAAATAAGATTTGGAAATAAATAATCCATGCGCCTGAGGAATGAGATTGGGAAATAAATAATCTCATTCGCCTGAGGAATGAGATTGTGGAAAATAAATATCATGCGCTGTGGAATAAGATTGAGAAATAAATAATCCATGCGCCTGAGGAATGAGATTGGAAAATAAATAATCTCATGCGCCTGAGGAATGAGATTGTGGGAAATAAATATCATGCGCTGTGGAATAAGATTGGGAAATAAATAATCCATGCGCCTGAGGAAGGTGGCTGTGAGAAATAAATAAACTCAGGGAAGCTGTGGAAAATAAATAAACTCATGCGCCTGAGGGAATCTGTGGGAAATAAATAAACTCATGCGCCTTGGCTGTGAGAAGTGATTGGGAAATAAATAAATCATGCGCCTTGGCTGTGAGAAGTGATTGGGAAATAAATAACTCATGCGCCTTGGCTGTGGGAAGTGATTGGGAAATAAATAACTCATGCGCCTTGGCTGTGGGAAGTGATTGGGAAATAAATAACTCATGCGCCTTGGCTGTGGGAAGTGATTGGGAAATAAATAACTCATGCGCCTTGGCTATGAGAAGTGATTGGGAAATAAATAACTCATGCGCCTTAGCTGTGGGAAGTGATTGGGAAATAAATAACTCATGCGCCTTGGCTGTGGGAAGTGATTGGGAAATAAATAACTCATGCGCCTGAGGAATGAAGATTTGATGCGGCTGGGAATAAAGATTTCCATGCGCTTGAGGAATGAAGATTTGATGCGGCTGGGAATAAAGATTTCCATGCGCTTGAGGAATGGAGATTTGATGCGGCTGGGAATAAAGATTTCCATGCGCTTGAGGAATGGAGATTTGATGCGGCTGGGAATAAATATTTCCATGCGCTTGAGGAATGGAGATTTGATGCGGCTGGGAATAAAGATTTCCATGCGCTTGAGGAATGGAGATTTGATGCGGCTGGGACTGTTCTTCTTCTCCGAATTTTCTGAGAACAGAACCATGGGAACCATGGAAGCCATTGCTTCCAAGCTTCATAAATCCTTCATCCCAAGCCCAAATATGGACTTCCATAGGTCAAAATTGGGTAGAACGAAATTCTCTACAACATGGAACCATCGAAACTAGAAGTTAACAAGGTTTACTAGATCAAAACCTAAGAAATCCGAAAATGTATCAAACTTAGATCTACAACAAATAAGCCATGGAAATTGAAAATGCTAAGTACTAAAGAGACTTAGAATCAAATAAGGAAGATGATGGAACAATAAAAATGGGGATCCATCAAGAAGCAAGTTGGCACTTGCCTATCTCTTCTAGGTTGGTAGGAGAGTTATGAGGAAGAAGAAGTGAAATGGAAAGAAGTAATGAAGAGAGAGAAATGGTTTTGGGCTTTAAATGAAGGGGTGGTGGTAGGTGGGAGTATTGGGCCGGATCCAATGGGTTCATCCAAGGCCAACCCGCAAGCAAAGCAAAGAGGTAAAAGCAGAAAATAAATGCAGAAATAAAAGCAGGAAATAAAGTGCAGAAATAAAATTGCAGAAAATAAATTAACATAAAAATTTAAAGAGCAGATTAATTAACTAACAGAAATTTACAGAAATTTAAATACAGAATAATACATGGTAACTATTAAATAAATACGTATTCTGGGAACGGGAAGTGACATCTCTACCCTCCTTAGAAAAATTCCGTCCTCGGAATTTCAGATCCAAGCATGATAGAAATATCGAAGCTAAACTAATCTAAGTATAAACAATTAGAGTAAGCAATCATTCTACAATATTAACAGTAGAAACATATCCATGCTGAACATTCTACGACACCAAGCAATTCTACTTACAACGTGACAAGCATGAGGGGTTAAGACAATCAAGGTATACAGAAAGAGATATACCTTGTGAGTCAAACAGGTGCGGATACCGTGATCGGATATCATCCTCACGTTCCCACGTTGACTCCCCCAAAGAGTGATGACCCCAAGCAACCCGGACAAGGTTAATTGTTCGGTTCTTGAGTACCTTCTCTCTTCGGTCCAAAATAGACACAGGCTGTTCCTCGTAAGACAGGTTGGTACCAACAACCAGCTCAGAATGATCAAGGACATGGCTTGGGTCTGATACATACCTTCGCAATTGAGATACATAAAACACATCATGCACCTCTCGTAACGAAGGTGGAAGGGATAAACGATAAGCAACATCGCCTACCCTCTCAAGGATAACAAACGGGCCCACGTATCGGGGACTCAACTTTCCGCGAATGCCAAATCTAATGACCCCACGGGTAGGTGAGATCCGCAAGAATACGTGGTCCCCAACAGAAAATTCTAGCGGCCTACGATGCTGGTCTGCCCAATGACGATGCCGATCCTGCGCAACTCGAAGTCGCTCTCTAATTCCTTTAACCAATTCTACTGTCTGAACAATCATCTCCGGGCCTAACATCTTTCTCTCCCCGATATCGTCCCACGCTAGTGGCGACCTACACTTCTTACCATATAGTGCTTCAAATGGCGCCATCTGGATACTGGCTTGATAATTGTTGTTATATGAGAACTCGACCAAGTGTAGGTGGCTCTCCCAAGATCCTCCAAAATCTAGGGTGCAAGCTCGCAACAGTCTTCTAAAGTCTGAATTGTTCTTTCTGATTGCCCATCCGTCTGTGGATGGTAAGCCGTGCTAAATCTTAACTTGGTACCCAAGCTATGATGTAAGCTCTTCCAAAAATGTGATATAAAACGGGTATCTCTGTCTGACACAATACTGACTGGGACCCCATGCTGTCTGACTATCTGCTGCATATATAATTCTGCCAACTTCTCCGTAGATTGACCTACTCTAAAAGGAAGAAAATGTGCCACCTTCGTAAGCCGATCTACGATTACCCAAATAGCATCCTTACCACTTGGGGATCTTGGTAAACCGGTCACAAAGTCCATTGTAATATGCTCCCACTTTCATTCCGGGATAGGAAGCGGTTGCAATAATCCAGCTGGCCTCTGCTGCTCTGCCTTCACTTGCTGACATACCAAGCAACGGGAAACGAATCTAGCTATCTCCCTCTTCATCCCGTTCCACCAGAAGTGCTGCTTGATATCTTGGTACATCTTGGTCCCTCCAGGGTGTATGGAATACTGAGAACTGTGAGCTTCTGCCATAACCTCCTGTCTGATATCTCCACTAGGTACACATAGACATGACCCAAACCTAAGCGTACCATCTTCATGGATTTGCATCTCCTTCCTGAGTCCTGACTCACCTTCTTCCCTAAGCTTCTGAATCCTTGGGTCTTGTGCCTGAGCTACCTTGATCCTATCTACCAAGTTGGATTGAACTTGTAGACTCGCCAGAACTCCTACATCACTAGGAAGTATAACCTCGATGCCCATCTCCTGAAGGTCTTCTAAAATGTGCTTCTGTGTTGTCAACATAAATGCGCCGCCTCTCCTGCTAAGAGCGTCTGCTACCACATTAGCCTTGCCTGGATGATACTGAAGCTCCACGTCGTAATCCTTGATCAACTCCAACCATCTTCTCTGCCTCATGTTCAGTTCCTTCTGAGTAAAGATGTACTTTAGACTTTTGTGGTCCGTATACATCTCCACTCGGTCACCATATAAGTAATGCCTCCATAGCTTCAAAGCGAATACTACTGCCGCCAACTCCAAATCATGAGTTGGGTAATTCTTCTCGTGGTCTCGAAGCTGCCTAGATGCATACGCTATCACCTTCCCATGTTGCATGAGGACACATCCAAGTCCTTTACCTGACGCATCACAATAAACAGTAAAACCTCCGGGTCCAACTGGCAATATAAGAATAGGCGCTGATATTAACTTCTGCTTCAGATTCTCAAATGATGTCTGGCATTCTGCCGACCAAACGAATGGTACATCCTTCCGTGTCAAGCGAGTCATGGGTGCTGAAAGCCTTGCAAAGTCTGATACAAACCTTCTGTAATATCCTGCCAATCCCAAGAAACTCCGTACATCTGCTACGGTCTTGGGTACTGGCCAACTTTCTACTGCTTCTACCTTCTTGGGATCCACTGCTACTCCGGCTCCTGATATGATATGACCCAGAAATGAAATGTGATCCGACCAAAACTCACATTTGCTGAGCTTGGCATACAACTGGTTCTCTCTCAGAACCTGTAACACCTTCCTGAGGTGGTCTTCATGCTCCTCTTCACTAGCAGAGTATACAAGAATGTCGTCGAGAAATACAACGACAAACTGATCTAAGTATGGCATAAAGATGCGGTTCATCAAATCCATAAATATTGCTGGAGCATTGGTCAAACCAAACGGCATTACTAAGAATTCATAATGCCCATACTTCGACCTGAATGCTGTCTTGGGAATGTCTTCCTTCCGAACCCTCACTTGATGATACCCTGAACGAAGATCTATCTTGGAGAAAACTCTAGCTTTGCTCAACTGATCAAATAAGTCGTCGATCCTGGGTAGTGGGTACTTGTTCTTCACTGTTGCCGCGTTAAGCTTCCTGTAATCAATGCACAATCTGGATGATCCATCCTTCTTCCCCACAAGTACCACTGGTGCTGCCCATGGTGACACGCTAGCTTGGATGAACTTCTTCTCCTTCAGTTCCTCTATGTGCTGATATACCTTGGCCTGCTCTGAATCCGCCATTCTGTAAACCCGATCTGATATCGGTTTAGTTCCAGGTGCCAATTCTATACTGAACTCAATATCTCTAACTGGTGGTAGACCTGGAAGTTCTTCGGGAAATACGTCCAGAAATTCTTCAACTACCTTCGGAACTTGAACTTCTTCCATTGCCGTCACTACTCCCTGCTCTTGTTGAGTTGCTACTGATCTGACTAAGGTGAACCGCTTCATGCCTGGAATATCAAAAGATACACTCCCTCTACGATAATCTATTGTCGCATGACTGTCTTTCAGCCAGTCCATGCCTAAGATAACGTCGAAATTTCCAACAGGAAATTCTATCAACCGGGCGGGTAAGGAATGCCCGCAAACTACAACGCTACATGCTAGAATAACTCTACTAACTCCTACGAGCCCATTACCAGTGAGTATATTCAACCTCCCTGGCAATGCCTCGAACTCCATTCCTAGCCGTGTTGCAAATTATGCAGATATAAATGAATGGGATGCTCCCGAATCAAACAATGCTACTGCGGGATAAGAGGCGACGAGAATGTTACCTGCCACAACATCTCCCGATGCCAATGCCTCTTCCAAGGACAGAGTGAATGCCTGCCCTCGACCTCCTTGCTGGTTTCCATGCTGCGGCCTAGCCTGGTGCTGCCGCTGGCCCCTGCCTTGGTGATGCTGGGGTGGTCTATGCTGGTGTTGTTGCATCGGCGGTCCCTGCTGCCGAAACATCTGAGCCTGCGTCATGAACGGACGCTGGGCCAACGGTCTCACTGCTACCGCTGGTCCTCGATACTGTCCTGCCCCTGGTGCTGGCAGAGCAGGAAACTGTTGTACTGGTCCTCCTGACCTCGAATTCATGGGACATGTGGTAACCCGATGATCTGGGTTTCCACATATCAAACACTGCCCGTTCAATGTCCGACACACATCTCTAGTGTGCCCTATCTTCCCGCAATATGTGCAGCCTACTGGGGGTTGCTGGTTCTTCCTCTGATGCTGTTGCTGCTGCCTTGGTGGTACTGGTCCTCGTATCGCCACATCGTGGATACGAATGCCAATGGATGGTGTTGTTGTTCGGGGTGCTGCTCCCCCTCCTCCTTCAATCTGACTGTGGGATCTCTTCTGACCTCCAGTCCTTGCCGCAAGCCTCTGAATGGTTATCTCATGCCTTCGAGTTGTCGTCAATACTTCATCAAAAGTTTGGTAATTGTGCCCCTCTATCAATTGCAAGAGCTCAAGATGAAACCCTTGCTGGAACCTCATAGCCCTCTGGCTCTCTGTGGCTACCATCTCCGGGGCGAACCTACTCAATCTGCAGAACTCCGCTGCATAAGCATCTACCGTCTTGCCAGCCTGTCTGAGATTGATAAACTTCTGTTGTAGCTCAAACTGCGCCACAACTCCATAGTACTTCGTCTTGAATCTTGCTGTAAAATCGTCCCAAGCCACAGGACGTCTGATGCCTACCTCCTCTGATTCCCACCAATCACGTGCGAGATCTTGAAGTAACAGCTTCACTAGATCCACACGTTCTTCTGCTGGCACCTTAGCTGCTGTCAGAATAGCCTCCATATCCTTAAGCCATGCATCTGCTGAGATGGCATCCTCCGTGCCCTCGAAACGACGGGGGTTGTACTTACAAAACCTGGCTGATGCTCCTGAATCTGGCCTTGCCCCTCTTTCCAAAGCTGTCTGTAATCCTTGGTTAAGTAGTACATTCTGCTCTTGTAACTGAGCGTGCATGCGCTGCTGGGCTAACATCTGATGTTGCTGAGTAGCCATCATCCCTCTCATGATCTCCAGAAGGGCTGGTGTGTCCACTTCCACTGGGGTAGGTGGAACTATTGGTGGTGTTGGAACCTCCGGATACTGCGGTCCAACTGCTGGTTCCACTATCACCTCTTCTTGAATAGCCTCTTGAGGTTGTACTGGCTCTTGTTGCTGACCAACCTGGTCAGGTTGCCCATGTTGCCCTTGTTGTTGTTGTCCAATCCTGACAGATGCGGACGAGGTGCCCCTAAGAAAAGGGACAAGAGAATAATCAAACGGTCGGACAGGGAAGATCAATAAAGTCAAAGGATACCGGAATGTCAAGCTAGAATCGAGAATACGAATCAGGAGATCAAGGGGAAACATGTGTGATTGAGACATCCTATAAATTAAAACACCCCACAAGTCTGAAATCAGACCTGCATGGGCCACCACTAAAACCTTGTCACGCCCCAGAACCAGAATACTGGAGAACGGGGGAATGACTCAGCCAGCTACGTATTACGGGTAGATGAATACCGTATAATACGATCAATGCTGTCTAACCAGACGAGGGGGTGCATACTACATAAAGGTCTCACTATGGTCACTTCACATCTATTGTCTCAATCATTCGAACAAGAAACAGTAATAGAGAACATGTAAGATAAAGCAGTAAGACGTCCCAAACGCTCTGTCAAAATGTTCTTGATATCTGGCTTTACAAAACATAGCCAGATCTGATGTAGCAACATATACACAATTGTTATCAGCTGCAGTCTGACTTTAGTTACAATTATGTAAAAGTAAGTACAAGACGATCCGACTAACATGTCGGTGCCAAACGGCAAAGTATAAGGTAAATAACAAAACGAGCGGGGAAGTAAGAAACCCACTCGAGTCCTCCTGCGATCATCCCTCTAGTGTTGACCATCTTGGAGGTAGAAGTAAGTTGAGTCCTCGGAAACCGGCTCTAAATCTGGCCATGCAAAACCAGAGAGGTTAGACCTCTAATAGCAAGTACCGCAAGGAAGCACGATATGAGGCATTAAACCAGTAAATAAGAGAATATAATAATAGATCTCTGCTTGCTACTGGGATTCATATAACATCACGACACTTCGAACCAACCTCCCAACCAAACAAGGACAGAAGTTGGCCCGTCATGTCCTGATGTTCTGATCATCTTAGTTAGGTAACAGAGTAGGTACAGTACACAAACAAATCAACTTAAACGGCCATCCAACTCCTACGGCTTACTACTGTGAGTTCCAAGTTATCCTAGAATTATGCAATAAGGATTTCTCAGTTCTTACTATGGACAAGCAAGGCTAGTCTATCCAATCAATCAATTGCGCCAATCATGAATTAGACGAGTCCCAGCGGGACGCCCGTCATCAATATACAATATACAATAATATAAGCAGATACTGCTCCCTGCCCGTGTGGCAGATTTGTAGTATCTGTGGGAACCAGCCGGCCTGTTGGGCACTAATAGTCCCAAAGAGGGCTGCCATGTAAGAACTCGGGAATCCATTCTCTCCATGCAATCATTATTTTATTTAACTTAATAGTCTCTACGTTGAGTGAAATCCTATGCCGTGGATCATGGTCATTCGGAATAAGTACTTTCGTACGGGGTACGATATGCACAACTCTACAACGATGCCCGTACGGTTAGGTTGTAGGTCTTACATAGCGTAATGCAACAATCCAAACTAACCACGGAACAATCATGCCTTGACCATAAAGTACACATGCTTCTTTTATAGTAAAATAAATAAATAAATAAATTGAAGCCTGCATGTATGCCTGTATGTCAAGATTCGGGAATCGGCCAATCGATTATAGTAGTTCATACTTAATATGAACGTGTCTCATTCATTCATTTCAATAAGACGACTAGCCAGTCTCTTAGTTCCATCTAGGAACGCATGATCAATAATTAATCAAGATAACAATCAATGTTAATTAATGCCAAATTCGGAAAATAAACATTGGGAAATAAATAATGCTTGGGAAATAAAGAATCTCATGCGCTGTGGAAAAGGTTGGAAAATAAATAATATCATGCGCCTGAGGGAAATGATTGGGAAATAATTAAACTCATGCGCTGTGGGAAAGGTTGGGAAATAAATAATATCATGCGCCTGAGGGAAATGATTGGGAAATAATTAAACTCATGCGCTGTGGGAAAGGTTGGGAAATAAATAATATCATGCGCCTGAGGGAAATGATTGGGAAATAATTAAACTCATGCGCTGTGAAATAAGATTGGGAAATAAATAATCCATGCGCCTGAGGAATGAGATTGGGAAATAAATAATCTCATGCGCCTAAGGAATGAGATTGTGGGAAATAAATATCATGCGCTGTGGAATAAGATTGAGAAATAAATAATCCATGCGCCTGAGGAATGAGATTGGGAAATAAATAATCTCATGCGCCTGAGGAATGAGATTGTGGGAAATAAATATCATGCGCTGTGGAATAAGATTGGGAAATAAATAATCCATGCGCCTGAGGAAGGTGGCTGTGAGAAATAAATAAACTCAGGGAAGCTGTGGAAAATAAATAAACTCATGCGCCTGAGGGAATCTGTGGGAAATAAATAAACTCATGCGCCTTGGCTGTGAGAAGTGATTGGGAAATAAATAAATCATGCGCCTTGGCTGTGAGAAGTGATTGGGAAATAAATAACTCATGCGCCTTGGCTGTGGGAAGTGATTGGGAAATAAATAACTCATGCGCCTTGGCTGTGGGAAGTGATTGGAAAATAAATAACTCATGCGCCTTGGCTGTGGGAAGTGATTGGGAAATAAATAACTCATGCGCCTTGGCTGTGGGAAGTGATTGGGAAATAAATAACTCATGCGCCTTGGTTGTGAGAAGTGATTGGGAAATAAATAACTCATGCGCCTTGGCTGTGGGAAGTGATTGGGAAATAAATAACTCATGCGCCTTGGCTGTGGGAAGTGATTGGGAAATAAATAACTCATGCGCCTGAGGAATGAAGATTTGATGCGGCTGGGAATAAAGATTTCCATGCGCTTGAGGAATGAAGATTTGATGCGGCTGGGAATAAAGATTTCCATGCGCTTGAGGAATGGAGATTTGATGCGGCTGGGAATAAAGATTTCCATGCGCTTGAGGAATGGAGATTTGATGCGGCTGGGAATAAAGATTTCCATGCGCTTGAGGAATGGAGATTTGATGCGGCTGGGAATAAAGATTTCCATGCGCTTGAGGAATGGAGATTTGATGCGGCTGGGAATAAAGATTTCCATGCGCTTGAGGAATGGAGATTTGATGCGGCTGGAAATAAAGATTTCCATGCGCTTGAGGAATGGAGATTTGATGCGGCTGGGACTGTTCTTCTTCTCCGAATTTTCTGAGAACAGAACCATGGGAACCATGGAAGCCATTGCTTCCAAGCTTCATAAATCCTTCATCCCAAGCCCAAATATGGACTTCCATAGGTCAAAATTGGATAGAACGAAATTCTCTACAACATGGAACCATCGAAACTAGAAGATAACAAGATTTACTAGATCAAAACCTAAGAAATCTGAAAATGTATCAAACTTAGATCTACAACAAATAAGCCATGGAAATTGAAAATGCTAAGTACTAAAGAGACTTAGAATCAAATGAGGAAGATGATGGAACAATAAAAATAGGGATCCATCAAGAAGCAAGTTGGCACTTGCCTATCTCTTCTAGGTTGGTGGGAGAGTTATGAGGAAGAAGAAGTGAAATGGAAAGAAGTAATGAAGAGAGAGAAATAGTTTTGGGCTTTAAATGAAGGGGTGGTGGTAGGTGGGAGTATTGGGCCGGATCCAATGGGTTCATCCAAGGCCAACCCGCAAGCAAAGCAAAGAGGTAAAAACAGAAAATAAATGCAGGAATAAAAGCAGGAAATAAAGTGCAGAAATAAAATTGCAGAAAATAAATTAACATGAAAATTTAAAGAGCAGATTAATTAACTAACATAAATTTACAGAAATTTAAATACAGAATAATACATGGTAACTATTAAATAAATACGTATTCTGGGAACGGGAAGTGACACTGACACTCCAAATATCAAAGGCACGAAAAAACACATTTACAAATAAATAAACAGAATACATTATTTCTCGAAACTAATCAATCAGAAAATTAAAATAAAATAATAAATAAAAAAAATCAACCCGAAATTCAGGGTGCTCACATCCTACCCACCTTATAAAAATTTCGTCCTCGAAATTAAAATGTTCGTACTCCTTCTAGGTCAAACCCCCACAATCAAGTCCCAGAACTTAAATAAAACGTATGACTAAAAAGGACGACATACAGGGTCATGGCATACGGTGGTAGTGAAAGTCTCATCTAGGTATACTAGTCATGCTAAACCAAAATGGTCATAGGGTATCAAAACACACAAGCAATCTAGGGTGCTAAACTAGAAAAGATACAGAAATAACAAATCATCAAAACTGTAAGGCAGTCTATCATTCTACACGAAAACTGGTATCATCATAAAAAAAATAAAGAAAGGTAACTACCAATTATCTATAAAGGGTTCAGAAAATCAAAATCAAAAGTTAAGGAATGAAAGTCACTTACATGGAAATTCAATCACAATATGTATATATATATATATAGAGGGTGTGTTAGAGAGGGAAAAGCTAGTATTATGTAATGTTATGTGGTTTGTGTGTGTATGGGTGTATGTGAACAGGTTCATATGGTTAGATAGTAGGCATGTGTGTATGTAAAATATACATGAAATTGTATATGAGGATTTGGGTTTCAAAACAATAGCTATCCAGTACACTACTCATGGCATATTGGTTAAACAATCTACAATACACAACCTATTTACTCATAACATGCATGGCTAACCATATATATATATATATATATATATATATATATATATATATATATATATATATATATATATAAAGAGGTAGAGATTTAGTTATGTATCTATAAACATTATAACATGTACGCATAACTCTATATATATCTATATAGATATATAAACATAACATAGAGAGGAAGGGTTAGGTTTACATGGCAGTGTATACTAAGTTAGGGTGTGTGTGTGTCCTTGTACAGGGTTATAGCTTAGTATTGAAAGATTAAATCCAGTTTTAGTTCAGCATTTACATACAAAATCTGAAAATGAGCTAACGTTTAACAAGTGTAATATAATACAGTTTCAGAATTTAGGGGTTTGAAACATCACAACCAACTCAATGCTCATAACACGTCCTAACATGATAGAATGAAACCCTAACATACTATCCACACATCTAGCTATGCATACAGTTCAATATTACATATTAAATCTAAAATTGAACTAACCATTTGAAATCAATATAAAAATGTTAACATGTATTCAGTTTTAGGATTTTGGAGAAATTCGAACATCAAACCAACCCAATGTTTATTACAAACTAACATGTAAGAATATGAAACCTAAATTTATATTCCTACTTACCACAAGGTATATAGCTCAAAATATTACATTTAAAACAACAATTTGAACTAATATTTAAAATCCAATATTAAGGGTTAATGTGCACACAGTCTTAGATTTGACAAATTTAAACACAAAACTCAACAAATTTTTTTTTTTTTGAATTGAAACCCTACGTATAACATACATGTGCAGTGATGTAAACATAACTAATAACATGAAATCTTTATTTGAATTACGAATTTAAACTGGAAAATAGAAAACCAGAAATATTGGGATTTTGACAATTTAAACATCAACAACATATTAATATGTATTTAGATAGGTGGAAAATCAAGTGTAGCATGCATACGTGTCAGGCAAAGAGTCTGTGTCCACTATATATATATTCTCATGTCCCAATATAAAAATCAAATTCTATATCAAGACCAATATTTAGATTCCTACCAAGATTGCAAAGTAGGTGATTGGTGAAATCAAGACGGTTATTATTATTATTATTATCATTTAATACAAGAATAGTAGCAAGAAGGAAATAACAATAAAATCTGTTCTGTTTATTTGTTTAAAAGAAGGAACCATTTTAAAACCCAGAACTAAATTATCAAATCCAAAATAAGTCTAGCAAAATCATTGATTCATTGTATTAAGAAGAAACTCATAGCAAGAAGTTACACAAAGGTTTATAAAAATAGATAAACCTACTCCTAAGTTAAACAATGAGAAGCGAAATAAAACAAAACAACAATAAATCTCTTTTTTTTTAATGACTGAAACAAAAGTAAAGAAAACATGTTCAAAATATTTAAGGTACAATCTGATAATCATATGCGTCTATCCAATATCATGGTACTCTAAATCCTCGTCATACTAGTAAGCAAGGCTACGATAATCACAGAGTCCTCGACTTAGGCACATACCTCTAGAATCGTGGTATTTAACATTTTCGCGATGCCGCTAGCTTGGCTGCGAAAACCTTAAATTCCCACACCCGAGAAATATATCCAAAATTAGACTATATGTCATCACCATGCTGGCTAATGTGACTATAGAAGACTAGATTCCATAACTTAGATGACCTAGCCCATATAATTTTATCTTGACAAAATTAAATTAAATCAACAATGAATACCCAAAATCAAATAAAATTTATCAACGAACATCAAGATTCAAAAATGAACAAAAATCCTTCAAATCATATAAATACAAATTCGGATGCTACAGCTAACATCAAGATTCAAAATTCAACAATCTTCCATCAAAATCAATAAATACGAACTCAAATTCAACAATAATCCATCAAAATCAAATTCATAACAGGAAGTAAAGATAAATCAAATCAAGAGAAAAAAGAAAAATAAAAGAGTTTTCAAATCAGAGTTAAACAAGATTCTCAAGGGTCGTCCCAGGAATCTCTCAAGGAGGCCTAACTGTGATTGAGTACCTTCAAAAATATATCCTAATCCTACTGCAGGCTGTAGTGATACTCTAGTTCGAATACCACTACATAAACTCGACCTGCATGGGCCACCACTAAAAACGTGTCACGACCCGCACCCTAGAGTTAGGGCACGAGAACGTAACAACGCCCAGCCTACGCCGCAGTGTCGACGATAGAACGCTGTCCTAGGTCTCATGCATCTAACAGTATAAGGCTAAGCAGTTTATACTCCCCGAATGGGGGTGACATAGCAGATACAGTCTCAATCACAACTAAGGTAGAGCAAGATAAAAGATAGGTAAAACATGAAATCCAAAAGAGATACAACAGATAGAAGCCTAAGTGTCTAAGATACACAAACCCAGAAATACATCTCAAAGCTCAAATACAGTAATCCATAAAATAAATACAACTCCAGACAACTGAAAATAGCTAACTAAACAACCTCTAATGTGTCTCCTCTAGGCTAGCAGGCAACCTCCAGGCTATCTGTAAAATTTATCAACAGGTCCAGTCAGGACAGGAGCGAGCACAATACATCTCAACAAGTCATAACAGAAAAGGAAATGTAATCATGCTAGAGAATAAAATACAGGATCTGAAGAAATAGCATAATGTAAAAGAGAGACTGTAAGTAAATATCTATGATATATATAAAGAGAGACAGTGCTAGTGATTCAGAGTACTGGATAAACATGTGAATGGCTAAGGACTGATTCATGATTACACTACTTGGAATTGATTCATGATTACTCTACTTGGATTTATTCACATGTTCATTTATACTCCCCTATCCCCAATCAATACACAAGGATCCATTCAAGTTACGTTAAGATTCATGATTATACTACGTTGCCCATAAAGGGTGATTCATGAATTGATTCGTGAAGGCTCGGTGATCATGAGGGTACATGAGTCACTAGCTAATTCCCGAAGATTCATGATGATAGAAGCATATGATACGTGGTGTAAGTGAAACACACATGACAAAAGTATCTGATGCTCCCGAGAGGGATAACATCTCATGAAAGGATCCATATAGTACCAATCCGTGTTACCAACGTGTCAGCATCAAGTAAGATAGTCTAAAGCAGGAAATATAATCCTAAACATGATATGAAATGATCAGAGAATGTACTCGCCTGATAACCTGAACAACTGATAAGTATAGGGGGTCCAACTGAAGCCACAGAGTCCTATTAAAGCAACACAGCTTACAAGGTGTTCAAGTTGTAATAAATGAATCTCTACAAGCAACTTATATTATCCTAGGTTCTTCTAAGTCAAAACAACTCTATGTCAACTCCGGTCAATAATCTAGTCAAACTAGGTCAAGTGTTGGCTTACAGTTGATTTTGGGTCAACTGGTCAACTCTGGTCAAACATGGTCAATTCTAGTCTAATTATTAAAGATATAACGTGTACGTCGTTATTCGTACGTCGAAACTTACGACACGCAAATCGAGATAAGATGATTAACGGTAAGGTTAATAATCTTATTATAGTGATCCACGTGTCCGTCTTATTAATTTCAGCGATGTGAGATCACTGGAATTGACTGATCTCAGTTTCGTTGTACTAATCCTGAAATACGAACATTATAAGAATTAATTATTAATTAATTATAAAAAGGTTAGACTCAGAGAAATTATCAACAAACATTGTCGGACGATGAAATAAATATCGCCAACGTGTCCAGAATGGTCAAATTAGCTAGGATAGCCTCCTCATCGGTCCAATTTGGACACAAGGACAAAAAGGTAATTTCGGGTCAAAACGGTATCCGTGTCGGAGCCGTTTTGCACCAAAATACGTGCAAGAAAATAAGTCTATAAAATATAACAAATTATATGTCCACGAAATCAGAATGACGATACGAACCCAACGGTATCTGCAGAATTAAATTCCGTTGACCCGATCTCAATTTGGTCCGTTGACCAGAATTTAGAATTCTGGTTTGCACGGAAATACGTGCCGGAGCCAATGTTCTCAAAACTCAGCAAACTATATGTCAACGAATCCAGAATGACGATACGAACTCAACGGTATATCCGAAATTGGATTCCAATGAGCCGGCGCCAAAAAGTCCTGTTGACCCGGACTGTGGGACCCACTTTGCATCGAAAAACGTGCCAGGGCCCACGTCCTCCAAATCTAACAAATTTTATATGAAAACATGTCAGAACGACGCCACGAGTCTAATGGTGGTGTCAGAAATGAAATCTGGAGTCCCGTGTTCAAAAATAGAATTTTACAAGTTGGAATTACGAATTTGGACGGCCAACTTTGGCGTCGAATTCAACCAATCAAACAAGCTCACAAGGAAACGAAACTGGAGGGGTAGCAAGAGAGTTATACCAGCTTCGCACAGGAACTAGTAGCACACCAAACGGAGCTGCGGTGGAGGAGGTACAAGCTGACGAAGTTGACCCCGCGAAACTGTCCAAAATTAATACAATTTAAACGGTCAACTTGGTGGCCGGTTTTGATGTATCAAGCGATAAAATCAACGGATGAAAATTGACAGGAGTGAAGGTGGATATACCGAGATTGCGACGGAGCGAAGAAATCGCCGATCCAACGGTCGGATTCCCGGGAAAACGTGCGCGAAGTCGCTGCGACGGAAGACGAAATCTGGATCGTTCCCGCGCGCGTCACGACGGAACTTCGTGCGAAACGCACGAATCGCCTCGACGGCGCGTCCCGGAGAACGGTGGCCGCCATGGGGCCTATCCCAGGGGTGCACCCGGCCATGTGGGGGTCGGCCACGCCGGCGGCGGCGACGCCGCACGCGTGCGAAGTTGTGCGCGGCCATGCCCGCAGCTGCAGCTGTTGTGCAAGTGCTGGCTTGCACGGCCTGGCCTAGCCCGGCGACGGTGGGGGGCTGCGCGGCCGGTGCTGTGCACGGCGGGGACGGCACACGGTTGGTGGTGGCGGAGCCAAGGTGGTGCGGGTGGTGTTGATAACCATGGTGTTGGAGGTGGTATGATGGTGGTGGTGGTTATCTAATGTGGAGAAGAAGGAGGAGAGGAGGAGGATGGCCACTGGTGGTGGCCGACGGCCTAGGCCAAGGCGGAGGAGACTGGTGGTCGGACTGAGGAGATGAAGGGAATGGGTTGCTGCTGTTGTTGTGTTGTTTTGGTTTGTATGGGAAAAAATATGTGAAAGAGAGAAAGAGAGTAATTGATGTGTGTATGAGTTTGTGAGGGGAGGAGAGAGAATACCACCCCTAGAAGTTAGGGTCGGCCACAATTCCTAGGCTTGGGTGTGTTGGCTGCTAGGTGAGAATGGGGGGTTGTGATGAGTTGGGGTAGATCAAGGGCTAGGATTTAAATGGAGAATTAGATTTATTTTAGGGATTTTTAATAGAAGGAATTTCCCATTGAATATTAAAATAGGTAGACAGATATTAAATAGTATTTTTGGGCAAGGAAAATGAGGGCGTCCCGATGGAGGGTAGCACGAAGCTGGGCTGGACTTGGTGGAGCCGAATTGGATCAAAATCGGACATTGTGCAAAAATCGAATTAAAATTAGGTGTTGATGATCATAGACAAATAAGTAGCACATGGGGATTCCAATAAATGGGACACAAGTGACATACGGGTAGTAGGCTCAATGTGGGCCATGTCCATAATTGGGGCTGACAGGTTTTGGTCGACAGGATACCCACAAATCACGTTGGAAAATAACTGTGACACCGTAGGGTGAAATAAAATCGGGTCACGTGTCGAGAAAGTTGTGTAAAGCAAATGGAGCACAAAATGGCGTGTCTGAGTGGGACACGAAGGTCATGGGTGAAGAGCGTCTCGAGTAGATAATGCATGATGAGTTGGTTTCAAGAGAACGACTGGTCTGGTGCTCCCAAATTAAAAGTCACGGTAACGTGCTAATAATGATCAAGGAAAAGAGTGGGAAAATTAATTAATGATCAAATGGTCTAATTCGACCCGAAGTTGTGCGAAACAGAAAGAGTACAAGGGGACAAGTTTGGATGGGACACTATATACCATCATGAAGGTAATCCTGTCCACTACAAAACTCGTGAAGAAGATTTCCAGAGTTGAACATCCCTGACACTCCAAATATCAAAGGCACGGAAAAACACATTTACAGATAAATAAACAGAATAAATTATTTCTCGAAACTAATCAATCAGAAAATTAAAATAAAATAATAAATAAAAAAATTAACCCAAAATTCAGGGTGCTCACAGTACACGACTACACTATCCGTGCTAAAATTCCTAGTCGATATGTATCTCAAACTTAACCATAACTAAGGCCATATATATATATATATATATAATATTATACTATTATAAATATAATCATATACACAAAATTGTATTTAAATCTAATTGACTGTATAACATCCAAAATAAATCTATAATAATTATACTATCATGGCAACCTAACATGGCTTCCTACCAGGTGGGGTTGGCTAGGTTAGGGTCCAAATATATTTTCTAATTTAATCGAACTCTCAGAGTCAACCAATAAGTCTCTTGTGCTATTCGCAATTAAATAGCACATGGAGACTCGATCGAGTGGCACACTCTTAGCATGTGCGTCGTAGGCTCAAAATGAGTCAAAACCACAATTGGGTCGAATAGTTTTGATTTATGTCGAGTCCCGAATTCACGTGGGAAGTTAGGTCTGGAATTATGGTAAATAATCTAATTGCCTAAATTTGACCCGAAGTGGCACGTGCACAGTAGGCTCAAAACAGGCCAGGACCATATATTGGGTCGACTGGATTGGACCGATGTCGGACCCAAAAATTATATTGGAAGTTAAATCCCGAATTACGGCAGACGATAAATTGGTCTAAATTGAACCGAAAGTTGTGCGAAAGAAATGGAGTGTCTGAGTGGGACACGAAGGTCATGGGTGAAGAACGTCTCGAGTAGATCAGGCATGGCAAGTTGGTTCCAAGGAAAAGACTAGTCTGGTGCTCCTAAATTACAAGTCATGGTAACGTGCATATGAAGATCCAGAAAAAGAGTGGAAATTCAATTAATAATTAAAATAGTATAAATTGACCCGAACTTGCGCGATACAAAAGGAGCACAAGGGAACGAGTTTGGATAGGACATGATATATCAACGTGAAGGTAATCTCGTCTACTTCAAACTTCAAGAAGAAAGTTTCCAGAGACTGGCATCCCTGACGCTCCAGAAGTCAATGGCACGGTAAAGAGCATTAAATCAAATAATAAACAAATAATAATATCAATTCAAAATAATTGAATTATAAAATTGAAAAAAAATAAGCCCTAAATTCAGGGACTTACAATCCTACCCACCTTATAAAAATTTCGTCCTCGAAATTAAAGGTTGGTAGTGGGGTTAAAATATGATAGAAGATTTAGGCAATAATTTAGGCACGATCCAAGAATGACGAGTTTTACACGATCAAGATAATCGATTCACAACTGTTCAGGCACGAAGAGGGATTCGGCATGATAGAATCAAAATATGAACAGAATCATATAGGCACGATTATAGATGAGTTAAGTCATTGGGACACGATTCAGAAAATGAGACTCCGGCATAATCAAGGATAGTATGAAGCCTAATCGTGATTGGAATAGAATTTAGTCATTTGCCGGAATTAAATCGAAAGTTTAAAGCACGATTGATGATAGCATTGTCCAATCACGATAAAAATAAATAGTTTAGTCTCAGCACGATTTAAATTGATCAAATTTCGAGTAAATCAGAATTTGGGCAAGATGGAGAACAAAATCAACGAAGTTTGGACACGAGCATCTAAGAAGGAAATCATCATGCGATGAGGAAGAGAGAAAAAATGATAAACAAGAAATAATGGTAGGAATTATCTTGCTCAATTGGTAAAAGAAGTGAATCAACTTAAGATATGACCTGATAACCATACACGTCTATCCAAAATCATGTTGCCAGAATTTACGCCACACCAGTAAATATAGCTACAATAAATGATAGAGTCCATAACTAAGGTATACACCCTATAATCATGTCATCTAGATTCCTTACCACGCCAACCGGTATGGCTGCAAGAGAATCTAAATTCCATAACTAGGATAGTATATCCAAAATCAGGCTCCATGTCCCTGTCAGGCTAGCTAATATGACTGCGATAAATTCCAAAGTCCATAAGTAAAGTAGACACTTACTGTTCTCATCGTCCTCGTCCAACATATGTTTATCAGGATATCTTAACTCAATTCTTAAAAGAATTATCCAAAACAAAATCAAAGGTCAACAACGAATATTAAGATTTAAAATTCAACAACAAGTCAAGGGTAAGTTAATAGAAACAACGGAAACAACTTTCGAGATAAGGTTCAGAGGAAAATATCAGAAAAAGTCCCAAGGGTACTACCTAGGTCAAGATAGAAAATGGTGGAATATCATCTAAAACAAACCTCGACCATGATACGAGGTTGGTAAATCATATTCTCTCCCCAACCTAGATGATATACAAGTCCAACTTATACCTCCCCTTTGGGGTCCACAAATTCATCCCAAAGAATAATAAAGTACGATAACTGAGAGATATCTCAGGAATCAGGACGGATAGAAACGAATGGGAATAGATTCGAAGAGTTTCGAAATAAGATTCCCAGGGGTCATCCCTAGAATCTACCAAGAGTTCCTAATATGTGACTGAGTACCAAAATCCTAAAATATTCCATTACTCAACCTTAATCCTAGGGCAGGCTCGCAGTAGTACAGATAAGCTCAAGTACTACCACGACTTCGCATTAATTGCAAAGACTGACCTGCATGGGCCACCACTAAAAACGTGTCACGACCCGCACCCGGATATACGGGTACGAATACGTGGGCCACGTCCAGCCTACGTCGCGGTATCGGCGGTAGAACGCTGTCAAGTGCACTATACTAACTACAACATCTAAGAATCCATAACTAGAAATGTACTCATGTCACATCACGAAACTAAAGAAGATAAGACAAGAAATAATAACAATATCACTAGAACAACTAGAATCTATAAATGATCATAAGACAGGAAGATAATGAAGGAACAACAAGACTAACTAAGGAATAACTACCAGGCAACTCACATAGAGGAACAGTGTGAACCACCTCAGCTAGAATCATCCTGCAGTCCAACAAATGTGGCACAACTACTCCTAAAATTTTGTCAACATATTCAGTCAGGATGGAACGAGCACAAATCTCAAATAACAGTTCTAATTATACGATATTGAACATGTAGCAGTAAATAGAGAGAATATACAAGAAATCATGAAATGTACATGTGAGTATCATGGCAAGGTAAGCTGTAAATCTAGAGCTAGAACAAGGCAAGTAAAACTGATCATGGCATGTACAAGAATCAAGAATCATCTATCTAAGTGTGTGAGTACTAGTTTCAACATGTGGCCGGCTTGGGTCTTGCACAAGGTTTACTGGCCTGGTTAATCATACGTGGGGTGTATGATTAACACTCACAAGATCTACAAGAATAACAAGGTGGCTAATAACCACACATCTACACTAATACTCCCCATCCCCGACTAGTATAGTGGATCCAACCATGACACATCATGACACGCGATTCTCCGAGAGGGTAGCTAGCCTTCGCAGGAATCGTGTCTATACAATGCACAAGGAACAAGAAAGACTTGCACAAGATATACCAAGGAAAGCGAGGAATAATATCTCATGACGGGATCCAGGGAAATACCAATCCGTGTGAACAATGTGTCAAGAGAACAAGGGTATCTACACTAAATACAAGAAACATAGACGATATCATAAAACAGAAATATTATCGAAGAATGTACTCGCCTGGGGTCCTGCTGTCAATATGAATCAGGGTTCAGAGTAAAACCACAGACCTAAAGATGAAATAATACAAGAGCTGATCAGGGTCAAAAGACATACTAAACATCTAGGTCAAACTAAGTCAAACTAAGACAAACTGGGTCAAGGTTGACATACAGTTGACTTTGGTCAACTGGTCAACTTCGATCAAGTTCTGGTCAATCCTAGGCTACGGTTGACTTCTGGTTGACTTTGGTCAAAAATAGTCAACTGTGGTCAACCAAGGTCAAAACTAGTCTAACTTAGGTCAAATGTTGACTCTACTTCGACATTCAGTCAAAGTAGTCAACCATGGTCAAACTGGGTCAAAGCTAGTCTCTATAAACATCTACAAGGTCAACTTATGCATTTCGGTGATTTAGAAATCACTGAAATCGACGGGTCTCTAAAACAACCAAAAGGAGAAAATATTATAATAATAGGGTGACACAAAAAGGGAAGAAATCTACAGATGTTGTCGGATGATAAAACTAACATCACCAACATGTCCAGAATGGTCAAATCAACTAGGATAGCATGTCCAAAAGTCCAATTTGGACACAGGGGCAAAACGGTAATTTCGGGCCAAAATGATGTCCGCCGTTGGACACACTTTGCACCGAAAAATGTGCCAAAATAAAAGTACACAAAACCTAACAAATTATATGTCCACGAATCCAGAATGACGATGCGAACCCAACGGTATATCCAGAATTGGATTTCGCTGACCCGATCTCAAATTGGTCCGTTGACCGGGACATTGAAAATCGATTTGCACGAAAAAACGTGTCGGAGCCAATGTCCTCAAAACTCAGCAAATTATATGTCAACGAGTCCAGAATGACGATACGAACTCAACGGTATATCCGGAATTGGATTCCGATGAGCCGAACTCAAAATGACACGTTGACCCGGATATTGGTATCCGACTTGCACCGAAATGCGTCCCGGAACCAATGTCCACTAAAACCTAGAAAATTATATGTCAACGAGTCCAGAATGACGATACGAACTCAACGGTATATCCGGAATTGGATTCCGATAAGCCGAACTCAAAATGACACGTTGACCCGGATATTGGTATCCGACTTGCACCGAAATGCGTGCCGGAACCAATGTCCACTAAAACCTAGCAAATTATATGTCAATGAGTCCAGAATGACGATACGAACTCAACGGTATATCCAGAATTGGATTCCGATGAGCCGACGTCAAAAAGTCCTGTTGACTCAGAAAGTGGGACCCGCTTTGCACCGAAATGCGTGCCAGGGCCCACATTCTCCAAATCAAGCAAACTTTATATGAAAACATGCCAGAACGACGCCACGAGTCTACTGGTGGTGTCAGAAATTTAATCCGGAGTCCCGGGTTCAAAAATGGAATTTTACAAGTGCAATACTAAGAATTCGAACGGCCAACTTTGGCGTCGAATTCGACCGACCTAACAAGCTCAAACTGAAATGAAATCTAAAGGAGACAGGAAGAGGGATGTACCAGCTATGCACCGAAACTGGTGGCACGCAAAACGGAGCTGCGTCGACGAAGATACGAACCCGCGAAGTTGGCATCGCAAAACTGTCCAAAAATAGTACAATTTAAAACGTCAACTTGGTGGCCAGTTTTGATGTATCAAACGACGAAATTAACGGGTGAAATTTGACAGAGGTGAAGAGGGATATACCGAGATTACGACGGAGCAAAAAGTTCGCCGATCCAACGGTCGGATCTCCCGAAAAATACGTACGAAGTTGCTGTCCCGAAACACAATTTCTGAAACTTTCCGCGCGCGCGTCGACGGGATTCCGTAAAAAACGTTGAAATCGCCTAGACGGCGCGTCCCGGAGGACGTTGGCCGCCACAGGGTGGTCGCCCAGGGTGCGCCCAGAGGGTCGGGGGCCAGCCACGCGGCGGGGGACCTCGCCGGCGGCGACTGCCGGCCGTGACGGCGCACGCGCACGCGCGATTGCTGCTGCAGCGCCGTGCACTGCTGTTCTTGCAGCTGCTGCGCTGGCCGCGCTGCTGGTCGGTGGACTCGCCGGCCACATGGTGGCGCACGGCGGCGGTTGCTAGGGGCGGATGGTCGGAGGAGAGGAAGAAGAGGTGGAGGTTGATGGTGGTGGTGAGGTGTTCATGTTGATGGTGATGAATGATGGTGAAGAATAGGAGGAGAGGAGGAGGTGGCTGGTGGTGCATGGCCAGGGTGGTGGTGGCCGTGAGGTGGTGGTGGCCGTGAGGTGGAGCTCATGGAGATGGTGAGGGTGGTGGAGCTTGTGGAGATGGTGAGGGTGGTGGAGCTTGTGGAGATGGTGAGGGTGGTGATAATGATGATGATAATAATGGTGATGGTGGTGTTGTTGACTTAAGAAGAAGAAGAAGATGAAGAAGGAGTTGTGGGAAGGGGGTGTGCTGCTCTCGGCAGGTAGGGGAGAGAGAGGGAGAGAAGTGATGGGGTGATGGTGAGAGAGTGGGTGAGGTGTGTGAGAGAGAGAGAGTATATAATATATACACATGTGTGTGTGTGTATTTATTATATAAAAAGAGAGAGAGGGATAGATATTATTAGAGAGAGATATTTAGAGGGAGGGGTGAGGTGTTCGGCTGCCATGGGGAGAGGAGAGAGAGTGACTTGTGTGTAGGTGTTATTAGGAGGAGAGAGAAAGAGAGTTACATTATATATATATGTATATATATATATATATAAAAGAGAGAGGTAGAGATATTTTATAAAATAAACGTATTTGCAAATAGAAAAAATACAGACACATCAGTGGGATGTATGGGCAGTCATGGTAGGGTCCATGCCAAACTGGGTCGGACGTTGGGCCAAGTTTGGACAAAGTCGAAGCCAAAATTTAATTAATTTATAATTTAAACTAATTAAAATCACGGATGGAATGAGAGCACAAGGGAGATAAATGCGGTAGCACGCAAGTGGCACGTGCACAGTAGGCTCAAAACAGGCCAGGGCCATATATTGGGTCGACTGGATTGGACCGATGTCGGACCCGAAAATTATATTGAAAGTTAAATCACGAATTACGGCAGACGATAAATTGGTCTAAATTGAACCGAAAGTTGTGCGAAAGAAATGGAGCACAAAATGGAGTGTCTGAGTGGGACACGAAGGTCATGGGTGAAGAACGTCTCGAGTAGATCAGGCATGGCAAGTTGGTTCCAAGGAAAAGACTAGTCTGGTGCTCCTAAATTATAAGTCATGGTAACGTGCATATGAAGATCCAGAAAAAGAGTGGAAATTCAATTAATAATTAAAATGGTATAAATTAATCCGAACTTGCGCGATACAAAAGGAGCACAAGGGAACGAGTTTGGATGGGACATGATATATCGACGTGAAGGTAATCTCGTCTACTTCAAACTTCAAGAAGAAAGTTTCCAGAGACTGGCATCCCTGACGCTCCAGAAGTCAATGGCACGGTAAAGAGCATTACATCAAATAATAAACAAATAATAATATCAATTCAAAATAATTGAATTATAAAATTGAAAAAAATAAGCCCTAAATTCAGGGACTTACAACTACAAGTAACAAGAAAAGATAATATACAATAAAGTGGACCAGACTCTAATGCAATTATCTTGAACAAGCTTCTAATGAAAGATAAAGCTTGTAAAACTAGGCTATACAGCAACAATGTCAAAGTAATATAATATATGACAAAATCTAATTACGGAAGAGAACGATAAAACATCAACTAAATATACCTGCAGTCTTGCTGTAGCAACGTCATCCATCAATGTATCATATCTTCAGCTAATACCTGGAGAGATCACCAGGTCCTCAGAGGACTAGCAAGACACATAATATACATGCCTATTGTACAGTAAATAACATGCAAAATGAAGTAGAAAAATGTAAAATAGACAAAGATCAATAAGATGTCTAAATATCGTAACGCCATGGGACGCTCCCGACCTCGAGATAAAAGATAAGTCTCTACTACCGTAATGCCATGGGACACTCCTGGTCCTAGAGACGGGATAACAGGTCGATAAGAAGTCTCTAATACCGTAACGCCATTGGACGCTCCCAGTCCTAGAGATATCAGGGCTAATGTCGAATCAATCAATCATGACTACAGGTCAAGTCAAGCTCAAGGGCGAAGGTAGAAGACTAGTCAAAATCGTCACAAGACTCGCGTAGAACAATAACGGCATAAGATGACTCAATAAGGAACGTAAATAAGAAAGTACAAGGAACATAAACATGAATGAAAGATATGAAGTAGAACTGGAAAGAGATAACAATATAGAATATGCATGTAAATATTGTAAAGTTTGGCAAGGTGTACTTGCCTGGTGTCGCGCTGTGAACCTGAAACGTCGCTCCCGCGTCAACGCCGCCGGAACCCGACGCTCCTAAATAATTAATTAACTAAATTAACCCACTACTCATGAACTTACAATATGACTTAATTAGTCAAGATAATGTTTTAAGATTATATTCAATTTCTCGTGGAACCCTTTAGACCCATACAATCACACACAGGCTCTACGAGACACCGAACACAGTTTTTTTTTTTGGGTTTCCAACTCCCAATTAGTCAGTTATGTTGCTACTTCAATCATATACTTAAAAATCATATAAAAATAATAAGAATATTATTTAAACTAATTTTCTATAGATTTATCTCAGAATTTTCAGAATTTATATTTCTAAAGAATTATACTACTAGTTGTCTATTGGGTCGACTAGTCTACCCGAAATTTGTCTAGAACTTCATTAATTATCTAAAATTATGTAAATCCTTAAAAATACAATTTAAAAATAATTAAAATGCCCTAAATATTAGAATATGTAATTCTGATGCAAGGGTTTCATGGTACTAATGGTTTGGAATCTTCTAGGTCAACAAGTCACCCGAAAATGACTAATTTTGACCTATAATTTTCTCGACCAGAATTGGATTGATAAATTCGTGAAAAATGCTTAAAATCCTAATTTAAATATATTAACCTACATAAAATTTAGTTTTGAAAAATTCCTACAGAAACTTATAGTTCCTTCACAACGTGGTAAGTTTTGGCTCTACCGAAACATGAAAATAGCTATCATAATTCATGAAACTTTTATGGGTGAAAATACTACCCAAGAGACATCAAAACACTATTTCTACAGAATTAATACCATAATTTCTACAGATTTATAGCATAGGTTTGAGATGGAAAAATTAGGGTTTCTTACCAAAAGTCCTTGCTAGTTGGGTTGTGGAGGCTTCTCCTTGCTAAAGCTCCCACCTTTATTGCTATTCTTGCTTGCTACTCCTCTCTTGATGAGTTTGGAGGGGTTGGCAATGGTTCTAGATGGTTGTATGGAGAAGATAGAGTTTTTTTTTAGGGTTGGTTTGGTGGAGTTTGGATGGAAGAAGGATGAAAGAAGTAGCCTTTATGGAGGAGGATGAGTTATGTGATGGAGGGGATGATGTAGTAGAGGGGAGGGGAAGCTATTTTCGAAATTAATAATAAAGGAGCTGCTCTTGGGTGATAAATAAGAGTTTTTTGGTGTTAGGGTTAGGGTTTTGATAAGGGTTGATATATATATGGGCCCATGGGTTGAGTTTATATATGTAGGAGGGTGTTTCCATGCATGGCATGGCCCGCCAATGTAGGGGTTTATTTTTGGACAAAAATTACATGAAAATAATCTTTGGTTGGTCATATGTGGGGTTCACATGGATTGATTTGGTTATTTGATGAGTTGGCTAATTGATTGATTGAGGATTTAAATAAAAGGTTTCCTAATATGGAACTAGTTAGATTTCTAAATATAAATCCAATCTAAATCTGAATTAAATATACAATATATATATTTATTAATATATATTAATTCCCAACATGCCTACATAGGTTTGGGTTGAACTTTGGGTCAAATATAAACTAATGCCAACTAGGGTTACACTAGGATTACACGTAGACACTTTCTATAAATAGAAACTTTCCAAAATTGAAAACATATTAATATTAATAAAATATATATACAAAATATATATCAACATGAAGTTATTTGAGAGTACTACATGTCTATTTAGATTGGAATTTGGTTCGGGTCAAGTCGGGGCTAAATTGGTACAACCGGGTCTCCTAGAAGGTCAATAATCTAACAATTAAATAAATAAATCATCGGTGGAGGTTAAGTCGCAACTTGGCCTGGTTTTCCTAGTTAGAATACACCTATGGCTCGACCTTCCCTACCATGGGTAATAGACTAGTCAAAGTACACGACTACACTATCCGTGCTAAAATTCCTAGTCGATATGTATCTCAAACTTAACCATAACTAAGGCCATATATATATATAATATTAGACTATTATAAATATAATCATATACACAAAATTGTATTTAAATCTAATTGACTGTATAACATCCAAAATAAATCCATAATAATTATACTGTCATGGCAACCTAACATGGCTTCCTACCATGTGGGGTTGGCTAGGTTAGGGTCCAAATATATTTTCTAATTTAATCGAACTCTAAGAGTCAACCAATAAGTCTCTTGTGCCATTCGTAATTAAATAGCACATGGAGACTCGATCGAGTGGCACACTCTTAGCATGTGCGTCGTAGGCTCAAAATGAGTCAAAACCATAATTGGGTCGAATAGTTTTGATTTATATCGAGTCCCGAATTCACGTGGAAAGTTAGGTATGGAATTATGGTAAATAATCTAATTGCCTAAATTTGACCCGAAGTTGCGCAAAGTCAAAAGAATGCTAGAGAACAAGTTTGGATGGGACATAATATATCAAGTTGAAGGTCATCCTGTCTACTACAAAACTCATGAAGGACGTTTCAAGAGATGGGCATGTCTTGTGCTCCAAAAATCAAAAACACGGAAGAGTACATATATAATCATAATTAAATATACAATATAACCTAATAATTAGAAATACTAAAAAATAATTCCCAAAAATCAGGGTCCTCACAGACTCAGTCAGCTACGTATTACAGGTAGAAGAATACCGTATAATACGATCAATGTTGTTTAACGACGACGGGGTGCATAGTACATGAAAGTCTCACTATGGTCACTCAACACCTATTGTCTCAATCATTCAAACAAGAAGCAATAATAGAGAACATGTAAAATAAAGCAGTAAGGCGTTCCAAATGCTTAGTCAAAATGTTCTTGAGATCTGGCTGTACAAAACATAGCCAGATAATATAACAAGGTATACACAATCGTTATCAGCTACAGTCTGACTTAGTTACAATTATGTAAAAGTAAGTGCAAGACTATCCGACTAACATGTCGGTGCCAAGCGACAAAATATAAAGTAGTAAGACGAGCAGGAAAGTAAGAAACCCACTCGTGTCCTCCTGCGATCATCCCTCTAGTATTGGCCATCTTAGAGGTAGAAGTAAGTTGAGTCCTCGGGAACCGACTTTAAATCTGGCCATACAAAACCAGAGAGGTTAGACCTCTAATAGCAAGTACTGCAAGGAAGCACGATATGAGAAATTAGAACTAGTGATAAGGGTTAAGAATATGATAAATAGATCTCTGCTTGCTACTGGGGTTTGCACAACATCACGACACTTCAAGCCAAGTTTCCAACCAACCAAGGATAGAAGTTGACCCATCATGTCCTGACATTCTGCTCATCTCAGTAGTTAACAGAGTAGGTACAGTACACAAACAAATCAATTTAAACGACAATACAACTACTACGGCTTGCTAACTGTAAGTTCCAAGTTGTCCTGGAAGTATGCAATAAGGGATTCCTCAGTTCTTACTATGTACAAGCAAGACTAGTCTACCCAATAATCAATTGCGCCAATCATGAATTAGACGAGTCCCAGCGGGACGCCCGTCATCAATATATGTAACAGTATAAGCAGATACCACTCCCTGCCCGTGTGGCAGATTTGCAGTATCTGTAGGAACCAGTCGGCATGTCGGAGCACTTATTGTCCCAAAGATGACTGCCATGTAAGAACTCGGGAATCCATTTTCTCTCCATGCAATCGTTATTTTATTTAGCTTAATAGTCCCTATGTTGATTGAAATCTCATGTCGTGGATCATGGTCATTCAGAATGAGTACTTCTGTACGGGGTACGATGTGCACAACTCTACAATGATACCCGTGTGGTTAGGTTGTAGGTCTTACATAACGTAATACAACAATCAGACCTAGCTACAAAATAATCATGCCTTGACTGTAAGATACACATGCTGTTTTTGCAGAAAATGGAAGTCAACATGTGTCCATATGCCAATGTTCGGATCGGCTAGTCGATTGCAATGGTTCATGGTTCATACGTGAACATGTCTCATTCAATTCAATAAGACGACTAGCAGTCTTCTAGTTCCAACTAGGAACGCATGATCAATCATTAGTCAAGGTAACGATCAATGTCAATTCAGGATAAGAAACAGCCAAAAGACAGCAGTAGATGGATGCCCATCTATGCGGCCAGAATTAAATCAGAATCCCATGAGACAATAAATGGATGTCCATCTATGCGGCATGGTAAGTCAGAATCCCATACGGCAGTAGAGGGATGTCCATCTATGCGGCAGGGTAAGTGGGTACCCATCTATACGGCCAGAGTCAAATCAGAATCCCATGCGGCAGTAGATGGATGCCCATCTATGCGGCAGGGTAAGTCAGAATCCCATGCGGCAGTAGATGGATGCCCATCTATGCGATAGGGTAAGTAGGTACCCATCTATGCGGCCAGAATTAAATCAGAATCCCATGCGGCAATAAATGGATGCCCATCTATGCGGCAGGGTAAGTCAGAATCCCATGCGGCAGTAGATGGATGCCCATCTATGCGGCAGGGTAAGTGGGTACCCATTTATGCGGCCAGAATCAAATCAGAATCCCATGCGACAATAAATGGATGTCCATCTATGCGGCAGGGTAAGTCATAATCCCATGCGGCAGTAGATGGATGCTCATCTATGCGGCAGGATAAGCGGGTACCCATCTATGCGGCTAGAATCAAATCAAATCCCATGCGACAATAAATAGATGCCCATCTATGTGGCAGGGTAAGTCAGAATCCCATGCGATAGTAGATGGATGCCCATCTATGCGGCAGGGTAAGTGGGTACCCATCTTCTCCGAAAATCTGAGAAGGATGGCCATGGAACCCATAGCTTCCAAGCTCCATAAAACCTTCAATATAAGTCCAAATTTGGACTTCCATAGGTCAAAATGGGGTAGAACGAAATTCTCTACAACATAGAACAACTAGATTTTGAAAACAAAGAAGTTTGATAGGTCAAAACTAAGAAAAATTGAAAGTAATATAAACTTAGATATACAAAAATACACCCATGGAAACCAAAAACTCTAAGTTCTAAAGAGACTTAAAATCAAGTAAGGAAGAGAATGGAACAATAAAACTTGAGATCCATCATGAAGCAAGTTGTACTTGCCTAAGCTTTCTAGGTTGGTGGAAGAGTAATGGAGGATGAAGAAGATGTAAATGAGAGTAATGAAGAGAGATAGAAGTAAAGGGGTATAAATATCAAGCCAAGTCCAAATCTCCACCGCCCATTCCTTACAACAAGATCTAGGCCATCCACCCCTTATCATGAGAAACCCAGCTAAACCAAGTACTGAAGCAAAAGCAGAAAATAAAAATACAGGAAATTAACTAGCATGAAATTACATAATAAATTAAAGGAATTAAATACAGAACAAATGCATGACAAATATTAAATACATTCAAGCAGTACATGTATTAAAATACGTATTCTGGGAACGGAGAGTGACATCTCTACCCTCCTTAGAAAAAATCCGTCCTCGAAATTTCAAATCCAAGCAGGATAGAAACATCAGAGCTAAACTAATCTAAGTACAATCATTTTTTAGTGAGCAAGCAGTCATCTTACAATATCAATAGCAAGTAATATATCTATATTTATCCATCTACGATATCAAGCAATTTCTACTCATAGGATGATAAGCATGAGGAGTCAAGACAATCAAGCTATACGGAAAGAAATATACCTTGTGAGTCAAATAGGTCCAGATACCGTGATCGGATATCGTCCTCACGTTCCCACGTTGACTCTCCTAAGGAGTGATGACCCCAAGCAACACGGACAAGGTTAATTGTTCGGTTCTTGAGTATCTTGTTCCTTCGGTCCAAAATGGACACAGACTGCTCCTCGTAAGATATGTTGGTACCAACAACTAGCTCAGAATGATCGAGGATATGGCTTGGGCCCGATACATACCTACGTAACTGAGACACATGAAACACATCATGCACCTCTCGTAACGAAGGTGGAAGGGATAAACGATAAGCAACATCGCCTACCCTATCAAGGATAGCAAATGGGCCTACGTATCGCGGACTCAACTTCCCGCGAACGCCAAATATAATGACTCCACGAGTAGGTGAGATCCGCAAGAACACGTGGTCCCCAACAAAAAATTCTAGCGGCCTACGATGCTGGTCTGTCCAATGACGATGCCGATCTTACGCAACTCGAAGTCGCTCTCTAATCCCCTTAACCACTTCAACCGTCTGAATAATCATCTCTGGGCCTAACATCTTTCTCTCCCCGATATCATCCCATGCAAATGGCGACCTGCACTTCTTACCATATAGTGCTTCGAATGGCGCCATATGGATACTGGCTTGATAACTGTTGTTGTACGAAAATTCGACTAAGTGCAGGTGACTCTTCCAAGATCCTCCAAAATCTAGGGTGCAAGCTCGTAACATATCTTCTAAAGTCTGAATTGTTCTTTCTGATTTTTCGTCCGTCTGTGGGTGGTAAGCCGTACTAAATCTTAACTTGGTACCCAGGCTATGATGTAAACTCTTCCAAAAATGTGATATAAAACGGGTATCTCTATATGACACAATACTGACAGGGACCCCATGCTGCCTGATTATCTGCTTTATATACAACTCTGCCAACTTTTCTGTAGATTGTCCTACTCTAAAAGGAAGAAAATGTGCCACCTTTGTAAGCCGATCTATGATCACCCAAATAGCATCCTTACCACTTGGTGATCTCGATAAAACGATCACAAAGTCCATTGTGATATGTTTCCACTTCCACTCCGGGATAGGAAGCGATTGTAATAATCCAACTGGCCTCTGTTGTTCTGCCTTCACTTGCTGACATATTAAGCAACGGGAAATGAATCTAGCTATCTCTCTCTTTATTCCGTTCCACCAGAAGTGCTGCTTGATATCTTGGTACATTTTGGTCCCTTCGGGGTATATAGAATACTGAGAACTGTGGGCTTCTGCCATAACCTCCTGTATGATATCTTCACTTGGCACACATAGACATGATCCAAATCTAAGTGTATCATCTTCATGAATTTTCATCTCCTTCCTGAGTCCTGACTCACATTCTGTCCTAAGCTTATGAATCCTTGGATCCTGTGCCTGAGCTGCCTTGATCCTGTCTACTAAGTCGGATTGAACTCGTAGACTTGCCAAAATTCCTACATCACTAGGAAATATAACCTCGATGTCCATCTCCTGAAGATCTTCTAAAATATGTTTTTGTGATGTCAACATAAATGCGCCGTCTCTCCTGCTAAGAGCATCTGCTACCACATTAGCCTTGCCTGGATGATACTGAAGCTCCACGTCGTAATCCTTGATCAACTCTAACCATCTTCTCTACCTCATGTTTAGTTCATTCTGAGTAAAGATGCACTTCAGACTTTTGTGGTCTGTGTACATGTCCACTCGATCACTGTACAAGTAATGCCTCCATAGCTTCAAAACAAATACTACTGCCGCCAACTCCAAGTTATGAGTCGGATAATTCTTCTCGTGGTCTCGAAGTTGCCTAGATGCATACGCTATCACCTTTCCATGTTGCATTAGGACACACCCAAGTTCCTTTCCTGACGCGTCACAATATACAGTAAAACCTCCGGGTCCAACCGGTAATGTAAGAATAGGTACCGATATCAACTTCTACTTCAAATTCTCAAATGATGCCTGGCGTTCTGCCGACCAGACGAATGGCACTTCCTTCCGTGTCAAGCGGGTCATGGGTACTGAAAGTCTTGTAAAGTCTGATACAAACCTTCGATAATATCCTGCCAATCCCAAGAAACTATGCACATCAGCTACGGTCTTAGGCATTGGCCAACTTTCTACTGCTTCTACTTTCTTGGGATCCACTGCTACTCCAGCCCCTGATATGATGTGCCCCAAGAATGAAATATGATCCGTCCAAAACTCACACTTGCTGAGCTTGGCGTACAACTGGTTCTCTCTTAGAACCTGCAACACTTTCCTGAGGTAATCTTCATGTTCTTCTTTACTAGCTGAGTATACGAGAATGTCATCGAGGAACACAAAGACAAATCGATCTAAGTATGGCATAAAGATGCGGTTCATCAAATCTATAAATATTGTGGGAGCATTGGTCAAACCAAACAATATTACTAGAAATTCGTAATGCCCGTACTTCGACCTGAATACTGTCTTGGGAATATCCTCTTCTCGAACTCTAACTTGATGATACCCTGACCGAAGATCTATCTTGGAGAAAACTCTTGCTCTGCTCAACTGATCAAACAAGTCGTCGATCCTTGGTAGTGGATACTTGTTCTTTACTGTTGCCGCGTTGAGTTTTCTGTAGTCAATGTACAATCTTGATGATCCATCCTTCTTCCCTACAACTACCACTGGTGCTGCCCATGGTGACTCGCTGACCTGAATGAACTTCTTCTCCTTCAGTTCCTCTATGTGCTGATACACTTTGGGCTGCTCTGAATCCGACATTCTATAAACTCGATCCGATATCGGTTTAGTTTTATGTGCCAATTCTATACTGAACTCAATATCTCTAATGGGTGGTAGACCTGGAAGTTCCTGGGGAAACACGTCAATAAACTCTTCAACTATCTTCGGAACTTGAACTTCTTCAATCGTCGCTACTATTCCTTCTTCTTGTTGAGTTGCCACTGATCTGACTAAGGTAAATCGCTCCATGCCTGGAATATTAAAAGATACACTCCCTCTACGACAATCTATCGTGGCACAACTGTCTTTCAGCCAGTCCATGCCTAGGATAACGTCGAAATTCCTCATAGAAAATTCTATCAACCTGACGGGTAAGGAACGCCCGCACACTACAACTCTACATGCTAGAATAACTCTACTAACTCCTACGAGCCCATTACCAGTGAGTATATTCAACCTCCCTGGCAATGCCTCGAATTCTATTCCTAGTCGTGTCGTAAATTGTGCAGATATAAATGAGTGGGATGCTCCTGAATCAAATATTGCTACTGCGGGATATGAGGCGACGAGAATATTACCTGCCACAACATCTTCCGATGCCAATGCCTCTTCCAATGACAGATTGAACGCCTGTCCTCTGCCTCCTTGTTGGTTCCCATGTTGCGGCCTAGCCTGGTGCTGCTGCTGGCCCCTGCCTTGGTGATGCTGGGGTGGTCTTTGTTGTTGCTACTGCATCGACGATCCCTACTGCCGAAACATCTGAGCCTGTGACATCAACGGACGTTGTGCCAATGGTCTCACTGTTACCGCTGGTCCTCCTGACCTCGAACTCATGGGACAGGTGGAAACCCGATGATCTGGATTTCCACATATCAAATACTATCCGTTCAATACCCGACACACATCTCTAGTATGCCCTGCCTTCCCACAATAAGTGCACCCCGTTGGGGGTTGCTGGTTCTTCCTCTGTTGCTGTTGTTGCCTTGCTGGTGGTACTGGCCCTCGCATTGCCATATCATGAATGTAAATGCCAGGGGGTTGTGTTGTAACTCGGGGCGCTGCTCCCCCTCCTCCTTCAATCTGATTGTGAGATCTCTTCTGACCTCCAGTCCTAGATGTGATTCTCTGGATGGTGATCTCATGCCTCCGAGTTACCGTCAATACCTCATCGAAAGTCTGGTAGTTGTGCCCCTCTATCAATTATAAGAGTTCAAGATGAAACCCTTGCTGAAACCTCATAGCCCTCTGGCTCTCCGTTGCTACCATCTCCGGGGCGAACCTACTCAGTCTGCAGAACTCTGCTGCATAAGCATCCACTGTCTTGCCAGCCTGCTTGAGGTTGATAAACTTCTGTTGTAGTTCAAATTGCGTCACAACTCCATAGTACTTTGTCTTGAATCTCGCAGTAAAATTGTCCCAAGCAATAAAACGTCTGATGCCCAATTCTTCTATTTCCCACCAATCACGTGCGAGGTCCTGAAGCAACAGCTTTACTAGATCCATACGTTCTTTCGTCGGAACCTTAGCCGCTGTCAAAATAGCCTCGATGTCCTTAAGCCATGCATCTGCTAAAATGGTATCTTCCGTGCCCTCGAAACGATGGGGGTTGTACTTGCAAAATCTGGTTGACGCCCCTGAATCAGTCCTCACTCCCCTTTCCAAAGCCGTTTGCAACCCTTGGTTGAGCAATACATTCTGCTCTTGCAGCTGAGTATGCATGTGTTGCTGGGTCAACATCTGATGTTGCTGAGTAGCCATCATCCCTCTTATGATTTCCAGAAGGGCTGGTGTGTCTACTGCCGTAGGTGGAACTGTTGGTAGTGTTAGAACCTCTGGATATTGTGGTCCAGCTGTTGGTTCTACTATTACCTCTTCTTGGATGGTCTCTTGAGGTAGTACTGGCCCTCGTTGCTGATCAACAGGGTCTTGCTGTTCATATTGCCCTTGTTGTTGCTGTCCAGCTCTGACAGATGTGGACGAAGTGCCCCTAAGAAAAGGAACAAGAGAACAATCAAACGATCGGACAGGAAAGATCAATGAAGTCAAAGGATACTGGGATGTCAAGCTAGGGTTGAGAATAACGAATCATGAGATCAAGGGAAAAACATGTGTGATTGAGACATCATATAACTTAAAACATCCTACAAGTCTGAAATCTGACCTGCATGGGCCACTACTAAAACCTTGTCACGCCCCAGAATCAGAATACCGGAAAGCGGAAGAATGACTCAGCCAGCTACGTATTACGGGTAAAAAAATACCGTATAATACGATCAATGCTGTCTAACGACGAGGGGGTGCATACTACATGAAAGTCTCACTATGGTCACTCAACACCTATTGTCTCAATCATTCAAACAAGAAGCAATAATAGAGAACATGTAAGATAAAGCAGTAAGGCGTCCCGAACACTTAGTCAAAATGTTCTTGAGATCTGGCTGTACAAAACATAGCCAGATAATATAACAAGGTATACACAATCGTTATCAGCTGCAGTCTGACTCAGTTACAATTATGTAAAAGTAAGTGCAAGACCATCCGACTAACATGTCGGTGCCAAATGGCAAAATATAAAGTAAGTAGTAAGACGAGCAGGGAAGTAAGAAACCCACTCGTGTCCTCCTGCGATCATCCCTCTAGTATTGACCATCTTGGAGGTAGAAGTAAGCTGAGTCCTCGGGAACCGGCTCTAAATCTGGCCATGCAAAACTAGAGAGGTTAGACCTCTAATAGTAAGTACCGCAAAGAAGCACGATATAAGAAATTAGAACCAGTGATAAGGGTTAAGAATATGATAAATAGATCTCTGCTTGCTACTGGGGTTCGTACAACATCACGACACTTCAAGCCAACTTCCCAACCAAACAAGGACAGAAGTTGACCCGTCATGTCCTGACATTCTGCTCATCTCAGTAGTTAACAGAGTAGGTACAGTACACAAACAAATCAATTTAAACGACAATACAACTACTACAGCTTGTTAACTGTAAGTTCCAAGTTGTTCTGGAAGTATGCAATAAGGGATTCCTCAGTTCTTCCTATGTACAAGTAAGACTAGTCTACCCAATAATCAATTGCGCCAATCATAAATTAGACGAGTCCCAGCGAGATGCCCATCATCAATATATGTAACAGTATAAGCAGATACCACTCCCTGTCCGTGTGGCAGATTTGCAGTATCTATGGGAACCAGCCGACATATCGGGGCACTTATTGTCCCAAAGATGACTGCCATGTAAAAACTCGGGAATCTATTCTCTCTCCATGCAATCGTTATTTTATTTAGCTTAATAGTCCCTATGTTGATTGAAATCGCATGCCGTGGATCATGGTCATTCAGAATGAGTACTTCCGTATAGAGTACGATATGCACAACTCTACAACGATGCCCATGCGGTTAGGTTGTAGGTCTTACATAGCGTAATACAACAATCAGACCTAGCCACGGAATAATCATGCCTTGACTGTAAGATACACATGTTGCTTTTGCAGAAAATAGAAGTCAACATGTGTCCATATGCCAATATTTGGATCGGCTAGTCGATCGCAATGGTTCATGGTTCATACATGAACGTGTCTCATTCAATTCAATAAGACGACTAGCCAGTCTTCTAGTTCCAACTAGGAACGTATGATCAATCATTAGTCAAGGTAACGATCAATATCAATTTGGGACAAAAAACAACCAAAAGGCGGCAGTACATGAATGCCCATCTATGCGGCCAGAATCAAATCAGAATCCCATGCAGCAATAAATGGATGTCCATCTATGCGATAGGGTAAGTCAGAATCCCATGCGGCAGTAGATGGATTCCCATCTATGCGGCAGGGTAAGTGGGTACCCATCTATGCGGCCAGAGTCAAATCAGAATCCCATGCGATAGTAGATGGATGCCCATCTATGCGGCAGGGTAAGTCAGAATCCCATACGGCAGTAGATGGATGTCCATCTATGCGGCAGGGTAAGTGGGTACCCATCTATGCGGCCAGAATCAAATCAGAATCCTATGCGGCAATAAATGGATGCCCATCTGTAACGCTCCAGAACCATAATACTGGAGAGCGGGGGCGAACATTGCCAGCTACGTATATTGAAGTGCATCCCACCTCGCTATACGGTCACGGCTGTCTAGATACATAAGGGTTTAACTACAAGCCATCAATCTCTTATGGTCATGAACAAGCCTAATGTCTCAATCTCAAGCAAGTAATAACAGTTACAAGATGTCAGAGCACCAAATATACAATAGTAAGGCGTCCCATATATTACATATTTGGATGATCATGAAGCTAGTCATACAAAATGTCAAGGCTAGCAAGAGTTTCAGTCATACATGATCAACCCTAGGATTTGCCAATCATGTTACAGCCCGTAGGCAGACAGTAAATAAAGTGCACTCGAGCTAACACGTGCTCGTCGGCTAAACGCCTCAAAAGAATATTTTTACAATAGAGTGGGAGAACAAAAAGGAATCCACTCGTTGCCTTGGTTACGCCTGGTGGTCACCATCTGGCTGGAAGGTAGGTAGATCCTCTGGAGCTGCTCTGATATTTGGCCATATAAAACCAGCTGAGTCAGACCCCAGAAAGAGCAAGTGCCACAAAGAAGGCTTCACTTAAGAACTAAAACCAGCAATTAGCACAAAATATAATGATATAATATAATAAAACTTGGAGATGTGGAAAATCATGATGATATACGGTAAGATAACCATGGAACTATTTAGATAACCAAGTTACAACCCTTAAACCAAACAAGGACCGGGCTTGTAATCCTTCATCTGAACGGAACTTGGTTTCTCACCATTTATCGATAAAATAAAGCACAAATAGTCAGGTCATGTTACAATCTTGTACAGAGTCAGGACAAGACTAGACTGGGCTAAATTCCATCCAATCAATCACGGCCAAGCAATGAGTACGGCTTGATACTTTAACTAACTAGGGTTATCACATGCCTATTTACTAACAAGATGCAATGAGATTGTTCCCCAGCCACAAGCCCAGCAGACCATCTAGGTTATCCAGACGCAATTAGAGGGTTGGGTTCATGTGGGTACATCGTCCAAGAAACGCATGTACTCTTAGATAGCTTGAAGGGTACAACACATGACAGTGTGCTGAAAATGTGCCCTACTCGACAGCCGGCTACAAATCCCATGATGGGGCGCCCAGATAACGGGATTGCCTGTAGCTGAGAAATCTCTTCATGACTACTGGATTATTCTAGTTGTTAGCCTTAGTCAATTTCAGTAGGTAACCCTGACCGTGGTACTCAGGGGTCCATGTCCTAGATATGATGCAAGACAATACTGGTTCATTTGAACAAACACAATCGTCCACGGTGTCCAGGTCAATCATTCTTATCATGTCGAGCTAGCTGTCACAACAGCATATCAAGGTATATCATGTCAGGTTTACTTATCAAGGTTACATATCATGTCAAGAGTGCATCACGACGGACCACCATCAAGAATTATCATGTCAAGTTACTTGTCAAGAGTGCACCACGACGGGTCACTATCGTGTTCAGGGAACATGTGCAAAATTTACATGGTACGAGCATTCTATCAAGGGACCCAAGTTATACAGAGGGTCATAAGTCATAAGCATAAATGTAACATTCCAATATAATAAAAAGGGTGCAAGGCTACAGAAAAAACCATGCAGCAAGGAAAATGGTCTCATGCGGCTCGAGGAACACAGGCTCATGCGGCTTTGGAGGGGACAGGGGCATGCGGCTTGGGAGAGCGGGCGCATGCGGCCAGAGAAGGCTCATGCGACAATAAATGAGAGTCTTATGCGGCAATGGGGGAAAACGGGCATATGCGACAGTGGGGGAAACAGCTCATGCGGCCAGGAAAACAACGCCATGCGGCTGAGGGGAGTGATCTCATGCGGCTCAGGGAGAGCGGGGCGCATGCGGCTGGAAAGGAATACGGCTTATGCGGCAAAGAGCGCCTATGCGGCTTGGGCTATGCGGCTATGGGAAAAACAGCTCATGCGGCCATGAGAACCACATGCATATGCGGCAGGGAATAAATGAGTTCATGCGGCTAAGGTGTAATGCCTGGGGTTCGTATTACGTATTTTTGGAATACGTGTACGTATTTTTCTTGTATTGCATAATTCCTTACTTAGCGTTTCTTCTTGGCTTGGTTTATTCTTGGGTTGGTTCGGCTTGGCTTGGTTTTGCTTTGGTTCATCATGAACCAAGGGTGAACCCCTACCTACCACCACCATTAGTATTTATTACCCATTCTCCTTTCTCTCTCCTCATTACTCTTCTTCTCCTCCACCATAACTTCTTCACCAACCAGAGGAAGAGAGGCCTAGGCAAGTGCAGCTTACTTCATGGAGGAATTCTAATTTTATTATTCTATTCTCTCCTTTACAGCATTCTAACATACTTTAGTACTTGGCATTTTTACTTTCCATGGCCTGATTCTTATAGATCTAAGTTTATCTTATTTTTGGATTTCTTGAGTTTTGATCTACTTAATCTTGTTATTTCTAAGTCTTGATGGTTCCATGTTGTAGAAAATTTTGTTCTGCCCCATTTTGACCTATAGAAGTTCGAATTTGGGCTCCGGATGAGGGTTTTATGGAACTTGGAAGCATGGTTCCATGGTGTTCTTCTTCTCAGAAATTTTGGGAAGAAGAACAGTACTTGACTTGACCGCATGAATATTTCATGCGACAAGTGTTCTCCCAGCCGCATGACTGGAAGAACTTCTGGCCGCATAGGCTTACTCCCATTGAGCTGCATGGGACCCCGCTTCTTTCAGCCGCATGGATTTCTCTCCCCACTCAGCCACATGCACCCCTTGCTTCTGCAGCCGCATGTGCGTCCGCCACTTTGGGCCGCATGAATCCGAATCTCTCCAAGCCGCATAAGGGCCGAACCCAGCTAGTCGCATGAGATGCCACTTGACCTCGGTCGTATATACCTGATTGTTAGCCGGCCGTATGGACCTATGTCTCCGCCTGCCGCATATGCACAGCTTCTCCGCCCGTCGCATGGATTCCAGCGACCCAGTCGCATGCGCTTGAGCTTCCTTCTAGCCCTGAGCCGCGCGCATGCTTCATGTTGAACCCGAACTCTTGAGCCGCATGAACCGTCTTGAGTTAGCCGCATGGACTCATCTCCCATTGAGCCGCATGGCTCCTTCCCATGTCCTGTCTTGTTATTTTATTTCTATTATGATTATGGTTAACTCATCCCTTGTGACTCCCAGTGTACTTGGGTCTCCTGATATAATGCTTGTACTATACTGTCCTGTACATGTACCCTGAACATAATAGTGGCCCGTCGTGGCGCACTCTTGACAAGTTAATTTGACATGATAAACCTGGCATATCTTAATAAGCTGTTGCGACGGCTACCTGATATGACATGACCTGTATAAATAACCTGGACACCGTGGGCGATTGTGCTTATACAAATAATACAGTCCTGTCTTGCATTATGTCTATGATGGGACTCCTGAGTACCACGGTCAGGAGTACCTACTGAAATGGAATAAGGCTAATAACTAGATTAACACATTAGTCATAAAGAGATCTCCCAGCTACAGGCAATCCCGTTACCTGGGCGCGCTTGGGATCTGTAGCCTGCCGTCGAGTAGGGCACATTTCCAGCACACTGTCATTTGTTGCACCCTTCAAGCTACTTAAGGGTACATGCGTTTTCTGGACGATGTACCCATCTGAATTCAACCCCTAAATTCGACCTAGGTAACCTGGATGGTCTGCAGGGCTTGTGGCTGTGGAATAATCTCCTTGCATCTTGCTAGTAACTAGGCCTGTGATAACCCTAGTTAGTTAAAGTATCAAGCCGTACTTATTGATTGACCGTGATTGTTGAATGGGGAATAATCAGTCTAGCCTTGTCTTGATCCTGTATAAATTGTTGCATGTTTTGATTTATTTATATTACCTTGCCGATGAATGGGAGAAACCAAGTTCGGTTCAGACGAAGGATTACAATCTCGGTCCTTATTTGGTTTAAGGATTGTAACCTGGTTATCTGAATGGTTCCATGGTTATCTTACCGTATATCCTCGTGATGTTTTATTTCTCCAGTTTTACTATATATTATTATCTTCTGTGCTAATTGTAGGTTTAGTTCCTAAGTGAAGCTTCCTTTGTGGCACTTGCTCTTTCTGGGGTCTGACCCAGCTGGTTTTGTATGGCCAGATTTCGGAGCAGCTCCAGAGAATCTACCGACTTTCCAGTCCGATGGTGGCCACTAGACGTAACCAGGGCAACGAGTGGGTTTATTTTTGTTCTTCCACTTTATTGTAAAAATATTCTTTTGAGGCGTTTAGCCGACGAGCACCTGTTTAGCTCGATTGCACTTACTTACTGTCTGCCTACGGGCTGTAACATGATTGACAGATCCTAGGGTTGATCATGTATGACCAAACTCTTGCTAGTCCTAATATTTTATAACGACTAGCTTCATGATCAGCTGAATATGTAATATTTGGGATGCCTTATTATTGTATATTTAATGATCATATATCTTGCGACTTTTACCTACTTGTTTATGATTGAGGCACTAGGCTTGTTCATGACCATAGGTGACTATTGGATTGTAGTGAACCCTCATGTATCTAGACAGCCGTGACCGTATAGCGAGATGGATTCCATTTCATATACATAGCTGGCTATGTCTGCCCCCGCTCTCCAGTATTCTGATTCCGGGGCGTGACATGGTTTAAGTGGTAGCCCATGCAGGTCTTGTAAATCAAGATATGTGAGGGTTTACTGAATAGATGTCTCAATCAGTATTCGCCCTTGATCTCTGCTCGTATCATCTGAATCCTTGGATTCTTGTCCCGATCATATGCTTGTATCGTTGATCTGTCCTGGTCCTTCCTTATTGTTCCTCCTGTCGTTTTCTTCAGCGGCATCGTTCCTGGACCTGCCGATCAGCAAGGCGGAGCACTTCCCGTGGATCAGCAGCAACCCGGGGATCAAGCCCAGCATTCCGGAGTAGCCTTCAGAGTCGTGCCTTCTGGCGGAGAGCCACCAGTCCAGCCAGTTCAGCCTGTAGAACCTGATAATGGCACATTGGTAGGTCTCGTCAGGACCTTGATAGCTTCCCAAGATCGTCGAGGAGATGCCTTGTACCAGGCAGTGACGGATGCTCTGACCAGAGGCGGTCATCAGGGTAACAGCGCGGCCAACAGCTTCAAGCGCTTGAACCCACCATTCTTCGACGACAGTGAAGATACTATCGTCGCTGATGCTTGGCTTCAGGACACAGAGGTGATTCTAGAAGCAGCCAGGACTCCAGAGAACGAGAAGGTGGTCGTAGTGCGCCTACAATTGTTGGATTTGGCCCGCAGCTGGTGGGCGGCGCATGCCGTGGGATTAGTGGCACCCATTGCTTGGACAGTATTCAGGAAGAGATTCCAGACCAAATATTTTGATGTTGTAGCTCGGTACGATCTACAGACGAGATTCACCAATCTGAAGTAGATGGGCAGAACGGTCGACGGATATGCGGTCGAGTTTTCGAGGCTTAGTCGGTTTGCTCCCACCTTGGTGGCAACCGAGTATGATAGAGCCCAGCGATTTCAGCAGGGGCTTCACCTGGAGATTTTGTTGGCAGTTGAGCAGTTTGAGCATCAGACTTTTGATGCAGTCTTGAGAGCAGCTAGGAGGCATGAGAATACCTCCTAGAGGATTGTGGATAGGGCCGGAGGTCGGAAGAGATCCCACAGCCAGATGAATCATTCTTCAGCCCCAGTCCCGGCAGCCAGGGCTTTGACTATTGGAGCTCCGAGGCGAGCAGCCTCGGTAACGTCGGTTCAGCATTCAGCCCCGACGTGCCCTCAGCAGCAGAAGCAGAAGCAGTCTTCCGCAGTAGGATGTTCTCATTGTGGGAAGCCAGGCCATGTAGTGGCAGAGTGTCGCAGGGCACAGGGATTGTGCCTGGCTTGTGAAGCAGCAGACCATAGGGTTGGATCCTGCCAGAATATGGGTGTTCATCATCGTCCAACCTTTCTAGCTCTTCGGTGAGAGGACCAGCTCCGGTCCAGCAGCAGCAGTATCCATTGCCGAGGCCCTTGCCGCCTCAGTCCCAGGCGTTCCTGCAACAACACCCCCAGCAGCATGCTCAAGCCCAAGCCTTGAGTCAGAATAGGCAGCAAGGATTTCAGCAGAGGGGACCAGCACCCCGAGGGCATGGTCAGGCTATGGTGATGACCGCAGAGGAAGGATTGACACCAGGAGAGGTAGTGGCAGGTACTATTCTCGTCAACTCCTTTCCAGCTTCAACTTTATTTGATTCTGGTGCATCGTATTCTTTTATGTCTGCACGATTTGCGACAAGGATAGGATTGGAGTCCGAGTCATTATCAGTAAGGCTTAATATACTTACTGGTAACGGACTTGTGGAAGTCGATAGAGTATTTTCTTCGTGTCGGATCGTAGTTAGCGGTAGAGAATTTTCCGCTAGATTGATAGAATTCCCGATGGCCGATTATGATGTGGTCTTAGGGATGGATTGGTTGAGAAACCAGTATGCTAGAATAGACTGCCATATTGGTAGGGTTGTTTTTAGCATTCCAGGCGAGCCAGAGTTTTCCTTCTCCCGGAGCGAAGTTGAGCCTACTCCTCCAGTATTGTGGATGGAAGTAGCAGCAGTACAGTTGCCCCGGATAGTCAAAGAGTTTTCAGATGTTTTCCCAGAAGAGCTTCCAGGTATGCCGCCAGAACGGGAGATCGAGTTCACCATAGACTTGATTCGTGGGACAGCCCCGGTATTAGAGAGAGTCTACAGGATGGCGCCGTCAGAATTGGAAATCTTGTACAAGATGATTGAAGAACTTCGAACCAAGGGATTCATTCGTGCTAGTGGATCGCCTTGGGGAGCCCCGATGCTTCTTGTGAAAAAGAAGGATGGTACGTCCAGGTTATGTGTTGATTATCGTACCTTGAACTCAGTGACAATCAAGAACAGATACCCTCTTCCGAGGATAGATGACTTGTTTGATCAGCTCAAAGGGACAGCAGTATTCTCGAAGATCGACTTGCGCTCGGGATATCATCAGATCAGAGTCAGAGAGCAGGACATCCCGAAGACAGCTTTCAGGTCTAGGTATGGGCATTGGGAGTTCCTAGTGATGCCATTTGGAGCGACCAATGCGCCGACTGTATTCATGGATCTCATGAATCATATTTTCATGCCTTATTTGGATCAGTTCATAATTGTCTTTTTGGATGACATCCTGGTCTATAGCAGGAGTGAAGCGGAGCATGAGCAGCATCTCCGTGTGGTTCTTCATATTCTCAGGGAGCACCAGTTGTATGCCAAGTTTAGTAAATGCGAGTTCTGGCTCGATCACATTTCGTACTTGGGTCATATCATCACCAGAGGAGGAGTAGAAGTGGATCCCCAGAAGATCGTGGCCATTGAGTCATGGCCGGTGCCCAGCACAGTTGCAGAGGTTTACATTTTTCTCGGATTGGCCGACTACTACCGGCGATTTGTTTCAGACTTTGCCCGAATCTCGGCGCCATTGACCCAGTTGACCCGCAAGGAGGTGCAGTTTGCTTGGACAGCAGAGTGCCATGATTCATTTGAGAAGTTAAAGCGAGGCTTGATGACAGCTCCTATTCTCACACTTCCAGATGGAACTAGAGGATTCTCAGTATATTGTGATGCTTCAGGCAGAGGCCTAGGATGTGTTCTGATGCAGCATGGGAAGGTAATAGCTTATGCATCACGACAACTTCGTGATCATGAGAAGAATTACCCAACCCATGACTTGGAGCTGGCAGCAGTAGTGTTTGCACTTAAGTTGTGGAGGCACTACTTGTACGGAGATAGGGTAGAGATTTTCACCGACCATAAGAGCCTGAAGTATGTTTTTACCCAGAAGGATCTTAACATGCGTCAGAGGAGGTGGCTGGAACTACTTGTGGATTATGATGTCAACTTGCAGTATCATCCCGGGAAGGCCAACGTTGTTGCAGATGCATTGAGCAGGAGAGCCGGAGTTTATTTCCTAACAGCGCAACCAGAGCTGTTAGCAGATCTTCAGAAGATGGGTATTAAAGTTGTCCTCCCTTCCAGTGTAGCATTGATGGCCAGCATGTAAGTTCAGTCCACTATAGTCAAGAGAATCCGGATGGCACAGTCAGCAGATCCCAAGCTTCAGCGACTCAGAGCAGAGTGTGAGGCAGGACGAAGACCGGAGTTATGCATTCATGAAGACGGTACACTTAGGCATGGTAAGCGTCTTTGTGTACCCAGTGGAGATATCAGACAGGAAATCATGGCAGATGCTCACAGTTCTCAATATTCCATTCATCCGGACGGTACGAAGATGTACCGTGATATCCGGCAGCACTTTTGGTGGAATGACATGAAGAGGGAGATAGCCTAGTTTGTCTCTCGTTGTTTAGTCTGCCAGCAAGTTAAGGCTGAACATCAGAGGCCCGCTGAACTTCTTCAGCCCTTGCCGATTCCAGAATGGAAGTGGAAACATGTGACCATGGATTTTATGACTGGATTACCTAGGTCCCCAGCTGGTCGAGATGCTATTTGGGTAATAGTTGACAGGCTCACGAAGGTGGCTCACTTTCTCCCGTTCAGAGTTGGTCAGTCGACGGCTCAGCTAGCGGAGATGTATCTCCGGCAGATTGTCAGATTGTACGGTGTACCAGTCAGTATCACTTCGGACCGAGATTCAAGATTCACGTCGCACTTTTGGCGTAGTCTGCAGGAAAGTTTGGGAACTCACCTCCAGTTCAGTTCAGCTTATTACCCGCAGACATATGGCCAGTCGGAACGTACGATCCAGACTCTTGAAGATATGTTGCGGTCATGTACACTCGACTTCGGTGGTTCATAGGAAGATCACATGTACCTGGTGGAGTTCTCATACAACAACAGCTTCCAAGCTAGTATCCAGATGGCACCGTTCGAGGCACTGTATGGTAGGAAGTGCAGATCTCCGTTAGCCTGGGATGATATGGGAGAGAGGCAGATGCTTGGCCCAGAAATGATTGTCCAGACAGTTGAAGTAGTCAGGAGAGTCAGAGATCATCTTCGAGTTGCCCAAGATCGCCAGCGTCATTGGGCCGATTCTCATCGGCGCCCTCTTGAGTTTTCTGTCGGCGACCATGTATTCCTGAGGATTTCGCCTAACCGTGGCGTCATTCGTTTCGGCGCACGGGAAAAGCTTAGTCCTAGGTATATAGGACCATTCGACATTCTGGAGCGAGTAGGAGATGTATCCTATCGTCTCGCTATTCCACCGTCGTTACGTGAGGTGCATGACGTGTTCCATGTATCCCAATTACGACGATATATCCCGAACCCGAGCCACATCCTAGATCATTCAGAATTGGTTGTTGGTACCAACCTTTCGTATGAGGAGAGGCCCGTGTCTATATTGGACCGAAGAGAGAAGACACTCAAGAACAAGACTATTAAGTTAGTCCGAGTTGCATGGGGTCATCACTCTTTGGGTGAGTTAACGTGGGAGTATGAGGATGATATCCGATCGCGATACCCCGACTTGTTTGACTCGTGAGGTATAATGTCTTTCTTATGCCTCATGCCTTCGATTCCTTGCTTGAATGAGTGATTGCCTGCCTAGTTATAGCTTGCTTGTGATTAATATAGCATGTTCTTGTCTCTCTAGCCTCTTAATTAAATTCCGATGACGGAATTCTCTTAAGATGGGTAGAGTTGTAATGCCTGGAGTTCGTATTACGTATTTTTGGAATACGTGTACGTATTTTTCTCGTATTGCATAATTCCTTGCTTAGCTTTTCTTCTTGGCTTGGTTTATTCTTGGGTTGGTTCGGCTTGGCTTGGTTTTGCTTTGGTTCATCATGAACCAAGGGTGAACCCCTACCTACCACCACCATTAGTATTTATTACCCATTCTCCTTTCTCTCTCCTCATTACTCTTCTTCTCCTCCACCATAACTTCTTCACCTACCAGAGAGAGAGAGAGAGAGAGAGGCCTAGGCAAGTGCAGCTTGCTTCATGGAGGAATTCTAATTTTATTGTTCCATTCTCTCCTTTACAGCATTCTAACATACTTTAGTACTTGGCATTTTTTACTTTCCATGGCCTGATTCTTGTAGATCTAAGTTTATCTTATTTTCGAATTTTTTGAGTTTTGATCTACTTAATCTTGTTATTTCTAAGTCTTGATGGTTCCATGTTGTAGAGAATTTTGTTCTGCCCCATTTTGACCTATGGAAGTTCGGATTTGGGCTCCGGATGAGGGTTTTATGGAACTTGGAAGCATGGTTCCATGGTGTTCTTCTTCTCGGAAATTTGGGGAAGAAGAACAGTACTTGACTTGACCGCATGAATATTTCATGCGGCAAGTGTTCTCCCAGCCGCATGACTGGAAGAACTTCTGGCCGCATAGGCTTACTCCCATTGAGCCGCATGGGACCCCGCTTCTTCCAGCCACATAGATTCCTCTCCCCACTCAGCCACATGCACCCCTTGCTTCTGCAGTCGCATGTGCGTCCGCCACTTTGGGCCGCATGAATCCGAATCTCCCCAAGCCGCATAAGGGCCGAACCCAGCTAGTCGCATGAGACGCCACTTGACTCCGGTCGCATATACCTGATTGTTAGCTGGCCGCATGGACCTATGTCTCCGTCTGCCGCATATGCACAGCTTCTCCGCCCGCCGCATAGATTCCAGCGACCCAGCCGCATGCGCTTGAGCTTCCTTCTAGTCCTGAGCCGCGCGCCTGCTTTATGTTGAACCCGAACTCTTGAGCCGCATGAACCGTCTTGAGTTAGCCGCATGGACTCATCTCCCATTGAGCCGCATGGCTCCTTTCCATGTCCTGTCTTGTTATTTTATTTCTATTATGATTATGGTTAACTCATCCCTTGTGACTCTAAGTGTACTTGGGTCTCCTGATATAATGCTTGCACTATACTGTCCTGCACATGTACCCTGAACATGATAGTGGCCCGTCGTGGCGCACTCCTGACAAGTTAACTTGACATGATAAACCTGGCATATCTTGATAAGCTGTTGCGACGGCTACCTGACATGACATGACCTGTATAAATAACCTGGACACCGTGGGCGATTGTGCTTGTACAAATAATACAGTCCTGTCTTGCATCATGTCTAGGATGAGACTCCTGAGTACCACGGTCAGGAGTACCTACTGAAATGGACTAAGGCTAATAACTAGATTAACACATTAGTCATAAAGAGATCTCCCAGCTACAGGCAATCCCGTTACCTGGGTGCGCTTGGGATCTGTAGCCTGCCGTCGAGTAGGGCACATTTCCAGCACACTATCATGTGTTGCACCCTTTAAGCTACTTAAGGGTACATACGTTTTCTGGACGATGTACCCACCTGAATTCAACCCCTAAATTCGACCTAGGTAACCTGGATGGTCTGCAGGGCTTGTGGCTGTGGAATAATCTCCTTGCATCTTGCTAGTAACTAGGCCTGTGATAACCCTAGTTAGTTAAAGTATCAAGCCATACTTATTGATTGGCCGTGATTGTTGAATGGGGAATAATCAGTCTAGCCTTGTCTTGATCCTGTATAAATTGTTGTATGTTCTGATTTACTTATATTACCTTGCTGATGAATGGGAGAAACCAAGTTCGGTTCAGACGAAGGGTTACAATCCCGGTCCTTGTTTGGTTTAAGGATTGTAACCTGGTTATCTGAATGGTTCCATGGTTATCTTACCGTATATCCTCGTGATGTTTTATTTCTCCAGTTTTACTATATATTATTATCTTCTGTGCTAATTGCAGGTTTAGTTCCTAAGTGAAGCTTCCTTTGTGGCACTTGCTCTTTCTGGGGTCTGACCCAGCTGGTTTTGTATGGCCAGATTTCGGAGCAGCTCCAGAGGATCTACCGATTTCCAGCCCGATGGTGGCCACTAGACGTAACCAGGGCAACGAGTGGGTTTATTTTTGATCTCCCACTTTATTGTAAAAATATTCTTTTGAGGCGTTTAGCCGACGAGCACCTGTTTAGCTCGATTGCACTTACTTACTGTCTGCCTACGGGCTGTAACATGATTGACAGATCCTAGGGTTGATCATGTATGACTAAACTCTTGCTAGTCCTAACATTTTGTAACGACTAGCTTCATGATCAGCTGAATATGTAATATTTGGGACGCCTTATTATTGTATATTTAATGATCATATATCTTGCGACTTTTACCTACTTGTTTGTGATTGAGGCACTAGGCTTGTTCATGACCATAGGTGACTGTTGGATTGTAGTGAACCCTCATGTATCTAGACAGCCGTGACCGTATAGCGAGATGGATTCCATTTCATATACGTAGCTGGCTATGTCTGCCCCCGCTCTCCAGTATTCTGGTTCCGGGGCGTGACATAAGGGAACGAGTTCATATGCGACAGTGAGCCAAGGATAGCTATGCGGCCAAGGCCAACCTAGCCATGCGGCTGAACTCGGGCAGAGCCATACGGCTATGGAATTCAGGAGTTCATGCGGCTGGGGGATGCGGGAGTTCATGCGGCTGAAGAAGCAGAAGTTCATGCGGCTGAAGTCGGGCAGAGCCATGCGGCTTGGGGAAGAGAATCTTATGTGGCTGGGGCGAGGGAACCATGGCCTATACGGCAGTGGGAACCATCAAGGCCATGTGGCCAGGGAAAAACTTGCCGCATAAAAATCCATGCGGTCAAGCACTGTTCTTCCCCGTTGTCCGAGAAGAAGAACCATGAAATCCATGGCTTCCAAGCTCTACTAAACCTTCATCCAAGGTCAGAATCCAGACTTCCATAGGTCAAAATGGGGCAGAAAGAAATTCTCTACAACATGGAACCATCAAAACTTGAAAATAACACGGTATGATAAATCAAAATCCAAGAAATCTAAAAATGTAACAAACTTAGATCTACATGAATTGAACCTTGGAAAGTAAATATGCTAAGTATTAAAGTATCTTAGAATCTCGTGGAGAAGACAATGGAACAATAAAAACTGAGTTCCTCCATGAAGCAAGTTGCACTTGCCTAAGCTCTCTTTCTGGTAGGTGGAGAGTAATGGAGGAAGATGAAGAATTAATGAAGAAGGAGTAAATGAGGAGAGAGAAGGGGGCATGCGGCTAATAAAGGAAGAGAGGGGTGGTAGGTGGGGTTGGTCCACATGAAAAACCAAGCCAAGCCGAACCAAGCAAACCAAACCGAACCAAGCAAGGAAATGCCAAAATAAATCATGCAATGAGACATGCCATGAATCAAAATACGTACACGTATACCAAAATACGTAATACGAACTACGGGCATTACACCATCTATGCGGCAGGGTAAGTCAGAATCCCATGCGGTAGTAGATGGATACCCATCTATGCGGCCAGAATCAAATCAGAATTCCATGCGGCAATAAATGGATGCCCATCTATGCGGCAGGGTAAGTCAGAATCCCATGCGGCAGTAGATGGATGCCCATCTATGCGGCAGGGTAAGTGGGTACCCATCTATGCGGCCAGAATCAAATCAGAATCCCATGCGACAATAAATGGATGCCCATCTATGCGGCAGGGTAAGTCAGAATCCCATGCGGCAGTAGATTGATGCCCATCTATGCGGCAGGGTAAGTGGGTACCCATCTATGCGGCCAGAATCAAATCAGAATCCCATGCGGCATGCGGCAGGGTAAGTGGGTACCCATCTTCTCCGAAAATCGAAGAAGGATGGCCATGGAACCCATAGCTTCCAAGCTCCATAAAACCTTTAATGTAAGTCCAAATTTGAACTTCCATAGGTCAAAATGGGGTAGAACAAAATTTTCTACAACATAGAACAACTAGATTTTGAAAACAAAGAAGTTTGATAGGTCAAAACCAAGAAAAAATAAAAGTAATATAAACTTAGATCTACAAAAATACACCCATGGAAACCAAAAACTCTAAGTTCTAAAGAGACTTAAAATCAAGTAAGGAAGAGAATGGAACAATAAAACTTGAGATCCATCATGAAGCAAGTTGTACTTGCCTAAGCTTTTTAGGTTGGTGGGAGAGTAATGGAGGATGAAGAAGAAGTAAATGAGAGTAATGAAGAGAGAGAGAGAGAGAGAGAGAGAGAAGTAAAGGGGTATAAATATCAAGCCAAGTCCAAATCTCCACCGCCCATTCCTTCCTACAAGATCTAGGCCATCCACCCCTTATCATGAGGAACCCAGCTAAACCAAGTGCTGAAGCAAAAGCAGAAAATAAAAATACAGGAAATTAACTAGCATAAAATTACAGAATAAATTAAAGGAATTAAATACAGAACAAATGCATGACAAATATTAAATACATTCAAGCAGTACATGTATTAAAATACGTATTCTGGGAACGGAAAGTGACAGCCATAATTCTTGACAGTCCTAAAGTCGGAATGGTCGAATGAAAAAACTTATGTTAGGATTTATTTTCATCATGATAATGGAGTGAAATATACATTTTAGGGTTTATTTTCATGCATTGTTTGCGAGGAAGAATGAAACAAACAATTAGGGTTTATGTCCATCATTCTTTGTGAGGAAGAAACTATTAGGGTTTGTACATTGTTTGTAGGGGTGAGTATTCGGTTTATTCGGTTCCAACCGAACCGAATAACCGAAAACCGAAAACCGAATTGGACCGAAACCGAATAAGCAAAACCGAAACTGAACCGAATTGGTCAATAACCGAACCGAACCGAACCGAATCGAATTAAATCGGTTCGATTTTCGGTTCATTCGATTTTTGGGTTTATTTGTGTTTTTTAATATATATAATAATTAAATATACCTATATATATATTATAGGTATTAATTATATATATATATATATATATATATATATATATATATATATATATATATATATATATAATAAAATTTCTTATTCGGTTTTCGGTTTTGGACCGAAACTGAAACCCAAAACCGAAACCGAAAAAGAAAATTTAGTATTTTCAAAATCGAAACCGAACCGATTTTTTTTAAAACCGAACCAAATCTCTTATTTAGTTCGGTTCGGGTTTCGGTTCAAAACCGAATAATGCTCACCCCTAATTGTTTGTGAGGAGCCTTTGAGTGCCATCGAAATTGGAAATGAGAAGAAAATTAGGATTTTGATAAAGATGGTGAGGATGGAAATGGTGAAGAAGAAGAAGAAAAAGATGAGAAGAAAACTAGAATTTTGATGGAAATTGTGAGGATGAAAATGATGGAGAAGGAGTAAAAGAAGATGAGAAGAAACTACTAGGTTATTTGGGAAGAGAGAGTCAAATATTGGAATGAAGGTGAAAATTTGGGTATGGAAGAGTGTTGGATTGGAACAGCCAAAAGAGTAAAGAGTTGGAATGCCTGAATAATTTTTTTGTAAATCTGAACTAGTCCTAATCCGGACTAGTCCTGATAAACTTTTTTTTTTTTGAAATCCCACGCACACACACATACGATTAGGGGGCTCGAACCTTGCTAGCCCCTCCGGATGAATGCTCCACTACCACTAAGCTAGAGAACTCGGACTTCTTGATAAACTTTGAATGTGCCTTTATAAATAGTCATTATTATATATGTACAAACACAACTAATGTATTATCCTATTAAAATTGTGAAATGTGTCATTAGGGAAAAAAAAAGTGTGATGTGAAAAATTTGCCAATAATTCGCCCGTGTTAGAGCATCTCCAACCCTATTGTCTTGTTAAGTGTTGTGAGTCTTAGGTGGCTCCTATGTGGCATGAGCCACAAGACAATGTCTTGTTTATGTGGCAAAATTATATCTCAAAAGACAATGAGATAGAAAAACTCTCTCCAATGCAAAAGTATTGAGGAGACAATAAAAAGTATTTTTTTCCAACTTCCAAGGCAACTCCTCCACTTCTTCAACTTTTTTATAAATATTTTTATTCATAATTGATGATGTGGAGACAAAGTCATTGTGAAGTGCATTGTCTAAGAGCATCTCCAACCCTATTGTGAGTTTGAAAAAAATGGTTGCCACATAGGAATGACAACCATTTTTTCCAAAAGTACTTCTCCAATGCAAATGTGAAATAAAGTGTGGAGTTGACATGGCAATGACATGGCAAAGACAATGTGAAGTTGGTTGTCTAGATCTAGACAATGCACTTCACAATGTCTTTATGTCCACATGATCATTTGTGAATAAAAATATTTATAAAAAAGAAGTAGAAGAGTAAAAGTTGTCTTGGAAGTTGTAAAAAATTATTTGTATTGTCTTCTCAATACTTTTGCATTGGAGATGACTTTTTAAACCCATTGTCATTTGTGAATATAACTTTGCCATCTATACAAGACATTGTCTTGTCCCTCATGTCACATAGGATTCACAACACAAAACAAGACAATAGGGTTGGAGATGCTCTAAATCTAGACAACCAACTTCACATTCTCCTTGCCATGTCATTGCCATGTCAACTTCATATTTTATTCTACATTTGCATTGGAGAAGAATTTTTGCAATGAAAGTTTGTCATTCCTATGTGGTAACCATTTTTTCTAAACTCACAATAGGGTTGGAGATGCTCTTATAAGTTTTGCCCTATTTCACTCCCGGATGTTTCCCCAGAAACAAACCCACAGAACCCTCCGACCCCCCACCCCCCTCTTCCATCATCCCAACTCCTCCCAGGCTGCTCATCGAAATTCTCCGCACTCGATCGGGTCAAACCCCTAATTTTCTCTCCAACAGAGGTGCTGTTCTCTCATCCCTCCCGATTTTAGGGTTTCCGAGTTTGTTTCCCCTCTTTATTTCATGGTTATTGATTAGGGTTATCTCCAGGCATGAACTCGTTCTCCGTCACCCGGAAGAAAACCCCTTTCCAGAAGCACAGGGAAGAGGAAGAGGCCAAAAAGAAGGTAAAGATCGAATCTTTTTTTTTTTTTTTTTGCTTTCTAATCCATCGATCAGCATCGTGTGTTCTGATTCGAAGTTCGTACGTCCTGTAGAGAGCGGAGGACGAGACCGCCCGCCTGTACGCCGAATTCGTCGAGTCCTTCCAGGGGAGCGACGCGCCCGGATCGAAGGCTTTCGTCAGGGGAGGGCTGATCAACCCCAACGAGAAGCTGAAGGCCGACTCCGAAGGTTTGTTCTTGACGTGCTGCTTTCGATATTTCATTTTGGTAGAAGAGCGTCGATATCATGTTTCAATTTTTTATTGCGATGGATAGTGATCGAGTGCAATTTGATTAAAAAAATTGGGCCTTTTCATTCGTGTTCAACGATCGCAGGTGGGAATTCCAAAGAAGGGGTATCTGTTCCGAAGAAGGGAACTAGGTAACTGCAACATGTACTTGATTATTAGCAAGTGTGGGATCTTGGTCCTGGCTGTGTTCAATGCTTGGATTAGTGATGGTTGTTGAAGTTTCTGATCCAGTTCGGTCCATCTTCAAGCTTAGAAATCTTCCGATCATGATCATTGTAGTATTCTATTGTAGAATTATGTTGCTTCTGGTATAGAAAAAAAATTTGCATGATAGATTACTTTTAAAACACACTTTTTATGAACATCAACAGCAACATAACACAGACTACTGGAACTCACTCTCTCTTTTGTAGGACAACATAGCTAGTGTTCCCCCCCTCAACTTGTAGGTAGCAAGATGTTTTTGCTTTAAGTATTGACTTCGTGGTTTGAAGTATATCCTCTGTATTTCTAGGCAATTATCCATTTATATACTTTATTCATAAATGATGCTTGTTCTCAATTTATTTCCTCACTTGACAATTTATTGATGAGGCATTCACCCGTATAAATATTTTTTGATGTTGGAGAGATTCATGACTTATTTTGAATTTTACTATTATTTCCATATTGTTGAAGCAATCACTTATCAACACTATGTTAAGAAGTGAAATCACACAATGAAGTGTTTGATCCATAGATAAAGTCAAGTGTTAGCAGATTCATGAATTTTCATCTTTTAAAACCTATGCACTATATAAAATATTACGGGGATCATAACTATAAATAATGTAGGATAATATTTGGACCATCTATTATCTTGTGTTGATCCTGTAGACACCCTGGTTTATGCATTAGAGGAGATGAAGGCATGGTGATAGCAAAGGGTGTTCTAAATATCTGTTTGATGTCCTAGTATACTAGAGTATTTTTGTTGTATTTAACACATGTTTGGCATTAGGACAAAACTGATTTTGTAGCATTCGCATTTCCTAGCTACATGATGAAAGAAAAGTTGTCTAAGTTCTCGATGAAGGGAAGTGGGAGGGCTTATGAAGAGTTCATGTGAGCCCCTTTCAAAGTGTAATATTTGATGCATCAAAACGTATACTTTTGAGTCAATTAGCAGTACAATCTCCTTTGTTGAAAGCTTAATCTCAGAGGTTAAACAACAGATTTCACTATCGAGCTTCATAGCATAGTGGAGGGAGCTTTATAGTTAGGTTAACAAGACATTGGTTCTAAGTAATTTCGTGGCACTTATATCATAAATTAGCTAAGAAGCTAGACTGCATAACATAACCCTGACCCCTAGACAAATCAGACTAGCTTAAAGACGACTTCTAAATTTTTTCTCACAGGTTTACAAGACATCTATGCTATTGCTTCCTCCTACATTTCATATGATGTTCGATCATTTGCATAATGAAACTACATGTTCACGAACAATGATTATGCAAAAGTAGGTGGGCTTACCATCATCTAAGCCTTCTCCAATCAGAGTAAGGTCATCTATGGAGCTCAAGAAAGCTTAAGTGAATTGACAAAGTTTAATACTCTCTCTCTATCAGACATCAACCCTTTATGGGTGTCAAATTCCTAGCCAAGGTAAGTACGAGCAAAAGAGGGTATTGTCGTAAAACCTAAGGAAAATATATATATATATATATATATATATATATATATATATATATATATATATATATATATGAAAAGACTGAGAATGATGTTATACTTGTGACTTGTCACATCAATTATAATGAGTTACTCTCTCGAGTCTCTACTGCCTATGACGGACCTAAAGGATATGAACTCGATGGACACGCTATATATTCGTTCTGTTTGTCCTGTATGAAAGTGCACTAGGAAATTTGAGATTATTCATGAATTGAGGAAACCTAGAAAGAAAAGACTATGTAAAAATGATATGAGTAACATTTATTAGGATAGTCTAAACTGTTATGAGTTACATTTATTAGGATAGTCATCTTTCTCATGTGATGATCTTATTTTGGTTCATGAAAAGTCCAGGAGTGACATTTACTTGTACCAATCGCTCCTATTTTGACTTCGAACTCCCTATTTCTTTGTTAGTTGCATGGTGTTTGTTTTTCCATTGGTAAACGTCATCATAATTGTTGGTTTCTTGTTTTCCTACATTACTGGAAGAATAACACAACTTATTCACTTTGTGCATGTTAACTTGAATGTTTACATGTTCTTTCGTGGTGATCAAGTAGTTAATTTGGTGCTCAAGTCTGCTCAAGTGGTATGTTGACAAATTTATCATTTTTTCGTGGTGCTTAATGATGCCCAAGCTTTGGGGTTGCCTTTTAAAATAGTTAAACTTATATGAGTGAATCTTTATAACACTCGGAAACATGGAGGTGATGATTAAATTACGCGGTAATGAACATGGTACATATTTCATACTTGTGACAAATGTCAACAACAATAGATTCCTAACTGGTAAATTCCATATTAATTATAATTTATAGCATTTTAAAAATCAATTTTAACGCACATTTGTGATTTTTAATTATCTTATATTAAGATTTTGCTCAAGTCTGCCTACACTTAGGCTCCTTGGCGTTAGTTTATAACCACTTGGTTGCCAACTTTTAGAACACCCAAAAGACCGGAAATTATCATCAACACATCTTAAATAGGGTTTTTCTGTTGGATTCAACTTTATCAGTGATACGGGTGCAAAGATAGTCACTGGAGGTCTCTTGTATCTTGAATATGCTAGATCCCTTCTAATCTGGTCATGTGGGTATTGTTATATTTTTGTGTTATCATATTCACAACTTGCGCGTTAGAGCGATGCGTGGCGCGATGGTAAGACTTGCTGCTTGCATCCTGGAGGATGCATTGTTCGATTCACAAAAATAGCCTCTCCATATTTATCGGAGTAAGACTACATGTATCTTGACCCTCGACATTGCATAAGCGGGAGTCTCGTGGCACTAGGATGCCCTTTGTTTTATGTTCACAACCTACATGACATGTAGAAACCAACCATCATTTTCCGAGGAACTGACTACCTCAAAGGCATTAATCACCTTTTCAGTAACATTAGTTTCTTCTTTCTCAACCTTCTTAGCTATCATTGGCAAGTTATAATGTTGTCTTCCGTCAGTCCTTGGCAAGAGGTTCTCCTTCCCATGGTTGAAGCATGAAGCATGGGAAAAGCTAGTATTACTGGGTTGATCACACATTTGGATGAAGGATCAGAGAATACGGTAATGCACCAGATAGTCAATCTGTTCTTCTATTGAAGACCGTGTTTCCTTGTCTAACTCATAGTATTCAGGAGTTTCGAATGAAGAACGAAGAGTGCGCAGTCCCTCTTTTCTCTTTCCCTAAAGATCTTGGATGCACTTTGTGACTGCACTTGCAAGAATCCGATTTTGTTGGTGTGAAGTGAATGGATGATAAGTTCCCTAATGAAATGAGATGGATCTGCTGTGGAAAAGTGAGGCTGATGTCGCGTATATGATATTACGTCTTAAATGGGAGATCTTGGATACACCTGGTGATTGCGCTTGCAAGAACCCGATTTTGTTGGTGTGAAGTGAATGGATAATGAGTTTCCTAGTGGAATAAGATGTGTCTGCTGTTGGAAAGTGAGGCTGATGTTGCGTATATGATACTACGTCTTAAACAGAAGAAGCAATTTCTGGACGTGCAAGTTAATTGTTTGAAATCTAGTGCAGACCCGACAATTAAATGAACATGGCAGTGAGACATGCGAAGGAAGCGCGGACACTCCCAAAAAATAGTCAGTGCCGTGTCGGGTGCATATCGGACACATATCAAACATAACCCGGACACTCCAAAATACACTAGGGCACGCCAAAACAGGTGCCATGTCTGTGTTGTTGTGTCCTTTCCGTGTCGTGTCATATCTGTTCCCGTGCAATATGACGAAACAATGAAGAAGTAAAGTAATATAAGAATAAGTATAAGAAAAGGTAGCGGAGATGCATGGGTTGACCTTGTTTCTTTCTTCGAAGTAGTATATTAAAGTGATAATTAAGCAAGTTCTAGTTGGTTGGTCACTTGGTCCCATAACTGCGTAACAAGCCTCCTAATCCTGGAAAGGAGCACTGTTGCCGTATAAATTATTGAGCTGTCCCATTAAGAGGAAATGTTTGTTCTTGTTGCACAGTTCCTCACAGATGCTTGCATCTCTGCAGATTGAGAAATTCTGTGGGTGTGGGAGTTCTGTGGTGCGTTCCTAGGGCTGCAAACGAGCCAAGCCGAGCCAAGCTTTTGTAAGCTTGAGCTTGGCTTGACTAGAATTAATCGAGCTCAAGCTCGAGCTCGAGCTTGATAAATTTTTTATTTTAGAGCTTGAGCTTGGCTTGAGCTTGTTTATATTAAGCTTGAGCTTGGTTTGGTTTGAGCTCGAGCTTGGCTTGATAAGTAAGCTTGATTCAAGCTTGATAAACAAGCTTGATAAACAAGTTTGATAAGCTCAAAATCGAGCTCGTTAAGCTTGATTTCAAGCTCGCTCAACTTTATTTCAACCTCATTAACCTTGATTTCAAGCTTAACGAGCTCGAGTTCAATTTAGTTAGGTTTGAATTCAAGTACCTGTGATATTATTAATTCAAAAGTTCCTTAATATCAATTATTAAGGACATATAAATATATAATGCACACAAATATACATATATTTAGAGTTCAACAAAGAACAAACAAGCTTCTAAACAAGCTCCTAAATGAGCTTCTAAACGAGTCAGCTTGCAAGCTCATCAACGAGCCAGCTCGCGAGCTCAAACGAGCCGAGTACTTCTAAGCTTGAGCTTGGCTCGTTTATTAAACGAGCTCCAAAATGAAGCTTGAGCTCAGCTTGTTTACTAAACGAACCGAGCTCAAACGAGCTTTTATCGAGCCGAGCTTCGAGCAGCTCGTAAACGGCTTGGCTCATTTGCAGCCCTATGCGTTCCTATATGGTTGAACACCTTTTATCTTGAAAAGTAGATCTGCAAGAATGCAGTGGCTATGTCTAGGATTCATTGGATTAGCCTCTTGTGGGTAATATCTTAATATATTTCCTTCAAGCATTTGTTTCTAGGCTTTGGAAACAGCCTCTTGATCATCATTTGAGAGTACAGATTGGGTGTAGATCTTACCTGATTGCTTCATCCTTTCCTTTATTCATCTTTATATAATAAAATAAGAGTTTATATTAATTCTTTAATGCTCGTTATTGCTACTGTCATTCCTTTATAGCTGTTAGCTAATACTACAAGAAAAAAGAGTGAGATCTTTCGTTCACCCTCTGTTATAAAGATATCGATACATTTACCCTTTGTTAGTGTTCTAAATGGCTGTCTAGGCGTTAGGCGACCGCTCTCTGCACCGCTTTTGCTGTTGGCGGTGGAGCAGGTGGCCAACGGTGGTTTGGCAGCGTAGGTGGAGGTGAGGCGGCCTACGGGAGCCTAGGCGGAGCAACACCTGGCTAGATGTTTTGACAAAACAGTTTTACAAGCATTATGGACCTATGGTTCACTTTTACAAGACTAAAACTTCATAAATCTTTGTTCTGCAACTTAGTTATGCATTAAACACCCATTAAATATGCATATTATTAAAAAAACAGTGATAAAATAGTAAAAAATGCCCAAAATGTATCAAGCGCCTAGGAGGTGCTCTCCGCCGCACATCCGCCTACCGCCGTTTAGAACCTTGCTCTTTGTTATAAAGATATCGGTACAATCATGCTTTCGTATCAGTTCTCTAATTCGCCAGAATAACAAGTTTGTTTTGTTTGCTGTTGCACATATGATGTATATTAGCTTTTACATTTGATCCAAGTGGTCCTCTGTTCCTTTTCCAGGTATGTGCCGTCCTTCTTACCACCCGCATCTAAGGGAAGAGAGCCTGAAAGAAAGGTTAGTTTGTAAGCTAGTTACTTTTTTTTTCCATGTAATCTCACATAATCTATCAGTCTCATGATCGTTGTGTATACTTGGGCAATTGAGAGATTTCCTTTATGTCCTGACCCATTCATTCAAGAAATCAAGAGCAATAAAAGAAGCCATAAGATGTTAACTGTGCCCACATCCAATGACAGTCTACAGTGGAATATGGCACCAGGAACAACATATTATGTATAGTCCCTTGAGCACATTAACCATGTGTCTTATGACTCATAAAATATCTCATTCTCAATCATCATTATATGCCTAAAGGATCTGTACAAAGTCATTTATAACGAAAGCTACTTGTTATTCTGTTTAGTTTGATGTTTTTGGTTTAATTAAACTATCTGATTCATTGCTTGGAAGATAAAACCATGTTCATTACTTTTAATATCTGTCAAGTGAGTCGGGTGCTGCTTGCGTATTTTTCATCAATATGTTATTATAAATTGATCATGCATTATTCCTTTGTCTAATCCTGGCACATTACAGTTTATACTATAATGGTTTAAGCTTGATCATCCTTTTGCCATTCTGAACTCTTTTAAGGTGATTTATCTGATTGTACTTTTCACAATTTGCAGAAGGATGATGAGAAGCCTAAGGAGAAGGAGAAAGGAAAGCCACGTGTAATAGATAATCTTTTGGAAGAGTTCAAGCATGAACAGGAGCTGCGTGAGAAGCGTAATCAAGAGCGTGAGCAATGGCGTGAAGGGCGTCATGGTGACACTTCTGCTGTAAGTAGTCAATAGACACATACACACCTCTCTCTCTATACACACCCACACCCACAGTATGTGCATGCATGCATGCCATGTGCGTACGCATGCGCGCACGTACGTGCATCTACTTAAATACGTACAGTATGACCTCTCTAAATACATGCATGCACGCACACACATACATGCATACATACTACAGTCTGACCTTTCTTAATTAATATCATCCTTTGCACATAAATTTATTAATTAGCGAATGTTATTAATTTGTAGAACATCTACTTAAAAAATTTCATGTATTATTTACTAATGGCAATACATACTTCTAGGTAGTTAGAAAGTCTCCATCATGCTAATTTAGTCGTATATATTTATTGTTTGTAAGTTACCAATGAGCTTGGTATACATCTCCGATAAAAAAATAAATGCAAGGATGGTTCCCAATTAATTGAAGAGAGTCCAGAGGACCAGCAATACAACATGAACTTGCAACTGCCATTGATCAACATCTAATTCATCACCCAATGTCTATTAATGCTTCCAGAGGAGGAGCAACAAATTGCCCATCAGGAAATACTGGATTAAGATGTTATAGCAATTGCTTCTTCAGAAGACTGTCATGAAGAGGAAGTCAAAGAAGATATGGATGATGAACCCCTTTTGTCTAATAGAAAAAAATTAGGTACTCTTCACTCGTGTATTTCTCTTGTTGACCTTTCAAATCCCACCCATGTTGTAGCTCATAAGCTACTCCGAGGTATACGGTTCGAGATCTGGACAATTGAGAAGAAACAAGCTACTCTAGATATGGTCACTGTAAGATTTCTAATTTTTAGGATAGAAACAAGCTGCTCCTAGGTATGCCAATATAAAAATAAAATTATATATATATATATATATATATATATATATATATATATATATATAATGAAGTGTCAATTAGATTAGAGAGATGAACTGGTTGTTTATTGCTATATGCTTATACGAAGGGCTCTTATTAAGACCATATTTCATATTTGACTACCCATTTAATATTATTTTGTACTTTGTTCGACTTTTTTATTTATTTATGCTAATATTTTGGTATGTTTTGATGGTAACTCTTAGATCTTTGTTGTGCAGCCACTTAGTCGTTTTGATGAATTACCGGATGAGTTTGATCCAAGCGGAAAGCTTATAGGATCATTTGATGATGGTGATCCCCAGACAACAAATTTGTATGTTGGCAATCTTTCACCACAGGTAGCAAAGTGCTATTAGTATTTGTCGGTGTTGCAGTTGTATTTGTGTAGACTTGATGAAGGTTGTACTCACAGTTACATTCTGGGGCATGTTAGGTGGATGAAAATTTTCTACTGAGGACGTTTGGTAGGTTTGGTCCCATTGCTAGCGTGAAGATAATGTGGCCTCGTACAGAGGAGGAACGCAAGAGGCAAAGAAATTGTGGCTTTGTTGCCTTCATGAACAGAGCAGATGGACAGGCTGCTAAGGATGAAATGCAAGGTTTGCTGCTGTCTTGGCTCTATAAATGGATCATTTTGTTTTGGTTTATATTCTAAGATCATCATCATGCTTTGGTGACGACATTTCTAGTTCTTTCCGTTTTTGAGTTGTTAGCATTTGACATTAAGGGGAATGAAGTATTGATGAACCTAATCTGTTTATGTTATTTACTGGAAGAAAAACTACCTTCTTACTTGGTGACATTTTTTTTGGATTTTTCCTTTGTTGATCTTTTGTTAAGCTAGATTTTTATATGTTTCAACTATTCATGAAATCTGTAGATAATATGATTACGTTGTATGACAGCATAAGATATTTTCTCATTCCATCGGTTATAGACATTGTTGAATGGTAGTTTACCCATATCTTGTTGCTGCTCTTGATGCATTAGCAGCCAAGGTGGTGAAATTAAAGGGAAATAGACTAATTTGCATCAGACAGATCTGAAGGCAGAAGATCATTTATATACTCACATGGAGTCACTAAATAACAGAAAAACAACTGAGTTTTTCCAAAACCAAGCAGGGTGTGAACTAACCCAGTTGAATTGACGTTTCATCTTCATCAGCTGTACAACATTTCAGTGTATCTTGCAGTTGCCACTATGTCATTAGCTATAACAACAACAAAGCCTTTACCCAAAATTTTAGTTAGATATTTGAATTCTTTTCTTCCACTCAGCTCTGTTAAGGGCCAACACTATGATGTTAGCTGTTCCCTTCAAAACAATTTTATTTTTTTTCCTACAGCCACTCACCCCAAAGTAACACGATACACTTAACGAAGACCTGTAGTTAAGTAATTATATTTCTTTTTCTAACCATAAATTATGAGTTTTTTGGCCTAAAGATTGCAAATATATTTGTGATTGGGTCTGCATATGCATGTAGACATGAAGGCTTTCTAGCTTTTGTGTCAATACATGTCCACTTTTAAGTTACGGAAGTGTTTGATTGAGAAGCCATTAAAGTATTCAAACCCATTTGGAGTTATGGTAGAAAAGGAGTTGCGGCAATTTTCTTTCTGACAAATTTACAGTTTTTTATTGGGCATCAGAAAACATAAACATTATTTATTCTGATAAGCGTAAGACAAAAGTCTGAGCACAATAGAGATGATGCAGAATTCCAAGTTAATTATAACTTGTTGATATAGTAAATATGTGCATATGCAACAGCAGATTGAGGCAATGTTTAAAGACATGCACATGCTTTAATAAGTTGGAAGGTTCAGAAGGACTAAAGCTACATGGATGCTTTTATCCTTCTTTGACCTTGCCTCAGCATAATTATAGTGACATATTTTTTCCTTTTTATTGCATGCCTCTACCACAAGGGAGCACCTGAGGATTTTTATATTCTTCGTTCTAGTTTAGGTTTTTTTTTTCCGTTGTTATCCCTACATTTCTCCCATCAACTCATATATGAGTCTCCTTATATCTCCTCTTCCACTCAAAATGTAATTTCAAAAAGAATCATGACCATCCATCAATATCAGCCAAGCTTTCTCCCATTTGAATGAGGTTGGGTACGAGGCACAAGAAAGCTATAAAAAAAGAATTGACAAAGTTATGGCCGACTGTCAATCTGACATCACCCCTCTATGCTCGTGGTAAAGTCCTAGCCAAATCATAATACTCAGAAATATATGAATGGGGGAATGAAAAGATTCAAAAAGGCAATAGAATGTTTACTTCTGTTATATACTTGCTTGTTGCAGGTGTGCCCTTTCAGAACTACGGCAAACTAAGCTAATTATTTGTAGCGTTGTTTTTTACTATGTTGTACAAGGTGGCAGTATAGTACATGCCTTTCCTAGTGTACATTTGAGAATGAAATGCCAACCATCGTGATGGGGACGAGGACCGCGTTTCAAGAAAATATGCCGTCTGGGTGCGTTACTGGGATTAACTAGTAAAAGACCTAGATCCGGAAGTGATCTTAAAAATCAATTGCATTCTGGTTGTATTGGGACCAAACACATACTTATTTGAGTTCATTAAAGGAAACTTTAGTTAGACAGATCGAATCATGTATTGGACTTGTGACCCAGGCCTTACCTTTTCTTAGTTGAGCTCAACTTGGAGATATGCGCTTTTTCTGGTAAATCCCTTGTAAAACATAATCCTTTCATGTAGTTTTTAATGTTGATATCATCATGAATTGCAGCTTAGCTTTCATCAACTTTGATGCTAAAAGTACTTATGAGGAAATTTAATTTTGAAGTTGCAAACTTTCAGTGCTAACCATATCACCACTATTTTCCAGGCGTAATAGTTTATGAATATGAGTTGAAGATTGGGTGGGGCAAGTCTGTGCTACTTCCTGCCCAAGCTCTGCCTGCACCCCCACCTGGGCACATGGCTATTAGAAACAAGGAGGTGGTTACTTCTTTTACTGCCAAAGTTGTTTTATTTGCTCTTTATATTCATCCATCTATTTCTATGGCTTGATTAAAATGAAGTATCTATTTTGATACGGAAATGTTCTGAAAGCATTTTTTACTTGTTCCTTGGTCAACATTCAGTAATTACCGTGTGATGTTAAAATGGTGATTGGCAGGGTGGCACTGTGATTCTCTCCGGCCCTGATGGTCCACCTGTTACTTCTGTTACAAGCCAAAGCTCTGAACTGGTGGGTAATTGAGATTTTCTACCTTTTCCATATTTATCATTTCTGTTTGCTATTTTTCCCCCTTGCTTTCCGGTCTTTATTTTGTTGATTATAGGTTTGATACTAACCCATTATAAGCCAAATCAGTGTGTCTAAATGCCTAAATAATTTTGGTCTTTGCAGTAGATGTCTCATGTCTAGTTCGTTGCTAATAGTTGCTCACTTCTAATTTAGCATAATCTTAAATCTTCCTTGGTTTATTTGCTTATTAGGTGCTCACACCAAATGTTCCGGATATATTGGTTGCTTCTCCAGAAGATAAGCACCTGAAACATGTTATTGACACAATGGCCTTGCATGTTCTCGACGGTGGATGTGCCTTTGAACAAGCTATAATGGAGAGAGGCCGTGGAAATCCTCTGTTTAACTTCTTGTTTGAGCTGAGATCTAAAGAGCACACTTACTACGTATGGAGGCTTTACTCTTTTGCACAGGTTCATATCCGATCTCTTTTGTCATTTTTTCCCAGTATCCTGTGATATGATTTTTTTTTTTTAGTTATTGATGGATGACTTTTGTGTAGAAGAGGTTACTATGTAAAATGCAACAAATGGGCACCCTAACTAAAAGAACTAAGTTTCGGTTTAAAACTTTTGTTGAAGACCAGCACCCTAGTGTACTACTAGGGAACAACCAATTACCAGGCTTTAATAGTTGCCTCTTGTAACTGTCAGTGGTGAACATTTTGTTTACAAGAACAGAGAAGAAAAAGCATAGGGCAAACATAAATCGGTTGAACTCCACAAAATTGAGGTACAAGATTCAGCTTAGTTACCCCCTCGAAGCGTCATTATTATCCAGTTTGCGGTATGTGTAATCTTTCTCATAGGAAGGAATGAAAATTTATAAGATCTACCCCTCTTCCCCAATGTCGATACTTCATGCTCAACTTCTTTGGTGTACAAATGATGGTGAGTACCTGGTATACCTTGGATCTGACCAACTTATCAGCTTGCAGAAAAGCTACACACCAATATGATCTAGCAGACGCAGTTAATATTTTCTTCTCAAAGCTTCTCTTCCTTTTTTTCATTTGATTGTCCCATAACTTTAGAATTTTTTCTTAAATTATTGCAATATTATACAACAATCACAAAACCTTTAAGCTGAATCTTTAAGTTCAAGTAACTAAGTAAACTCCTGTCCACGAGCCTGATCCTCGTTCACTATGATCAGGGTTGTAAATGACCTGATCTGGCTAGTATTTAATTTCAAATCGTAACAAATCACTTTTGTTTGTGTGTACACACACAAAGCTGGACTCAAACATGCCGACATGCCAATTTTGGCTGCTTGCCAGTTCCTACCTGTGTTTATCCCTTCCCAAGGAGGCCACTTAATCGCTTTTCTTGCCCCCTCATGTGTTTTTATGTTTGTTGACTTGTAGATATCTGTGCCACCGTTGCAGTGTATTTTTCCTACTATTAATTAGTTGCAACATTGTGTCTGCCCATTGCTCCAAAGTTTTTCCATTTTAAGAAGTAACTGTTTAGTCCTTGTGTGCCCTTGGAATCTTCTAGCATTGTGTAATGCTTCCCTCCTTTCACATGAGCACTTACTTTTTCTTAGGAAACATATGTTTTGCTTTTTCTGTTAAAGTTTTAGGCCCAACAAATATACACCGTATTGGTACTCAGTTCTAGTAGTAGAGTCGTAAGAAAGTTCTCTTTTGATTAGTTCCAACTAATGGATGAACGTAACCTCTTCTCACTTGAACATTTGCAAATGCCGAAGCTTAAATAGACAAGTGTTTCAAATTTCAATGTTCTCGGGCATAACTAACGGACAAACTTGGAGGTGGAAAACAGCGGAGGATCTGGTATATAGATTAGACCAATGGAATCAGTTGCAGGGTAGGCCAGTGTTGAGTGCTCCATTTTTTGTTCGGGATCTAGTTGTGGTTAGGATAGACATTTTAATATTGTTTTCTTGTCAAGTGTTGTATCATAGGGGTTGTAAGGGTCACCAGGCATCCTTATTGGCTCTTTTTTGGGAGATTTGGGAGTTTGCATCCATCTTAAGCTTTTTTAAAGGTTATCCCGTATTTCTTGAGAGAACTAATTTTTAATCTCCATTGGTAATTAATATATTTCTTCTCGAGTTCTTTGTTGGTTCCTTTCACATATATGGATGATGATTACCTAATCTCATTATTATTTGTGAACAATCAGGTTATGTAAAATATATCTTATGGACCATTTCGTATTAGGATTTAACTAAAACTGATCTCAGACCTTGACATGTAATTGGTAGATCCAAAGCTTCTGATGCTAATTGTTTGGACATACTGATTCCTTTTTGGGCCTAGGCCTACTGAAAATGGCATATTAAAGGCAGTTCCAAAGCTGGAAGGAAAAAAAAAACAAAAGTTCAGGGATAGAGCAGACCATAAGCTGCAGTACTCTTCTGACAGTGGAACACTTCTTATAGCAGTAATATTATGCCAACAACGAGAAGCAGTAGAAGATGTATATGCTAGTAGGACACGCCATAAATATTTGTGATATATTAAAATTTTTTCTCCCTTTTTTGTCTTTCTCTACCCTTTCTTCCTATTCTGTTCTGCAATAGCAGTTGCAAACAACATGCCAGCTGCATCTGTCATGGCAGCCACCAGCCTTCCCATGTGTTGTGCCATCTGTTATTCATACTCAAGGTTGGAGGAGAGTTGGGTTTTCTTCCTCGGATGGGTTACTCATACTCAAGCATCGGTGTGACGGTGACCTATCTACTCATATTTCTTGGCAAGGTCCTAGCAATTCTCTTGGCATACGAGGATATTTGATGATGTGGTGAACTCTCTTACCTTGCATGAGAATAATACCAGTGGACAAGAACCACTTTATTCAGCTTTGTTCAGGTTGACGGACGAGTGATTAAATTGCTTGAATCCCTGGTTGTGTAAGGTTTTCGGATGTCAACAGTACGGTGCTTTGAAGTCTATCACCTGCTTTTATAGTGGTCCGTCTCATGTATAGTTTTGTTATTGGTCTGTTCTAACTCAAAGAGGTTTTGTATGTAATGTATATTGTATTCTTATCTATTAAATGTACTGCTTTTGGAACTGGAATGTAGGGTGATACACTGCAGCGATGGAGGACAGAGCCTTTTATCATGATAACTGGTAGCGGGAGGTAACCACATACCTAATAGCTTTACAATATAATGTATTGTTGGTCTGATTATCTATTGGTATTTTTCCATGATTTTTTCCGAGGCCTTATTATTTTATGTAATCGGCTACAATGGCTAGCCGGGTAATATTGCTGGTGTATCTCCATATGATGCATTGCTTTGTTCTTCTTAACTCAGATGGATTCCACCCTCCTTGCCACCTATTAGAAGTCCTGAGCATGAAAAAGAATCCGCCACCACATTTGCAGCTGGTAGAAGCAGGGTAAGCTGCCTTTGACCTTATGGGTTTCCATTTACTTTACAAAACCCAATTTAAAGGGTTCTCTGTCTAATTCTCCACAAAAGTGTGGTATTTGGAGCTTTTGCTTATTGATTATGCTATTTGCATGTTTTTTAGCGTGTGGAGTTGGAGCGAACATTGACAGATCCACAGCGAGATGAATTCGAGGACATGTTGCGGGCATTGACTTTGGAGAGGAGTCAGATAAAAGAAGCTATGGGTTTTGCCTTGGATAATGCTGATGCAGCTGGAGAGGTAATGGTACCTTGATCCATTATCCTTATATGGCGTATTGTGTAGTAATCTGCTATTTTATTATAGCCCCTTTGGCAAGTGTCCATGCAGATCACTCTATAAAGTCCTTCTTGCTTAATAGAGTCATAGATGATCTGTTGAAGCATCTCCATGACGTTTATGTTATAGTGATTTTAACCTAATGCTGGCGTTTACCATATATCTGAAACTGCGTATGTAATGCTTTCTATTTGTATTCAGTTTTATGTGTAGTTAATCTAATGCTTTTTGTCATGTACATACAGGTTGTTGAAGTTCTTACAGAATCTTTGACACTTAAAGAAACACCTATACCAACAAAGGTTGCAAGGCTTATGCTAGTCTCTGATATTCTCCACAATAGTAGTGCTTCAGTAAAGAATGCTTCTGCGTATCGAACAAAATTTGAAGCAACCCTACCTGACATAATGGAGAGCTTCAATGACTTGTATCTTAGCATTACAGGAAGGATCACTGCTGAGGCCCTTAAGGTAATTTAGATTTCATCTCCTCTGAGGCATATATTGGCTAATACCTACATAATGTGTCAAAATAAATTTCCTTGTGGCAGGAACGAGTTTTGAAGGTTCTTCAAGTATGGGCAGATTGGTTCCTTTTTTCTGATGCATATGTGAATGGACTGCGAGCTACTTTCCTTCGATCGGGGAACTCTGGTGTCGTACCCTTTCATTCAATATGTGGAGATGCACCTGAAATTGAAAATAAAACAAGCTCTGAAGATCATCCTGAGGGAAGCAAGCTTAACCAAGACGGTGCATTGGCAATGGGAAAGGGAGCAGCAATGCAAGAACTGTTGGATCTTCCTCTTCCTGAACTTGAAAGACGTTGCAGGCATAATGGTCTTTCCCTTTGTGGTGGCAGAGAAATGATGGTAGCAAGATTACTCAATCTGGAGGAGGCAGAAAAGCAGAGGGGCTATGATCGGGACGATGATACAAGATATGGGCAAAGCCATTCCAGTAAATATTCAAGAGATGATGACTATGGGAACTCTACTAATTCAGGGCGTAGAGAAACTAACCATGGAATGCAACCTCTGAGCTCAAGCAAGTGGAATCGGCATATTGAAGAAACTACACACAGCCATGGAAAAGCCTCTGGATCTTTAGGTCCAACACTTGCAATACCCCAGCCTGACCTAAGAGCATTCTCGAGCAAGAAAGGAAAAACTGATCCCGTTCTACCAGTTTCTAAATGGACTCGGGAGGATGATGGTAGTGATGACGACGAAAGGAAAGGTTCTCGGGGTTTAGGGATAAGTTATTCATCTTCTGGAAGCGAAAATGAAGGTGATGGTCTTGTAAAAGCTGAAGCGGAATTGAATGTAGATACTTCCACTTCTACTCATCAGGAGAGTAGCATGAATGAAGAGCATAGGTCAGAATGCTTCTGTTGACCCTTTTGATTCTTTCAGATCGAACTGTGTATGATATTTTCATCTAAAACCGTACTTGGACTTTAATTTTGACCTGCAGGCAGAAACTAAGGCGCCTGGAAGTTGCTGTAATGGAGTATCGTGAATCTTTAGAAGAAAGAGGCATCCGTAGCTCTGAGGAAATAGAGAAAAAGGTTGCAGTTCATCGTAGACGGCTTCAATCAGATTTTGGTTTATTAGATTCTGCAGAAGTCTCTAATAAGCAATCCTCTCGTAAGTTGAAACATGGTCTATCTATATTTAATTATGAGGTGTCCTTTTTTGCAGCTTACTTGATATAGATTAATCTTTGTCATTATCCATGTTCTTCTCTGAAAGCAAATTATAATAACATAAAATCACGTGTACGTCATTCTCTACATCACTATTGATATTCTATGCATGTATCCTCCCTTTGCGCATGACATACGAAAGGAACTAAGAAATAAGAGTAACAAGAGTATGGAAGTAGATGAGTATTCTTTGATCATAAACAATCTATAACAACTGTACCACTATTTAGGATTGGCAAACTAGTATCATTGTTCTTCTGTTAAATAAAAAACAAACTTTTTGTCGTAACATTAAAATCACATGTATGTCTCTCTCTACAGCACTACTGATATTCTGTGTATGCTCCCTTTTGGACATGGCATATGAAGGGAACTAACAAATAAGAGTAACAAGAGTATGGAAGTAGAAGAGTATTCCTTGATCATAAACAATCTATAGCAAATGTACCACTATTTAGGATTGGCAAACTAGTATCATTACACTTCTCTAATTAGACAATAGAGAAGTTTTACAATTTCTATGACATTCTGTGCAATTGTCAGAGTCATAGGTGGTAAACTCCTCTCTTTTAGCTACAATTGAAGTAAAAATTGCATTGAAGTTTGGTTTCCAAGTTGACCAAACAAATCTTGATTTACAACCTCGTAAGTCTCATTTATAAGTATACCATGTGATTTGTTTTGGAATTAGAAAATTTATAATATTCTTTATTCGTATTGGGGTTCATGTTTATAACTTTATTTGTAAGTTATCAATCTTAACTAGTTGCATTATCTATTTGCTAGACGAGCACTGTTACCTGTCTTATTTTGTTAACTTCTTCTTCTCCTCTTTTTTCCACCTAAATATAATGGGTGTTCTGCATGGATGTGGCTTATCCTGTACAAACAAATATGGGGCTGCTTGAAGTGGCATGGAAACCAGCTGAACTGTTTGCACAGTTCATCCCTTCAGCTGGAAGTGCACTAGACCTATTTATAAGAGCATGCACATAGAACTTATATACCTCTAACCTTGATCAAAATAGAAGTTTGTACTTACATACTTGAAAACTAAGGGACAGTTTGGGTTTGGTAAATTGGGTCAATTCATACTAAGGGCAACATTTGGTGGATCCCCTAGGCCTCGTTTGGTTTGCGGAATGGAAGGGAAAGGAAATCAATTCCTTGGCATTTCCTTTCCTTTGGGAAATTATAATTCCCATTGATTTTCCTTTCTGATGTTTGGAAATGCCAAGGAATTTGGAAAGGAAAGTGAATACTTCAATGTGGGAAAGTGATTCCTTGCTTGGATGGATGGAATCACTTTCCCCCCCCTAATTTTCCTTCCATTGGGAATCACTTTCCTTTCCTCCTCAATTCCTTTGGCACCCAAACATAGGAAAGTAATCACTTTCCTTTTCCAACCCGATGATTCCGCGAACCAAACGAGGCCTAAATGAACGTGTGGATGTCTTTAGCTTTGTTTGATCCATATGTGGACCCAAACATTCTAAGTAACTGAAGACTGATATCTGAAACCACCCTTTAATTTATGTAATTTAAATATCCAGTTTGGGATTTATTCAAATTTATATATTTGTTGAATGATATTAACTTCTATTTAAGAACTAGTGGAATTTGTAAGATATGCATTATTTCTTTCTCCAAATTATATTTTATTACTTTAAGGAACCATGCTAAACCATTTCTGACAGAACTCCACAGAGAAATAGATGCAAGGCCTTAACATGTCATTCTATAAGTAAACCATGTGCATATGTATAATAGCATTTTCAGGGTTTAGAATCGTAAATAGCATATTTGGATCCATAAGTATTTAGGATTCATGCCTGTCCAAAAACTTGAAAGCTAACTCAGGATTCCAATCCTAGAAGTTTGTCAGATTTGGATTGGCTTGTTGGGGATCCAATTGTCTCCTTAAGATGGCCCACTTAACCATCTCGAATCTTGATGCTACTGCCAACTCTTTGACCTGGTAACTTCAGTGAAGTATCATGATACTGGCACGATAGGGAAAGAAATGGATGAACAGGGTGTCTATCAATCTAAGGATGCATATATCATTATTCATTACCTTGGAACGAACGGTGGATATCCATAGTTACCAGAACATTATATATATATATATATATATATATATATATATATATATATATATATATCACCACTCTAGAGAAGGGCGGCAATTCACCACTCCGAGGATCCTACCTTAGTATCAGAAAGCACCCACACTTAAATATAATCCCCACAAATGTAGAGCAGAAGGAAGCAGAATTTTTATTTCAAATCAAGTTCTGCCCCTTTCCACTAGATCATAAAGAGGTATTTATAGACTTGAGACAACACTGGAGCATTAAAGATTGAAAAAGGAAAAAGACTCATCAATGATAAGTTTTAATAACGTAGATAAACTAAAAGGCACTTAGAAAACCCAAGTCTATGTGTAATCAAACTCATCATGTTGAGTTCACACCAACTTTTGACTTTGGGGGGATGCGACCTTTATCCAAGGGGAGCATATTCCTATCGCCTCAAACTACGGATACTGATTACATATTTATCATAAATCGAGACATCTGGCAGTTGCGATCACAGTATATACTCGGAATTATCATTTTCCCCCATCATCTCTGTCGACATTCAAGAAATATGTTCAGAAATCATCTTATTATTCATACCTAAAGATTTTCTAAATTAGTTGACATTGCAGATAGAACATCTATGGAAAGGAAAGGGAGACGTGACGATGGCCATGATTCTTCTAGGAAGCGCCACCGCAGCGTGAGCCGGAGCCGTAGCCGTAGCCCACAAAAGAAGTCATCGATCAGAGATAGGGAAAGGGATAATGATGCGGATAGGGACAAAGAGAGACACCGAGAGAGAGAAAGGCCACATGACACAGAAACTGGAAGGGAAAGGGAGCGCGAAAAGAGTGGGAGCAGGGACAGGGAAGATCATGATAGGGAGAGGACTAGAGAGAGGGACAGGGAAAGGAGAAGAAAGGGAAAATGAGCACAGATAATTTGGCATTCGGAGAAGAATGTTCAAATTGACTATCCAATGTTTTCAGTTGTAGCTCGGGGGGAGGAGGCACGTTGTGGATGGTGTCACTTCACTGGCCTTTAGTTTCTTTCTTATTTGGCATAATGAAGGGTAAAGTCGACCCTTCGTAGTGCTAATTGCAACCTAAAGGAAAATTTCCTTGTGCCTCATCAGAACTTCATGAACTATATTACTATCATATTATGTTAGGAAGGGCTTGTCTGCTGTATGTTAGAATCTATTTCCTTTTGTTGATATACATACTGTAGGGAAATTAGCGTGTTGTCTGAAAGTGAAGTTTTCAGAGATCAGTTATGTCAGCTCACCTGGAGGGATCTATTATTACTGTGTGAACCTTAAACCTCACCATTTTGATTGTGGAGGAGCTGTATCATGTGCTATGATCTATCATTCCAGCAAGATTCAAAAATATTCATTCCATGTATTAATTGAATTTTGCATTTTTCCACTTTTTGGAATTTTTTTCTCTTTTTTTATTTTTTCAATTTAATAAATTACATATTATACTTGCTTTATGTTGAACTTGAGAAGGAAAGATTTCTTTTATCCGCCAGTTTGTCATCTGGTGCCTGGGATATTAAGCGTTGGGTTAAGAAAAGTCTCTTTTGGACGACGACGAGAGCTTCAGAGAAAATCGTTCTGATCTGTAGTAAAATAAGGCGCCCCTCTGAAGAGATTTACTATGTATATTACTGATCTTTCTGATTGGGTGTTATGCTCCAGTGGAAAGTGTGTGCATTGATTATTCTTAACATCACAAAGCTAGTGTTAAGTAGAAGTATTTACCACTTACAATACAATTTGTAAATTAGAACAAAATTTTGCTACATGCTTTGCCAACAGAACACTGACACCTGGAGTGCATGGAGGGAGGAGTGCATGATGACGTTTTAGGAGTGTCAATAGTGCTAATACAGAAGCAAATTTGGAACTTAAATTGGAAAATTAATGAGTGCTCTATATATATATATGGGTTCGGATCTGGAGTCCAGCACGAGCCCTCGACTGTTGGATCGAACGGGCGCGCGTGCGGGCCTCAGACGGATCCTTTGATCCGATGGTGCAGAGGGACGAGGCTTTGGCGGGGCTCTTCTGCGGGACTTTGAGCCAAAAATATGTTAAATGAAGCCTCCACTCCCTCTTAGCACTCCTATAGCACACACTACAAGATGTTAAATGAAGCCTCCACTCCCTCTTAGTACTCCTATATCACAAACTACAAGATTTGTTACCCATCTTGAACATTTCCGATGCACTCTCTCAAAACCTAAGTACATGACTATTTATTCACTACTTAGGTTACTCGCGTGGTCGTCCTAACAGGTGGAGTAGCTGACAGAACTGTCCCCTATTTCTTCAGTTTGCTATTCTTCAGTTTGTTATTCTTCAGTATGTGCTCCTTCTCAGTATCCTGGATGATCCTGAAGCCTCTCTGGGTGGTGCATCTTTCTTAGCTTCCTCAATGCCATCTATCACCTCTCCCCAGGGGTGGGCACATCAATTTAAAAGAGGAGGGTCAACCTCAATTGTAAAGAAAGTTTAAAATTTTGTTAAATCAAGTTTGCAGAGGGCGAAACATAAAATTGATGAAAATTATGATGAGTAAAGTAAAATCTAATGTAAATATGTATATAGAAATTAAAAATTAAAAATTTCTAAAAAGGCAAAACATAAATTTGATAAGAAAATTTAATATGAACATGAATATTTAATTCAGAAGAAAAAAATTCAGTGGGGGCAACTGCCCACTCGCCCAACTTGTCACGTCCCGATTCGGGGAATCTTTCGTCCTTGCTTCGATTCGCACCGAATCATTCGTCATCGCTAAGGCGTGATGCCGTACAAGTCTGGTGTTGCACTTGTACAAGGCAAGAATGTGCACTATTATGCCATTTAGAAACATTTAAAAATTCAGTCACATTTCAGAAGCATTGAGGACACAATATAGGAAGAAGTAATACTCATTTGATTGATAATTGTAGTCAGAATACAACTTTTTTCGATAATATTTGAAATGCCTCTTCGGCTACATTGATTCATGGAAAGAAGAACAACTGATAGGCTGCCATGAAATAACTTCTCGTTCCATACATCATGCCCCTTTAGTACTTTGAAATCTAGCAACAATCTTTGAAAGCTTCGCAATACTTTGTGTGTCTTTATTTGAAAGTAAACTTGAAGGGAAACAGCAATTCAAAAAGCTTTAATTACAATGTGCGTCCGAGCCTCCTCCAGAGGTCAGTTGGAGACTAGTCTTGAGGGTGCGTCCAACTTTTTTGATATGGTCGAAACGGCATAGGACGATCCCTAGCAAACCGGTCTATTCATCCACTCATGTGCCTTAAGCTACAGCTTTTGTAACCTGAGACCACCCAACTTTATTTATCCAATATAAGTTTTCTTTTTTTACATGCAACTACATCATTCCTATGTTTTTTACATACTGGTTGTTCTTTTTCGTTCAATTTTATTTATCAAATCGGCTAAAAAAGAGATAACTAATGTCGATATCGATAATTAGATACCGGTGGGTATCAGATTGGGACATGTGGTTGTGTACCGCTGCATAACGTTGGTATACCGCCGCATAACGTCGGTAAATTGATGAGTCAGGGACCGGTGAATTCTAGAAACGGTTCAAATTATATTAATTTTTTTGCAGTCCAGATTGTTCATGACCTCGGAAATGTTTGAGATTCTATTCAAGAATTTTCTTGTGCCATAGATTAGGGCCCATGAAGTAATGAAGAGAGCTTCGTGGACAAAAGGATTAGTTGAAGGTTCTTGAGCAAGAAGAGGTTTTTCTTAGGATTTGCTAAGGAAGCCATTAGAAAAATTTAGAAAGAAGAACAAAAAGAGCTAAGGGTACGATATTTTGTATGTAAATATCTTTGTAGGTTTTTGTTTTATTGATTTGTTAACGTTGTTTCTTCTCTTACCTTACGGAGTAGGTTTGGCTTGACCGAACCACGTTATATTATGCTGCATGTTATGTTCTTGGTAGCTATTGTTTGGTTAATTTTGACATTTTTATAAAGTTATTTGTACGTGAGATTCTGCTTTTCGTAGGATAATACCCTCTATTATGTAATGTTTTACTTGTTTTACCAACTTTGACTAATGTTATGTTAATTTTTGTTTCATGTTTAGGGGGGGGGGGGGGGGGGGGGGGGGGGGGGGGGTATCTGCTTAGGAAAAGAATTTGAGTATCGACAGATCTTTGCTGCCATCCTCCTCCATTTTTCTCAAGTTCAAGCTCCATGAGGAATCGAAAAATGCTACATATAGAACTACGTTCACCCTGCATGTTCAGAAAGGGCTTCCTCTAATTGCCTTTAGTAGATTCATTCAGTAAGATGGTTTAGAATGCTTTCTTGGGCTTGACTGAGAAGCTTGTCTGAACCTGTGTGATTAAGGCCTCGTTTGGTACACTGTAATTAATCGTAATATAATCAAATAAAAAATATTTTTTTCTTCATTTGATTACATTGCGATTACGATTACATTACACTAAACCAAACGGGAGCTAAAGTTGGTGGCAGCAATTCCACTACTGCACAGTCCCTGTTGTCTTTTTTGTTTTTGTTCTTTGAGATAACACGGTACTTTGTGCGCGCTGTATTGCATATTTTTTGGATCCATTTTTTTCAACTCCCGCCATTTTTATAAATGGAAAGAAATATAATACACCCATGTGACTCAATACATTGACACGCCGTCCAGTCAGGATCTTATTCCTCTCTGTAGAAAATAATATTTGGATGATTTTATTGATGGACTACTTCACTACTTATAGGGAGTCTAGCTCCTCTACATACTCGATATTCCGATGTGGGACTAAAAGTCCCTTATTGATTCTCAACACTCCCCCTCAAGATGGGCGATAGATATTGATCATCCCCATCTTGTTACATAGCTTCGTCAGACTTAATGAACTAAGACCCTTAGTCAGACAGTCTGCAACTTGTTCTTCTGAGCGGACATGGTCAATCTTCAGTATCCCTTGTTCTGGCTTCTCCTTGATGAAGAATCGATCAATCTCGATGTGCTTCGTTCTGTCGTGCTGAACTGGATTGTTAGCTATACTTATTGCAGCTTGACTATCGCTCAGAAGACGTAATGGTGCTCCATTGTCCAGCTTCAACTATGTCAGCAACGCTTTCACCCACAACAACTCTGACACTCCTAGAGCCATTGCTTTGTATTCTGCTTCAGTTGTCGACCGTGCTACCACTGACTGTTTTTTGCTTCTCCATGAGACCAGATTTCCTCCTACAAAAACACAGTATCCCGTGGTAGACCTTCTGTCGTCTATGCAGCTCGTCCAGTCTGCATCACAGTATCCCTCAACTTCTATGCGTCCATTCTTCTTGAACTATAGCCCCTTTCCCGGCGTTCCTTTCAGATATCTCAAGATCTGAAATACTGCTTCCATATGACCCTTTCTTGGATCATGCATGTAGCGACTCACTACACTCACCGCAAATGAGATATCAGGGCGAGTGTGTCCCAGATAAATCAATCTTCCTACAAGTCTTTGATATCTTTCACGATCAACAGGCTCTCCTGCTTCTGCTCCAAATTTACACTTCTGGTCAATTGGAGTGACGGCTGCTTTGCATCCCAGCATCCCTGTCTCCTTCAGCAGATCTAGTGCGTATTTTCTTTGTGATAGAACAATTCCTTGTTCGCCTTCACACACTTCGATACCTAGAAAGTACCTCATCGCTCCTAAATCCTTCACCTCAAACTCCTTCGCGAGTTTTGACTTCAGCTTAGTGATCTCGACTTCATCATCACCTGTGATCACTATATCATCCACATATACAGCAAGTATAGTGATGTGGCCTCTTGCATGCTGGAGGAAGACCGTATGATCTGCATTAGTTTGACGGTATCCCATGCCTGTAACAGTCTTTCTGAATCTGTCAAACCAGGCTAGAGGAGATTGCTTGAGCCCGTATAGCGACTTCTTCAGTTTACACACCTTTCCTTGCGATGTTCCTCCGTCTGATTCCGTCGCGTAGCACCCTGGCAGGAGCTCCATGTATACTTCTTCTTGCAGGTCCCCATGAAGAAAGGCATTCTTCACATCCAGCTGGTATAGCTTCCACCCATAGTTCGCTGCAATGGAGACCAGAGTTCTCACGGTGCTCATTTTTGCTACTGGGGCAAACGTCTCATCATAGTCTATGCCATATGACTGCATGAATCCTTTTGCAACCAACCTCGTCTTGTACCGCTCTACTTTTTCTTCTGGCGTCTCTTTCACTGTGTACACTCATTTGCATCCCACAGCTTTCTTCCCTTTGGGTAATGGAACCAGCTCCCATGTCTTATTTTTCTCCAGTGCCCCAAGTTCTTCCATCATTGCAGCTTTCCACCTTGGATCTTTCTTTGCTTCATGCCAACACTTGGGCAACGAAATAGAGTCTAATGATGCAATGAAGGCTCGATAATTCGAAGAAATGTTAGAATAAGACAAGAAGTTGGCAATGTCATGTTCGTAATCATCAAAACGAGCAGGAGCCTTACCCGCATTGATGCGAGAAGATCTCCTTAAGGGAGCAATAGGTGGTGGAGAGATCATACCATCCGAGTCGGAGAGATCCGCATCAGAATCCGAGTGATTCAGTGCGGGGGCAACATCTTCAAGAGTTGGAGCAGGAGTAGACGAGGGACTTGGTACAGTAGGCACAGAGCACGGCATAGGCACAGTACTGGACTTCTGTTGTCTCCTTCTGTAGACTTGGAGCTTATTTTCTCTTGTCTGCTGCTCCCCCTGCGTAACATATGTACCTTCTTCTTCATTCTCTGTATCTGAGTCACTGTGCTCTCCCCCTTTCGTCCAGTTTTCTACAACCAGACACAGAACCGATCCGACAACTACATTTGGGCTTATTATCTCCTCCTCACATCGAACACCATCTGTGTTAGGTGTGTCACCAAATGCTGAACCTTTATCTGAACCATAGTATGGTTCGAGTTCTCTGAATGTAACATCCATGCTTACAAACATCTTTTGCTCGACTGGACTCCAACAGGCATATCCCTTCTGAGTTGCCGTATAACCGACAAAGACACATTTAAATGCTCTAGGATCCAGTTTGCCAATGCCTGGCCGATTATCTTGGACAAAGCACACACATCCAAAAACTTTTAGTGGAACAGTGTATGTAGTTGCCCCAGTAAGCATCTCCAACGGTGTCTTCCAGTCTAATACTTGAGATGGCATTCTGTTGATGAGATAAGAGGCCGTCAATATAGCCTGCCCCCACAAGTGTTTCGGGACATTCATAGCCAGCATCATCGTCCGTGCGACTTCCAGCAGGTGTCTGTTCTTTCGTTCAGCCACACTATTTTGTGCCGGAGTATAAGCACATGAAGTTTGATGTAGTATTCCATGAGTAGAAAAATACTCAGCAACCCTCTTATTAGTATACTCTGTCCCATTGTCAGACCGAAAACACTTAATTTTAGCGCCATATTGTGTTTCCACCCGGCGATGAAAGTCCTGAAAGGCCTCAAGGACGTCACTTTTATTCTTCATAAGGTAGACCCATGTCACGCGGGTATAACAGTCAATAAAGGTGACGAACCATCGAAAATCGTTAATACCGGTTGTAGGACAAGGACCCCATACGTCCGAATGTATCATGTCAAAAGCAGCTGAACTCCTATTCTCCGAGCTCACATACGAGCTTCTGGTATGTTTTTCCAACTCACAAGCATTACAAAATAACTTCGCTTTATTAGCCCTTTGATATAAGGACGGATACATTCGACTAATAACTTTAAAAGAGGAATGACCGACACGCTGGTGGTGGAGGAGCAAGTCGGCTTCAACACTGTGACAGGAAGCTTCTGGTTGTGCGTTTGCTACCAAGGATGCCAATGCGTTGTCCAGTCCAGTCCTGTCTAAATACCACAGCCCCTTATGCCATGTGCCAGTCCCAAGTCGTCGTCCTGTCCCCTTCTCCTGAAAAGTCACTGTAGGAATGTCAAAGGAAACAATACAATTAAGATCAAGTATAATGACACTAATTGATAGAAGATTGACAGGAAAAGACGGAGCATGTAAGACATTGGTTAGAGTGATGGAAGGGGTGCATGCGACAGTGCCTTTACCCATTACAGGGCTAGATGTACCATCAGCGGTCTGAATACTCTCCGGCAATGGTAGGTGAGTATAGTCCTGAAACGCACCACGAGATCCCGTGACATGGCGAGATGCCCCAGAGTCCATAATCCATCCTGGCTAATGGACAGATGCAAGTGCACGTGCAGGATTACCGGTGCTGGTTTGGGCAAAGCAAGTGATGTGATCCCCCGAGGTAGAAGACGCCCCAGGTCTGTCGGCCGAACCCAGCTTTGTGCCTCGCAACTTCTCAAGGAACTCCCGCTCAAGCGGAGTTATTTCAGCCAGTTGATTCTCTCCCCCTTCCTCCGCCGGATTTGTTTTGTGTCCTCCCCTTCTACCAGCATATCCTCCTCTACTACCACATCGGCCGCCACGACCCCGTCCTCGATCATTAGACTGATTTCGCAAAGGTTTTGGACAAAATCGGATGTAATGTCCGGAGTCACCACAATTGTGGCAAACACCACTCACAGATGGAGGTTGATTGAAGGCAGCAAGGGCAGACTTTTCAACCTCGGCTTGCTCCCCCTGGTAGGAGCCCTTGTTGGGCATCAACTTCAGTCGAGCTTCTTCCTGTGTCATGACGGCTATCGCTTCTTCCAAGGTCGGAAGCGTGGGTTGGGATAGGAGGATATTCCGTCTCTGCTCAAACACAGGGTGTAGTCCCTTCAGGAATTTCATCATTCGCTGCCGCGAAATATAAGCCAGGAACGTCTGAAAGTACTTTGCGAATGCCGGTTCGACTTGTGCATCTTCCATCCCAAGAGGATCATAATGATCCAGATCAGACCAGTACTTCTTCAACAGGGCTGCGTACTCAGAGATGGTACGTTCGTCTTGAGCCACCCTATCGAGTTCATCTTGCAGTTGAAAGACCCGCATAGGGTTGCCCGAGCCGGAGTACATATCTTTTAGAGTCTGCCATATATCAGCAGCAGCCTCCATTGCCTCGACATTGCCCGACACCTGGTTGGTTAATGAGGCAGTCAACCACCCAGCCACTACGTTGTTGACAATCTTCCAAACAGCAAACTCCTTTGCGGAGTGATTGGCTGGCGCCATGGCTTGGCCAGTGACATAGCTAACCAAGCCACGACCCTTCAGCGTCCGCATCGCCTGCCGCGACCACTTCAAGTAGTTGGACGTTCCTTCCAACTTCGTCTCCAGCTTCTCCAGCTTTCCCATTTTGTAAGGTGACGGATCCACATCAATATGGATCACACGTGGGGTTGTCTCGGTTAATCTCTTTGATAAGATATCATCAACCAAGGCCTTCATCTCTTCGACCGTCAGTTTGCCACTGATCGAATCCATGGCTTCTTCAACTGGGAACCCTATTCGTCGTCTTCGTCGTCGTCTTCGACGTCGGAGGCTGCAACTTCGGAGTCTGCAACGTACCCAACTACGTCGTCTTCGTCGTCTTTGTCGTCTTCGTCGATTTCTTCGACGCCAGAGACTTTACAAATGCGCTACTAACTTGGCCAGCACCGACGCGTACATGTAAAGTGAACACGTCAGGACACCAGAGAAGACATGATCAGTCTCTGTATAGAGCCCGATGTGAAGAAGGAATAACAAATAAAGCATTTGTTAGTTCCAAACGGTGTAAGCGAGGAACGGAGTTGGTGCAAATAAAGTATTTGGCAGCCGTCTGTCTTCGAAATACGCCGTTTTTTTTTTCAGAAAAAAAAAGAGGATGGCTAGGGTTAGGGTTTGGGAGGGGGGGGGCTGCTGGAGGTCGGGAAGGGGGGGGGGGGGGTTGCTGCTGGTGGTCGTAGGGGGGGGGGGGGGCGGCTGGTGGTCGGGGGGGGGGGGCTGCTGGTCGGGGGGGGGGGGGGGTCGGCGAGGGGGGGGGGGGTCGGCAGGGAGGGGGTCGGCAAGGGGGTGTGGTCGCTGGTGTAGGCCGGCGAAGGGGGGGATCGGCGAGGGGGGGTGTCGACGAGGGGGGGGGGGTCGGCAAGGGGGGGCGGGTGGGGGAATTTTTTTTTTTTTTTTTTTTTTGTGGAGAGAGAGAGAGAGGGTTATGGCTCTGATACCATGTAGAACATAATATTTGGATGATTTTATTGATGGACTACTTCACTACTTATAGGGAGGCTAGCTCCTCTACATACTCGATATTCCGTTGTGGGACTAAAAGTCCCTTATTGATTCTCAACACTCTCTCCGGTAACCACAAGGGTCACTCTGAGTTCGGCAACTCTCCCTACTATCATTACTACCTATGAACAACTTCTTATAATAGCTTTGTGGTAGATTATCAAACCAGTTCTCTCGTTGGAAGTTTAAGAGCTATACCTTTGGGAGAGATTCATCAGAGGTACATGGGTGTCTTTTAGCTGATAGTCACTTTGATTTTTGATTACATGAAATTCTAGTGAGCAGTGGTAGTTCATGAATCATATAAATCTTGTCTAAAAACATGTGTAATTAAGTTTCAATTATTTTAGGAGTTAATTTTTTGGGCTATAAATGAAGCTGTATCTTTATGTTTTGTACACAAAAATATATTGAAATCTCAATTCTATTTCATATATTTATTACATGTAATTAGTCCAAGTGTTTGGCATTGATATAACAATGGCATTCTCATGTTTTTTCTTTCCACTCCTCAACGTCTTCTAATTGTTTTGTAACAAAAGTGGTATGGAGAGAGCCTAGTCGGAAATATGTAAGATATGGTGATTTAATTCGGAATGCCTTGACTTGCTAGAGAAAATTATGAGATCTCAAGTTTCAAATTGAAATATATTTGTTGATCTTCCAACTTGCCAAGGGCATGTATAAGGTTGTAGGAAAAGGTTATGAAAGAGCTAAATGATAAGGCCTCCTGGGACGAAGTCGGACTTTTCTTGGATACATATAATAATAAGAAAAGAGTTTTAAGTCGATGATTTGAGACACGCATCCAACAATCACCACAAGACTCCAAAGACAATATTTTTAATATTTATTCAATTTTTCCAAAACTTACTGTTGGAATTTTGTTCTCTTTTTTCTTTTTGAAATCTGCAAAACAAAAAATGAAAGTAAAATTTACCGGCCTCCAGTAAAGTCGCGCACGTAGCACTGTCATAAAAGTTAATCCGGATCTATGTGTAGTCTTTGTCCGAATGTTCCTAGTGGTAAAATTTTCGCTCCACCGGTATCTCGTTGTTGTATACAACGCTGAGAGAGTGACCACCGACTTAGCTCTGTCCAGATCAAAAAAAGACGAACAGAAAGTTTCGGAAAGACGAGAATTTGGAAGAGAGTTTTGTTAAGATTTTTTGTGTACCAGGAAAATGAAAATAGAGCTCAATATATAGGTTTCAGACTTGTAACTGAAGGTTGGATTAAGGGACTTGAATGGTGCTGTAAATGACACACACGAAATGTGTCTGTAATGTTCAGATTTAAAAGAGAAACCGTTCAACGTTTATAATATTGATGGATTTAAAATGGTCAAAAAATTAAAGGAGCAAAATTTTTTTAGAGACTCAGCCCGAATCCGAAGAGAAAATCGAATCGACATTCGGCGTCCGCAGATGTGATCGCATACCTGAACCCATTACGCACGTCGAACCGAACCGGACGGCGGCGGCGGCGTGCGCGTGTGGTCCATAAGGCACCCACACAAAACTTTTAATGAAGCATCAAAGAGCAAAGCAATATCTGCTCAAAGCATTCCTCCATCCTATTTGGTTTTTGCAAAGAGAGAAACAGCAGCATCAACACTTACCGTGTCTTACATATTTGTATGCGGAAATATACACAAACTCGGAATGAGATTTGCTGTTTCAGATTTAGTGTTCACTACATGTGGGTCCCACTGATTTTTTATATAAAAAATAACACTTTTAATAGTGGAATCCACATATACATAGGAGTGGAGACATGAAAGTGGATACCAAATTTTGGAAAACATATCTCATCCCCACAAACTAATAGGGGTTATCTCACACACACACACACACACACACACACACACACACACACATATATATATATATATATATATATATATATATATATATATATAATTCTCATTTTTTTAAAATTCTCATTTTTTTATATCAAAAATATTTTTGGAAAAATGTTAGGGACTATCATAGTTTTGTGTGTGTTGGGACGACCCGTGTTTTAATACTATGACAAAACTAATCAATCTAAAAATAGCATACTGATGAAATATATATTCTTCTAAGAATTCAAAAAAGTACACCTACCTATCTGTTCTATGTGCAGGACATCGACTCAAACGGGACTAGAGCGAGTCTTCCTGTCAGAATTCTGGCAATCCTAACTACTTTAGGACTGTTAGAATTCTGGTAGTCCTATGACAGAAAATTGTGTCTTAGGATTGTCACGATTCTAACAGTCCTAACTGTAGTAAGGAATGCCATAATTCTGGCAATCATTTATTGTCTCCAATATTCTGACTATGCCGATTTCTAAAGCTTCTAAAACTTTAAAAAATGGTGTTCAATACCATCAATAGTGGTGTTTGAAAGAAATAAATACCCAACATATATTAATTGAAATCTAAAAATAAAAAAGAAAAATTTCTAAAAATTGTTGTGTTCAATTTTATTTGTAAAAATCTAAAAAATTTACATTGAAATGAAGAGAGGAGGAAAAAGAGGAAGATTTACCTTGTCATCTTCGATTAGAGTTGCAAGAGGAAGAGGTAGAGGAAGTTGTGTGAGAGGAAGATGAAATATGATCTGGGTGTTTGAAATAGTGACGTCCCTTAAAAAATGGTGCAGATGCTCCTAACATGCACTTTACAACTTAAGAGTAATGCTCCCTATCATGTGATAGTCCCATCATTTTTTGTTGTGTCTTTAGTAATTTCTTTGTGGGCTAAGAAAAATAAATTAGGAAATCAGGTAGATTGGAAAACATCATAATCAGGAACATAAATATTAAATTAAATTAAACTAAATATTTATGAATCCTAAATTAAGTAAAGGTAATAAAAGAAAATAAATCAAAAGAAGATATATAAAAACAAAAAGGAACAATAGATTCCCTCCCATCAATAAGGATCGCATCACCTTCAACGAGGTGGTCAAGTGGTAGGACTTAGTAAGGAAATGGAGAAGTGTAAGTGGGCTCGAATTTCAGTCCGGACAAAATAAAAATAGAAATACGAAGCGATCTTGACACCATGGTTCCGGTATCAATATCTGACCTTTCCTATAAGTATCAGGATCGACACTATTTACAGTTTTGAATCGGAGCATCAATATATTTTGGTATCGAAAAACAAATAATTATTAAAATTTTATGAAAAAAAGAAGTTATATACGATTATGCATAATTTTAAGTACTTCATGTTTGTTTCTTAGTACTTTTAAAATTGAATGAAATAATAGTCACCCTTGCGGATTGATTTACATGCAATAGATAAGTATTATTTTTTTTTTTTACATGCATTTATAATCTTATTATGCTTTTACACCATTGCTGATTGATATCAGTCAGTATTAGTAGTGGTTGGTATAGAATCGGAACATGCCAAATCGTTTCGGTTGTCGGCTGATACTGTAAAGGATTGCGTCATTCTGCCTCCCTTTTTCCTCATCCTCAAAGTTGCATGCAACCACTCCCTTATTGTCTATATATAATTAATGCTAGTTGCATGCAGCCAGTTTCTTAATTTCCTGTAGTTTCTTGTCATAGCCACAATTGTTCAGAAACACGACACAATTAGGGAGTTCAACCTCTCCTTGACAGCACCATTGCAACATACACATGGCTTGAATATCTTCATAGCCTCTCCATTATGACAGTACTCCCCTAGTTCTGGATGGATGAAACTGTGAGGGCTTCCAGAATCAATGAAAATACACATTTGTTGCTTAAGGTGCATGAACATCATCTTCAGGCTTCAGCCCAGCGGTGGTGCATGAACCTCGTTGTGCCTTTTGTTTGGACGAGTGTGCGAACCTAATTAATTTCTGGCTACAAATTAGAACCTTGTATATTGTTGTTACTCTTAAGGAAAACACTATTTGGCCCGCCTGCGAGTCATACCGCATACCAGGTGGCATAAGCCCATTGGTCCTCCTATAGGCATGGATACTCTACCGGTTGACCTGCCAATGGATGGACACCACCTGGCGGCGGACCAGCCCACGGGTGGGCCAGCTAGCAGCGCTCTACTCTTAAATTTGTTCTACTCGCATTCCTCAAAATCTTCCCATTGTTTCCAACACCTCCATGGCACTCCAAATCTTAGAATTGGCTACCACCTTCGCTTTCTCCGTGCTCTTCGTCCTCGCGATATTCTTAGCCATCATCCTTCTCTATGTACTCTACACAATCTCCTCCTTCCTCGTCTTCTATGCCAAAGAGTCCTTGCTTAGCGAAGGCAAACCCCCCATTGCCGGCACCGTCCTCCATGAGCTCCTACATTACGACACGGGGTTCGACTTGCAGACGGAGGTCGCGCGGAAACACAGGACCTTTCGGCTAATCAAGACCTCCTACAGCGAAATCTACACCACTGACCCGGCCAACGTCGAGCACATGTTGAAGTCCAGCTTCTCCAAATACGAAAAGGTTTCATTTTCACTATGTATCTGCAGGGACGGCCCGGAGGGCTGGGTTGTCCTCCTGAGCTAATTTTGGTTGTCCTTTGACCATTATTGTCAGTTGATCCTGGTGGTCATTCATGACCTCTGGTGGCCTGGAGGATTTTTCTAACAGAGAGGGTTGTCCAAGTCCCAAGTCTTGTCCGGCTTACCCTAGAGCCGGCCGTGTGTATCTGTATCAAATTATTGGTATGTTCACATGTAACATGTTTTTTTTTTTTCCTTCCTTTTTTGGTTGGGTACAGGGGCAACGCGGCCATGATATCATGAGAGACCTCTTTGGAGACGGAATATTTGCGGTGGACGGCGATCGGTGGCGCCACCAGAGGAAGCTCGCAAGCTATGAGTTCTCCACCAGAGTTCTCCGAGATTTCAGCAGCGTCGTGTTTCGGACCAACGGTGCCAAGCTAGCCAAGAAGATCTCGGAGGCAGCAAGCTCTTCAGCTGTCTTTGATATGCAGGTTTTGATTACTAGGGACTTCTCTAGGAAAGCATAGATGCTCTAAAAAATCTGCGTGTGTTGTGTCGGACACATATCACACACCACATTAAGTCCAAAATACAACAGGACACACCAAAACAGGTGGGTGTCACCTTGTCGTGTTGTATCTGTTATAATAATTTTAAAGGCGCTGCTACTTGGCCCGCACGCGGGCCAGCCCGCAACCACGTGGCACTCCCCCATTGGTAGGTCAACCGGTATGGCCCCATTGCCAATAGGAGGACAATGGAGGAGTGCCATGCAGGCAAACAGGCCAGCCCACCTATAGGCAAGAAAACATTTCCCTAATTTTAATTAGCCAGTCAGTAATATATAATCATACAAGCAAGTCCAACACTCCAAAATCTATGTAGTGTCGTATTGGACTTGTATTAGAAATAACAAGGACACTCCAAAATACAATAAGACATAGAATAGGTGCCATGTTCGTGTTGTATCGTATCGTGTCAGGGCAACATTGTTCACGAACAGAAACAGGGTGTTAAAAGATTTTGATTTCCCCCTTCGCAGGACCTGTTGATGAAGTCGACACTGGATTCAATCTTCAAAGTCGGCTTCGGAGTCGAGCTCGATACGCTCTCTGGCTCAGTCGAGTTAGGAGCTCGCTTTAGCAAGGCCTTCGACGACTCAAACTACATCGTCTACAGAAGATTTGCCGATTTCTTCTGGGACGTCAAGAGGTTCTTCAACATCGGACTAGAAGCCCGGCTCAAGAAGAACGTCAGAGTAATGGACGACTTCGTGTTGCAATTGATCCAACGCAGGAGGGAGATGATGAAGAACGGAACAGACAATGTGAGCAATATCCCAAATGTATCAGTACAACAGCTGACGTTACATCTGACATGACAGCTGACATAACAAATTTTAAAATTAACGTGGTTCTTTCTTGTTTTTGAGCCTTGACTAGAATGAAAAGGAAGATATACTGTCGAGGTTCATATTAGCGAGCGAGAAGGATCCGGTGGCGGCGATCACCGACCAGTATCTCCGAGACATCATACTCAACTTCTTGATAGCAGGGAAGGACACGACGGCCAACACGCTCACTTGGTTCTTCTACTTGGTCTGCAAACACCCATTAGTGCAGGAAAAGATCGCGGCGGAGATCAAGTACTCGGTAAGAGCAGCAGAGGAAGGTCACGACATTGACAGGTTCGCCGCCAGCTTAACCGATCACGACGTCGTCGACAGGATGCACTACTTGCACGCAGCGCTGACCGAGACGCTCCGCCTCTACCCCGCTGTTCCAGTGGTACTACTATTTGATTCTGGCTAGCTAATTAATTAATTAATATTTTAGAGTACCAGTCTAATCTATGTTTGATAATTCACTAACAAGCGGTTCTGAAATTTTTTTACACGAATAAAATTAAATATTGTAGGATATTAGTAGTTATAAATATATATTTTGGTGAGAATATAAATGGAATAAAATAATAAAACTTTTCAAAATATATCAATTTAGGGTGTTTATAAAGCAACCCAAAATTACATTACAGAATATTTGAACCGATCAAAATCAATGCCTGAAAAAAATTAAGAACCATAAATTTTCATAAATGGTCAATTTAAAAATATTCAAGAACTGATGAAAACATCGACGCTTAATAATTATGTGGTAAGTCAAGCAAGCTAAGTGTAGTTCTTTTTACTGATTAAATTGATAGGATGGGAAGAGTGCCGAAGAGGACGATATTCTTCCTGATGGTTTCAAGGTGGAGAAGGGAGACGTGGTGAACTACCACGCCTATGCCATGGGAAGGATGACTTACTTGTGGGGAGAGGATGCTGAGGATTTCCAACCGGAGCGTTGGATTGAGAACGGATCTTTCAAACCGGAGAGTCCGTTCAAATTTCCGGCTTTCAATGTAAGCAGAGACTTTTTCCATGCACTTTTCATTTTTTCTGATCCAAACTATACAACTATGATTAGCTTTCTTCTGATCCTTCATGAAAGATTTGACCAAGTCTAGAAAATCCGACACTCAATGATCATCATCGTCGTAGTCCATTCCTTCTTCGGTTAGAATAGGGTTGGCTATATAGAGCATAACAATACTTCACGAAAGATTTGACCAAGTTTTTATGGTCCGCTATCGATCAACCTGACATGAACCTACTATGTTGGTGACAAATTCCTAGCCAAGGTAACTATGAGAATGAGTTGGTCCTGCTATAAAACCTAGATGGCTAATTTCCAGATAGATAGAACTACCTTTTAGATATTCAGTTTAAGCTCATAGAATCAAATAGTATATACACTCCAAGTGCTTTTGAACTATATAAAAAGTCCAAAACAAAGGGGTTTATATGATTTACTATTGGAAATTGATATCATCTATCTCTATGACCAGTTAAACAAGAATGAAGGAATGACATTTAGAAAATTCAACACTCTTCCTTGAATTTTTTTAAGCACTAGAACCGCATTGCTATTCGCTCTTCTAGTTAGAATGAGATTGGCTATATATAGAGCATAACAATACTCCACAAAAGATTTGACCAAGATTTTATGACAGGCGATCGGTCAACCTCACATCAATCTACTATGTTGGTGACAAATTCCTAACCAAGATAACTATGAGCATGAGATGGTCATGCCATTAAAAAAAAATCTAGACAACTAGTTTCCAGATAGGTAAATCTACCTTTTGGATATTCAGTTTAAGCTCATAGAATCAAAGAGTATCCTTCAAGTTCTTCTAAACTATAAAAAAGTCTAGACGAAGGGGTTTATATATATGATTTACTCATGGAAATTGCTGTCATCTTTATGACAAGTTAAACAAGAATGGAGGAATGACATTTACAAATTCAACTCTTGAATTTTTTTTAAGCACTAGAACTGCATTGCTATTTGCTCTACGCTTGCATTCAAGTTACCATCAGATAATTTGCTATTTTTAAATTATGGTACAGGGTGGTCCGAGAATCTGCCTAGGAAAGGAGTTTGCATATCGACAGATGAAAATCTTGGCTGCCATTCTCCTCCATTGTTTCAAGTTCAAGCTCAGCGACGAATCGAAGACTGCTTCATACAGAACCATGTTTACTCTCCATATGGACAACGGGCTTCCTCTTGTTGCGTATCTTAGGAACAGCTAGGATACGTATGTATGTGCCTACAAATTTGTTGTTTGAAGAAACATATGCTGGTCTTGTCTTGTGTTTTTCATTCCTGAACTTGAATTTTCTTCTTATATGATTGAATAAATTTTACATGTAAAAACATAAAATCAGTTCTCGAAGCCGGACTTTACTGTTATTTACATTAGTTTTGGATTTATTATATGAGAAATGCTATTCTTACAACCATTATTGGTTGTAAGCTTTACAACCGCCTTTGTGGCATCCATTGATTGGAGGAGAGGGAGACCGGGTGGGACCGGTTGGAACCATGTTAGCAGGGGTGTGGGTTATAAGAGAGTTGTAAAAGTTTGGTAGTAAAAGATGCATGTCGTGTATAAAAAAGATAGAATTAAGTTATTATATATCTGTGGAGGATGCATGTCGTGTATAAAAAAAGATGGAATTAAGTTAGCCATCTTTTCCTTCGAAAGGATAATAAAAGAAGGCAAATTAAGGTTGCAACTTGTAGATCTAGACTAGTTATCTACAGTGCAGATGTCAAAATTTCAGGTATTGATCTTGAGTTTGGGATGGCCTATTGTTTAGAACTGTAGGCAATGGCATAGCCAAGATTTTAATCTAGGGGATGCAATGCATACTATTAAAATAATAACAAACTATAATAATGTATTTATAATTCCAATAATATTATATTAATATCAAATGTCATAAAATATTACAATAATTAAATAATCGTTTTCTTTGACAATAAAATCTTTCGAGATTTTATATTCCGAAAATATTGAATGATATCTTCATTGTCAACGGTCTCCAATATATGCCATAATATGGAAATGATGTTTCCATTACTTGAATCCATATCCTTCGGTAACCAAATGCCAACTATTACCGTTAACCTTGTGCCAAGAGCTGCCCTTATATTGCCAAATTATATACTTTGCCCAACATAATAGGGGGTGGGGGTGGGGGTGGGGCGTGGAGGGTGCTCCTCATTGAAGAAAATCATAAGATTTTGCAAATGTTCTCAGAGTTTTACAATTGCAGTTAAATATGTTTCAGATTAATGCAAACAGGACCAGTACAAGATGTTCTTACTCTTAGTATAAGAATCCCATATGCTATAATAGCATCATATGTGTACAATCAATGGGAGCTTTTGAAGTTATGTTAAAAGTTATATATCCATTCACTAAAACCGAATTCCATAATAAAAAAAAACACACAACCTTATAGAGAGAAAAAAAAACACATAATGAAAGAAAACAACACTAAAATGACTAAGAATTTTATATCAAAAACAAACTATAAAAGTGATAAAAATCAAGGAGAACGTACTTTAAAATAACCGCTATCAAGCTGAGAGCTTTCCTGTGCAATCTTGTTAAACTTGCTTCCACTCTCTACCAAACCCAATTAACAATAAATAACAAAAAGGCAACATTCAAGAAGAAAACTGGAAGAAGAAGAAGAGGAGACAACAACTCAGCACAATGTGTGTATATATATATATATATATATATATATATATATATATATATATATATATATATATATATATATATAAAATAAATATATATATATATATATTTATATATATATATATATATATATATTTGGATAAACGAAATTTTATTGAAAGCTGAAACCAACACCACTGAATGGCCGGGCCCACACCACCGGCCAACCCTAACAAAAGTCAAACGAAAAACCAAAAACTGACAGCTGGCGGGAGACCACGTGGCAAATTCGAAATAAAAAAGAAACCGCACGCGGCTCGGAGCGGGGGGGGGGGGGGGGGGGGGGCACGTGGCTGAACGACGTAGGGCCCGAGGGGGGTCTGGTCGGGCGCTAGGTCCGAGGGGACGCGGCCCGAGGGGAGAACCGGGCGCCGGGCACGAAGGGGCGCGAGCCACCGACGGGGGGGGGGGGGGGGGGGGGGGGGGTGGAGCGGCACCGACCCAGGAGAACGACGCCGGGGAGAGACAGCCGCCGGGAGAGAGTCGACGGAGAGAGACGGCCATCGGGGGGGGGGGGCTCTGGCCTGAGAGGGCGGAAGAGGGGACTCCGGCGCCAAGGAGAAGGGGAGCTGACCCGCCGAGAGCCATGAGAGAGCCACGGTGGCCGGCGACGACCAGAGGGGCCTGCGACCGCCGGAGGGGGATCCGCCGGAGGAGGGGAGGGGGAGGCGGGCGAAGCGAGGGAGGTGGAGGTGGGGGCGCGCCGCGGAGGGGCCGGAGAAGGCTCTGACGATCACCAGGCTTGACGGGGGGAGGGCAACGGCCGCAGGGGCACCACGTCGATGCGGCGGCGAGCACGGACGACGCCCACTGCGCCACGGCGGAGGAGCCTGGAATGCCTGAGGAGGGCCACAGGGCCGCGGCCGGTTGGGCGGGGGAGGCGACCCAGTACCACCGCGGGGTGGGCGGCGGGAGGGGGAAGGGAGCCCGAGAGGTCCGCGCCTGGAGTGGGGGGAGGTGGCGGGGGGGGGGGGTACCGAGGCCACAGAAAGCTCCCGGAGGGGGGGGGGACGACGGCCAAGGCGGATGGCGATGAGAGGAGGTCCGCCGCCGGAGCCAGGGGAAGCGCGGAAGGAGGAGGTTATATATATATATATATATATATATATATATATATATATATATATATATATATATTTGGAAAAAAGGTAAAATTTTTTCGATGATAGTGCCGGGGCACAATTTTTCGATGGAAAGCTGAGAATTTGTAACAATTGTAAAAAACAATCGTTATTACGTAATACTTCACAGAAACAGAAATTCCACTAATGCAACACTTCACAGAAGGTGCACAGATTTCTACCAACGCAAATACTTCACCGAAGGCGCGCTAATAGAATTCTGATAAATGAAGATTGCAACACTTCACAGAAGGTACACAGATTTCTACCAACGCAAACACTTCATCGAAGGTGCGCTAATAAAATTCTGATAAACGAAGAAGGTGACAGGAGAGTGAATGATCACCGTTGCTCAAAGCTTTATTCGCACCACACGAATAGCTTTCAGGAACCAGCAAGTTTGTCGAAGAACTTGGAACACTCTTGCTCTTCTGACTCCTCGGATGAACACGAACTTCCGTGCAAAACTCAACGCTGGTACAAAATCTCTCTTCTCTCTCACAGCTTCTAAACACTTGTAAACTTTCGGTCTACTACTTGTATATTTGTTCCACATTTTGTGAGAGAGAAGGAGGAGACCTTATATAGGCCCCTGCAACAACTGCCCGGTTAGCACAATGTTAGGGACGTGGTAATAATCACCCCGAATATGGAGCAACCGCTCAGAACATGCAAAGACACGTTCTGCCGCAAGTTGTGCCACTTGCGTAACCAGCGTAATTTGCACTTTACGCACACAACCATTTTACGCAACCTGCGCATACTACGCACTCTATATGCACACTGCGTACGCTGTGCACTCTACGCACGCTGCGCATACTGCGCGTACTGGGCCGGCGTAACTGGGCTCGCGTAACGGGCCGCGTAACATGGTCGCGCAAGTGGCTCGCACAACGAGCGCAACTTAAGCGCACTATGCGCCTAGCGACGATGCTGACCTGCTAAGTGCAAAGTGTGCCAACAAAACGTCACATTACGCCTCATGAGCCCGAGTCCGAGTCCGAGCCCGAGCCCGAGCCCGAGTCCGAGTTCGTGTCCGAGTTCGAATCCGAGTCCGAGTCCGAGTCGAGTCGCTAAGCCCCTATGGGGCTTAGCTCCCTTGGAAATAAATTGTTCAAGAGCAAAAAGCTAGAAGCTTACCATGGAGCCTTATTCTTACCTCTTAGTAAAATCACCCACATGGTTCCCACCTTTGGGTCACCACCCATGTGCACATCCCAACAATACATAGAAGCCTATATATATTGAGATACCATATGATGCATTTTCGATGTGGGACTAAAACTTCACTAAGCATGTAGAGAAGAAGTTCTCTACATGTCAAGAATATAAATGCCCCAACAATCCCCTACATATCTCAATATATGTGGATTCGAGTGTTCCCCACAGTGACTGTCCATCATGCATTAGGAGAGATGTCGCGATGACTTGAATCTTCCCGCATGGGTTAAACAACAGACTATAATACAAGAATGGACTAAGCCTTGAATTCTGCATCATAGCTGAAGTTGTTCCCACTCACATAATATAGTCACATGTGCTTCTGGCTATGCATATTAAAGGCCCTGTGCCAGCCTGGTTTCAGTGTATATTTTTTGGGTGTCTACAAGTTTACCCTCAAGAGACGGCCTGATATCTCTATCCATACACTATAGGTGAGTTCATTATAAAGAGACATGGCATGGAACGCTTTACGCTCCCCTTGCGGTGCTACGCCGCTATGACATGGCCCGAAGCCAAGACATTACCCCTCCCTGGGAATCACCCCATATCTGGGAACCTTTGTAGTGTCATACTACTGTAGCATGAGGCAACTGCCTCTTTGTAGTGCCAAACTATCCAGCATGAAGCCTTAGGCTCCCTTGCGGTGTTACGTCGCAATGACATGGCTTACAAGGCCGAGGCTTTATCCCTAACCGGGTACCTCATCGTGGTGTCGTGCCACTGTAACATGAGGAACTCCTCCTCTTTGTAGTGTTGACTACACCCCTCTTTATTTTAACATACAACATTAGGCTAACTGCCTATTTACGGTGCTACGCCGCTGTGACTTGGCCTGCTAAGCCGAGGCTTTATCCTATTCCTGGACAGCACCCCACATATAGGAACCTCATTGTGGAGTCACCCCACTGTAGCATGGAGTTTCACTCCTTGTAGTGCTGCTCTACCGTGCTTCCTGTAAAGCACACCTGACATTCACTCTGCCTGAGAACTCATTAAGGCAATTAAACCAACCTTCCCACAGGAATCGTTTTCCGCAGAAAACAACATTAGACAATAGTGGTTATAGGTCCATAACCTCTCCATGGCCAATAGAACATGTACTCACCGTTTCTGATATTCTTCCAGTTAATGGTCCTCCCTTGAACCAAAAGCTAGATGCCTAGTAGATAAATCTTTGAACTAATAACATAAAATTTTATGGTACGAATACAATAACTAATATCAGAATGCCTTCAAGCCCATTTTATATGCTGAGTCATCGACCAGCTGGCGCCTGAGGCCCTTGGTGAACGGATCTGCCAGGTTTTCCTGACTCCGAACATCAATCACTGCAATTACATCTCTCTTAATAAGATCGTGTACTGCCATGTGCTTTAACCGCACAGTCCTCTTCTTTCCGTTGAAGAGGTCATTTGATGCCACCGTCGCAGTCGCCTGGTTATCGTAGTATATCGGTATTGCCGATATTTGCGTCCCAACTACTGGAAGATCATACATGAGCTCCCGAAGCCATTCTGCTTCCTCGACTGCGGTGTCAAGTACAAAGAACTCAGATTCCATGGATGACCGCAAGAGCATTGTCTGCTTCTTCGATTTCTATGATATAGCAGTTCCATCCATTGTGAAAATATATCCACCTGTGGACCTCTCGCTCTCCAAATCTGAGCACCAGCTAGCATCACTGAAGCCTTCCACTACCTGTGGATCTCCGCTGTAGTACAGTGCATATGTCTGAGTCTTCTTGAGATATCTCATAACCCGTTTCACAGCCTTCCAGTGTTCAACACCAGGGTTGCTCGTGAAACGACTCAGCATTCCCACGGTAAAAGCTATGTCAGGCCTTGTGGTAGTAGTAGTAGCATACATCAAACTCTCGATTACGCTTGCATACTCCAGCTGCCTGACGCTTTCTCCTGAATTAGGCTTCAGCTTCAGATCACACCTGTACGACGTATCGATCCCTGAAAGATTCTGATACCCATAACGAGTGATCATCTTCTCAATATAATGAGACTGTGACAGCGCTAGTCCAGTGTCTGTCCGGATGATCTTGATCCCTAAGATCACATCAGCTTCCCCCAAGTCCTTCATACTGAACTTGCTCGAGATGAACCTCTTTGTCTCCGTGACACAGCTCATATCTGTACCTAGGATAAGCATGTCGTCCACATACAGACAAATGATCACACCTCTTCCATCAGCGAACTTCGTGTAAACACACTTGTCCGTCTCGCTGACCATGTAGCCATTTGACCTTATAACCTTGTCAAATTTCTCATACCACATCTTGGGAGCTGTCACTATCATATTTCTAGTTTGAGGGTATTTTTGTCATTTTTGAGGTTATTTGAATTTATTTGAATTTATGGGAATTTTTAGGATTTATTTTGGAATTATTTGAATGATGGTTGACTAGGTTGACTTTGACTAGCATTGACTTGGTAGGCTAACCTAGGAGCTAACCCTAGTTGTGTTTGGACTTGGTTAGGTCATGCAACCCTAGTTAGACTAGAGTTAACCTATGGTTTAGTTATTAAACTCAAGATTAGAATAGAAGGCTTTTAGTCACAAGTCATGACTTGTGGTTTTGAACCATAGATTTTAACTAAGCCCAACCCATTAGCCACTAGCTAACCCTAACCCTAATTCACTCTATGGCCGGCCACCTAGCCTAGGGAATCCTACCCTATAAATACTCTCTTCCATTAGGGCTAGCCTCTTTAGGAATGTTTCATTTGGAAAGAGAGGTATGTACCAACTTTATTAATTCATAAAAAATCCAAATTAATTCCTTTTTCCCTCAAACAAATTGCAATAAGTTCTAATTAGTGTGTTCTTGCTGTTTGTGGAGGTTTTTCTCAGTTTGTGAGCAATTTGAAGAAGTTTGCTAGCAAGGAGGAACCCCCTATTGGAAGCTTTTCTTGCATTTGGATACCAATAGGTAAATCCCTAAAACTCAATATTTGATGCTGTTATTATTGCATAATGACCTAGATCTAAGTGTCCCCTAGCTAACCCTAGATTTTTGTAGGATTTGAGTCCATTTTGTGTCCTAAATGGACACGTATCAGCCCATGGGTTTAGGTGTTTGATGAAATGCCCCAAAGGGCATTTTGATTTAATTTTTAGAAAGTTTCTGAATAGGAAATTGTATTTTAGTGTAGCTTACATGTTTCTGATTGACTAGGGTAGATTTGGTGTCATGTCGTGTCGGTTTGGACACGTGCACACGTGGGTGCACACGCGCGCACGAGCTGTGCGCTTCCCCTGCTGCTCATGGCATCGTGCTCGTTGCACAGGCCACGTGGTGAGCTAGGATTGGACGAGGGGGTGGGGAAGTGACTGACATGAGGGCCCCAAAGCCTCGAGTTGTCTCGTGTCGTGTCGGACACGCACGAGACTCTGCACTGGTTTTGACTGATGGTTCAGTCGGATTTTAATAGGCTCTGATACGCTGTTCGTATCCCTTTTGGACACGTCATGGACACACTTCTTGGATACTGACACACTCACCTAGACCTAGTCTAACACTAGACTCGAGCACATGGTCTCTCGTGTTGTGCATCGAGTCCAATGCGGCTCGACATGGCCGCACGAGGCATGATATTTTACTGCTTTCTAATACATTGTTTTTCTGTGTTTGGATACTTCGTGTCCACTCTAGTGGACACAAATGGCTTTCCTAGTACACTCACACATGTGACACCTATTACCAACCTTTAATTTTGCATTTTAGTTTGTTTTCGATTGGTATTTTTCACTACTAAAATAACCCAGATTAGCGACGTCAAGAGACGTCGCTAAATACAGGAAATACGTCGCTAACAATGATTTGCGACGTAATTAGCGACGAAAAACCTACGTCGCTTATAGGCAAGTCGCAGATGGCAATTTAGTCGCAAAACGTCGCTATTTGTGACGCGTAGTTAATTGTCGCTAGACGTCGCTAAATGAGCGACAGATAGTGACGTAAAAGTACGTCGCCAACATTGCGACGTAAAGCGACAAGTTGCGACGCTTCAAAAGTTTATAAATGATGACGAGGCATGGCATCCACGTGGCCACGTGGGCAACGTAGCGACGTATATTAGCAACGTCGAGCGACGTAACGTCGCTAGTTAGCGACGTATAGCGACGTCTGTGTGACGTCGCAGTACGTCGCAGAACGTCGCTAATATAAAAAAAATTTTAAAAAAATATAATTGATATTTTTGTTATGCTGTGTGTCTGTGTTTACAGTGTGTGTGTGAAGTGCAGTGTTCGAACCATCGACAGTTTCGCTTACTGTTGTATGTTTTATCTTTGATAGAAAGAGCAACAGTTCAGGGTGCACTTCTCAGAGCTTCCTCTTCACGTCCTTCACCTTCTCGGAAACCTTTACGACATCCGAGAAAGTGAATGACGTGAAAATAAAGCTCTCAGAAGTGCACCCTGAACTGTTGCTATTTCTATCCAAGATAAAACATACAACAGTAATCGAAACTGTCGATGGTTCCGAACACTGTATTTCACATTCACTGTAAACACAGACACACATCATAAAAAAAATACACAATATTTTTTTTAAAATTTCGGCAGCATCTCCTTTGTATATCAGATCATCGCTTATAACCCAGCGTAGGTATATTTGTCATCCCATCGCAGATATCACAGTAAATATCACAATAAAAATAGGAGGCAGTACAAAGTAAATATCAAAGACACACATCCTCACAAACATCCAATAGAGTCAAATAAAAATGGAAGATGATAAAAAGTCTCCCACCAAGTGTATAAACAACAGTGTATGAATAAACAATTTGCCCATAGGGCCAATACATACAAGTCATAAAAAAACCAATAAAATTACTGCGGACCCCTGCCGCGCAACTGGGATAGAATATAGTCATACTGCTCCTGGGTGAGCTGTACCGTAGGGGCAGTAGGAGGCAGTACAATGTCTGGAGTCGGCGCCGGAGGCAGTACAGTATCTGGAGTCGGCGCCGTCGATAGACCCGGAGGACGTACCTGCTCCAGCTCTCGCAGTCGCTCACCATGCGCAGCAAGGGCACTCACCACCTTCTCAGTATACTGAGCGACTGAGAGAGAAAGGCTCCTCTGCGATCCGTCCAGCTCGACCTGTCTACGCTCCGTGCGCTGCGTAGACTCGGTGAGCGTCTGCAAGTTGGCAGCTGCAGCCTGATGCAGACTCATCAGCTCCTGTATACTGCGCTCGACCGCATCAAATCGTCCGGTGACGATCGGAGGGTCGGATCGTCGCTCGACCGCATCAGAAATCTGCTGCTGCAACTCGCGACACAGCTCCTCGATCTGACGACGAACATCCTCAGCTCGTGACGACGCCTGCATAGCCGGAGACTGCGCACTGACAGAGGGGGCCCGGGATGACTCTGAAGCCAATACGCGTCGTAGGATCCCGTATCGTAGTACGTACCCTTCTGAAGACCGCCAACGGCGGTCATCCAGAGCTCGTCCGGCAATGGCTCTGCAGGCGGCTGGGAGGAAGTACCAGCCCCTCCCTCTGCTTGCGCACTAGCAGCAGCAGCAGCATCAGCCGCCTCCTTCTGTAGCCGAACAAACTCGGCCTAGAACATGTTTGCTAACGTGTAAGTGTTTACTAAAGTCTATATTGATATCTATTTTCCTGTTTTCTAAATTATAGTCAGTTAATATTAGTTGAATAGAACTTACATATGCCTGCGTCGCCCTCTCGTCAATGAAGTCCTCAGCCCTCCGATGGGTGACCAGGAAGACGGTCACCATGTTCGGGTCCTCACCCTTCTTTACCTGTTAAAATATATTATCTATTATTAGTATTAAACATTATATCGAACTATATATAAATTAATGTCTGTCATAGAAAATGTACCAGACGACGAAAATGCTCCATCATCGAAATGGAGCCGCCACACCACTTACCGGCGCTCGACCGCGCCACCTTGGACTTCTCAGACCGCTCCTGGTACTGGCGCTCGCTGAATCTAGCCTTCATCGCAGTCCACTGCTCTGGCGTAATCCAACCCTGGATCGGACGTCCGGCGCGATCACGACGCTTCTGGTCGTCGATCGCATCACGGATGAGCTTGGCTATGACGGCAGGAAATTGGCCCTCGATCCTCGCCGCCCGGTGTGGTGGATAGAAATAGGTCCTCTACAAGAAGTAAAATACAAAAGTTGTATAATATACACAAATGATTATTAAAATTTAAAAATAAACAAATTTTTTTACCTTGAAGTGGGCGAACCAAAAGGCCTTCCTATCTGCGGGAGCATCTGAGTAGTTGAGCCAAGGCCCACCATAGTTCTGCCTCACAAATGTCCCCAGCTGTCTCTGTACTGCAGAAGGCCGATATCTATACAATAATAATTTTTCATGAATATATATGTACATATAATCATTTGAGAAATATATAATAATTAATTAACTTACTTCATAGGCCCGTCCGTCCAAATCTCCATACGCGTCTTGCCCGGGGGAGCGCATGGAGGGTCGCTCTCACCTCCTGCCTGGGCAGGATCAGTCTGATCGCCGTCCTCCATATGATCGGCGTGGGCTCCCTCCATAGAGCCGTCGACAGTAGGAATGCTGGACGGGGGATCAGGAATACTGGACGCAGGATCAGGAAGGCTGAACGACAAGGGAGGAGTCGCCAACCTGCCAGAACTGCCCTGTCCCGGTAATGGACCAGGAACAGGAAGGCTGGACGACGAGGGAGGAGTCGCCAACCTGCTAGAACTGCCCTGTCCCGGTAATGGACCGGGAATAGAACGGTACACTGGCGTACTCGGAGATGAGGATGAGGGTACGGAACTGCCCTCTCCATCCCCAGCCCGAGGCTGACGGGGCTGCCTAATATATAATCCTCCGCTTCGTCCAGATGGTCTAGTCATACCTGACAATAAAATATATGACATAAAACAAAAAAACATATTTATATGATAGACATCACAGATTTTTGAAAAATATCATAGTCAAAAAGTATCACTGAAGTGTCAATAAAAGTGTCAATAAAGTATCACTGAAGTGTCACAGATTTATATGATAGAAGTGTCACTAAAGTGTCAAATATGATTATAAAACAAACGTACAGATTTAATCCTCTTCTGAAAATTCATCTAGTTCGTTTAGCTCATCTACTTCTTCTTCTTCTTCTTCTTCTTCCTCCTCTACATCTTCACTTTCATCTGCATCTTCCTTTTCAGATAATTCTACTTCTTCTACACAATTAGATGTGTAATAGAAAACTTTCGTCGTGTCCACTTCTATAATATTTGTTACAAGAGGTAGTTCATCCTGTTGATAAGCTATATCGTCAACCTCAAAGGTATTTCTAGCTTTGGTCTTGCATACTGCCCACCAGTCCGACCTTGTTGTTCCCCGTTTAGGATAACTTGTGAAGTACACGAGCTGAGCCTGACTTGATAGGACAAATGGTTCATAGGCTTGATATCGACGCCGATAGTTTATATCAACAAGACCGTGCTTGTCTACTTTCCAACCTTGACCTTCAATCGGATCGAACCAATCACACCTGAATAACACAATCTTAGCAGGCTCTATTCCATAACTATATGTCAGCTCCACAATCTCCCGTAACACGCCATAGAAATCGTTGCCCGCATTAACATCTTTGTAGTTCGAAGATCTGATACACAAACAGCTGTTTTTGGTGGAATCGAGATCCACAAAGTTGTCTCTGATCGGGCAAGTTGTTGACTTGAACCTAAACCCATTAACACAGTAGCTTGGCCATATTTTTGCAGCATAAATTGGTCCCTTGGCTAGCGTTCTAATAGACTCATTCTCAAGTCTTGCGTATGGACGATCGACCTAAATACACGAAAGAAGCAATTAAGCTCATTCTCAATCAAGTGCATATACAAAAAGGTAATTATAGAGTTCTCAAGTCTTACATATGCACTCAACCATGATGGTCCACATAAGGGTTGCCTTCATCTGAAAATTCTGCTTCCTGGAAACATCGTACGTGTTAGCGCCTACTTCCCATAACTGATTCAACTCATCTATCAAAGGCTGTAAGTACACGTCAATGTTCCTCTTGGGATTATTCGGACCAGGAATTATAACGGTTAGAAACATGTACTGAGTCTTCATGCACATCCAAGGCGGTAGGTTATACGGAGTAACAATCACAGGCCAGCACGAATACTGGGATCCCGAAAGACCAAAAGGAGTAAAACCGTCAGAAGATAGTCCCAACCTGACATTTCACGGATCTGAAGCAAAATCTGGATACACTCGATCAAAGTACTTCCACGCTTCTCCATCGGATGGGTGATCCAATACTCCTTCAATCTGTTCTCGCATGTGCCAACTCATATTTTCGGCCGTCTCTTTCACCATAAATAATCTTTGCAACCGCGACGTTAAAGGCAAGTAGTGCATTGAATCGGTCGGTCTTCTTGTACCGGTAGACCTTCCTGTACTAGTTGTCTTATAGCGATCAGCACCACAAAATCTGTACACATCTGCGTCCTTGTCGTCTTTGTAGTACAGCATGCACCCATTGTGACAGGAATCGATTTTCTCGTATCCCATCCAGAGCGATCTCACCATCCTCTTAGACCGGTAGAAGTCTTTAGGCAACTTAGCACCCGCCGACAAGATCTCTATAATCAACTCCAACACTCGGTTGTAGCATTCTTGCGACATGTTAAAATCTGACTTAATGCTCAACAGTCTTGTAACCACCTCCAACGGTGAATGATCCTCACAACCAGGATACAATGGAGTCCTTGCATTCTCCGGCAACTCCATGAACTGTGCAGCATCGGCGTTCGGTGCCTCCTCAGGTGCATCATGAACGAAACTAGGCCCCGCAGCGTCGAAAACCATGTTCACGCACCCGTCGTCGTATGCATGATTATCTGAAACAAAATTAGGTCCCGCATGCATATACGGCTCAACGTAAGGCTCCGGCTCTGATGCTAAAGACATAAGTTCTCCGTGTGCGGTCCACTGATAGTAATTAGGCGTGAAACCCCTCGAGTACAAATGATATGTCACTTCCACTTCTGGATAATATTTCACGTTATGATATTCACACACGGACACTTAATTTTGGTGCCGTCCATGTACTGAGGGAACGCCTTAGCAAACTGCAGGAACTGCTCTACTCCCGCTATGTATTCATCCCGCACACCACACATATCATCAGGACGACGATTGTACATCCATGAACGATTCCGCAAGTAGTAATTCATATCCATTTGAAAATAATTCTGCAAAGATGGACACACATTATCCAACAGGCACAAATTCGTATATAATGTCTTATTATGGGACACACATTAGTAGCGGACAGTTACTAATAACAATGATATTGACCGATACCGATACGGTTTGGCATGTTCCGATCCGATACAGACCGATACCAAATATTGATCGATACCGACATTGGTATGTTCCGATACTATACAGACCGATACCGATACCAAATATTGACCGATACCGACATTGGCATGTTCCGATACCGATACTATACAGACCGATACCGACATTGGCATGTTCCGATACTATACCGACATTGGACAGTTACTAATAACAATGATATTATCCAACAGGCCGATACCGATACGGTTTGGCATGTTCCGATCCGATACAGACCGATACCAAATATTGACCAATACCGACATTGGGGGTCTTTGTTCCGGTCAATTCGGCAAAACCAATCGGTAAGGGTGACTACTATTTCATATAATTTCAAAACTACTAAGAAATAACGCTGAAATACTTAAAATTATGCCTAAATGTATAAAAAATATGTTTTTAAATGTAAATAATTTATTAATAATTATTTGTTTTTCGATACCAAAGTTCGATACTCCGATACGATACCGCCGATACTACCGGTATCGCCGATACCAATACTCATAGGAATAGTCCGATACCGATTCCGATACCGATATTGTGAACCTTGGGTATATATCGTCAACATTTCAGATTCTTAAAATGAATTTCAAATGGATTTCAAATGAATTTCAAATGAATTTCAAATGGTATATATCCCTACATTTTGCGAATCCCTTGAACAAAAAATAAAATCCTATAATGTAAAGTAGGCATGCACGAAGAAAATTTTTTTTCGAGCCAACAAGATTTGTAACGATCCTAACATTTGGAAAGAATTAACATCACCATTATATATCATAATAAATCATAAACATAAGCAAGGAAAGGAAGTAGTTAACATGGCATTGTCTTCCAAAGTTCAAAATGTCATGAGCCCGGTTCATGTCCCGCTCTTACTGCTACTACTACACCTACTTCGGTCCATTTGAGTCACATCTATTCTCTCCTTTCTTTCTTTTTTCTTTTTTCTTAGTACCACTTGCAATATGTGACAGAGAAATCTATCGACCAATATTAATGGCAGTAGACCAGAATTCAATGGAGACCAAGATGAAGAGCGAGAGAAGCAACAAAATCATACTCGATAAAGAAAAGTGGCAGACTGTACCCACCCCAACCCTCCCCTGCCTTCCCTTCCCCCTCCCCCCCTCCCCCCTCCCCTGCCCCCCTCCCCATACCCCTGCACCCACCCCAACCAAAATATACACTTCACCCCTGCCCCCCTCCCCCTACCCCTGCACCCACCCCAACCCTCCCCTGCCCCCCCTCCCTCCTCCCCCTCCCCATACCCCTGCACCCACCCCAACCCTCCCCTGCCTTCCCTCCCCTGCCCCCCTCCCCCTGCACCCACCCCAACCATGCCCCCTCCCCTACCCCTGCACCCCCCGGGTACCCCCACCCCTCCCTCCACCCCTCGACAGTAAGACCCCCCCACCCTCTGCACCCAACCCCACCCCTCTCTCCTCCCTCGACAGAAAGACCACCCCAGCAGCTAGGGTTAGAGTTCTCGTGTCCGTGTCTGTGTCTAGATAGCTAGGGCTAGGGTTAGGGTTTACCTGAGGAGGGTAGCTTCGTCGGAGGATGGAGGCGGCGAGGAGGGTGGCTTCGTCGGAGGAGGGAAGCGGCGAGGAAGGCTCCTTCGTCGGAGGAGGGAGGCTGGTCGCCGGAGGGAGGGGTCAACGGGCGAGCGGGGTCTCCGGGGGGAGAAGGGGGAGGGTCTCGCCGGAGGGAGTGGTCGCCGGAGGGGGAGGGTTCGCCAGGGGGAGAGGGGAGAGCGGGAATAAATTTTTGGGTGAAAATTTTGGGATTTCGATCGGGCCAGGAACCCTATATGAAATAAAACAGCGACGCCTACATGATACGTTGCTAAACGTCGCAAGCCAGCGACGTAAATTATACTACGTCGCTGAACGTCGCTACTCAGCGACGTACAGCGACGTGTAGCATACGACGTCGCTATATGCAATTATCAGCGACGCGTATTTCCGCTGTCGCTAATATACGTCGCTATTTAAGCATATTTTAGTAGTGTTTGCATTTACCCAAGTTCCTGATACCATATACATTTCTGTATTTTCCAGTTTAATAATTTGAACTTTGGCAGTCTATTTTACCCTTTTAAATGCTGTTAAATATTGGTTTAAGTCCCTAATGTTGTTCTCCTAAGTTTATTCTACTTTTGTGTGAATTTTGGGGTTGTTTGGTTTATAATTGAATTCGAAATGGGTTGGTATATGCTGAACTGAACTGTAGGTTTTGAACTGCTATTGAGAGTCTTCCTTGTTATGAAATCTGAGATATGGAAATATTGTATTTGGTTTTGGTAATTAACTGAAAACTGGTTGGGGCTTTCTACTCACTGTTTCCTAATGAAACTGTGCACTTCACTGTTTTCAGTCACACATACACAGTGACATCTCTCACACACTCTTTGTCACACTCTCTGGTATACACACTCATACACCCTCTCATGAATACACACACATGCCTACACTATGTACACACATAAGCACACACAGGTTTCAGTCACAATTTTGTTAGCAATTGCCTCTCATCCTACACACACACCCTATTCCTGGAAGACTCACTCACAGGAAACACACACACACACACTCACTTGTATACACACACATTGCCTTCCCTCTCCCTATGTACACATGTATGTATATATAATATATGTATATCTATATGTATATATGTACTAAGCCTATATATATATATATATATATATATATATATATATATATATATATATATATATATATATATATATATATTTATATATATATATATATATATATATATATATATATATAAATAAATAAAATATATATATATATATATATATATATATATATATATATATATATATATATATATATATATATATATATATATATATATATATATATATATGATGGTTCCTAATGAATATGTATTATAACCTAATGTAATGTATATAAAATATGTATGTATATATCCATGTAAAAAAACAAAAATATTTATAATGTGTATTATCATATTGTAAATTACATACATGATATGTATATGTGTGTGATCTATACTAAATTATATTTAGCCTATGTAATGTGTGAATGTGTGGTATAGTATATGCATGTAGCCTATAGCCTATAGCTATGGCTCATTGCCTAAGGGTATGATTGAATGCCAGTTAACATGTGTACTTGGCTTGTATGGCCTAGAAGTGGTGTATACTAGCTAGTATAGACTTGTGTGACCTAGTATAGACTAATTTAGACTTGTTAGACCTAGTTGACCATAGTTGACCTAGTTTGACTTCTAGGGTTGACCAGAGTTGACCAAGAGTTGACTTTGGCCTAGATTGACCTAGATTTATTTAGAATGCATTAAATTGTATCTTGTTATCATTTTAGACTTGTTGTGACTTGTGCTGTTCTGATTAGGAGCCAGACATCTCTCATCGGACAGTACATTTTATCCGGACACTCAGATACCAGGTGAGTACATTCTCTGATCATTTCATAACTTGTTAGAATTATATTCCTGCTTTAGATTACTTTACTTGATGCTGTCACGACATTATCACGGATTAGTACTATATGGATCTCTTCATGCGATGTTATCCCCCTCGGGAGCATCGGGTACATTGTGTCATGTGCGTTTCACTTTCATTATGTACTCCTGTGTACATGTATACTCTTATGAATCATGTACTCTCATGTTCACGGAGCCCTCATGTATACTATAATATGCACCCTTTTATGGGCCCTCATGTGATATCATGTATAATAATATAACCTGCTTAGATCCTTGTGTATTGATTGGGGAACGGGGGAGTGCTAATAGTCATGTGAACAATTCTATAGTAGTGTAGATCATGTAAAACTCTTTAGTGTAGATCATGTGCTAATATGTCCTGTTCACATGTGTTATCCTGTACTCTACATCATTAGTCACTATTAGTTCTCTATATACAGTAGCTATTTACATACAGTTCTCTTTTTTTACATTATGTACTTTCTTTCAGTTTCATGTATCTTACTCTACTGCATATTTATATTTTCTAACCTGCTATGATCTGTTGAGATGTATTGTGCTCGCTCCTATCCTGACTGGACCTGTTGAAAATATTACAGAGGACGAGGAGGAGGCCTGTGTGGATACCTTCTACGGGACAGCCCTAGACGACACTTGTGAGCTGGACCCTCAGGAGGACCCAGCTCTAGCTGATAACTTTACCCCTACTGCCTAGACTAGTTTAGTTAAGCTTTATTTCTGTCTTTGAGATCTGGGTTGTATATATTCTTTCATATTAAGTAGCTGAGACTTGTATTCTGGATATTTGCTGAGATGTTATGTTAGACTCTTCTGATCATCTGTATTTTCTTGAGTTCTATATCATATCGTGCTTCTTATTCCTTAGTTGTGATTGAGTTTACTTACTGCTATGTCACCCCCATTCGGGGAGTATAAACTGCTTAGAATTATATTGTTAGATGTTGTGACCAAGGACAGCGTTCTACCGCCGACATTGCGGCGTAGGCTGGACGTACCCACGTCTCGTGCCCTTATTCTAGGGTACGGGTCGTGACAGGAGCCTGTTTAAGACCGTACAAAGATTTTACCAACTTGCAGACTTTGTCTTCAAGACCCTTGACGACAAATTCCTCTGGTTGTTGCATATAAATCTCTTCGGTCAGCTCGCCATTTAGGAAAACCATTTTCACATCCATCTGATGTATCACCATCTTATTTATCGCTGCAAGAGCAATCAACATTCTGATGGTAGTCATCCGGGCTACTGGAGCATACGTGTCAAAGTAATCGATTTCCTGCTTCTGAGAAAACCCCTTGGCTACCAACCTAGCCTTAAATTTGTCAATAGTTCCGTCTGCTTTCATCTTCTTCTTGAAGATCCATTTGCATCCGATGGGTTTTGCTCCTTCAGGAAGATCAACCAACACCCAAGTGTTATTTGAGGTGATAGAATCAATTTCATTGTCAATCGTCTCTCTCCAGAAAATTGCGTCTCTGGTATTCATCGCCTCATCATAGGTAAGCGGATCTGCTTCCACATGATAGGTGACAAAGTCACTTCCGAAGTCCTTCAGCCTCCTCATACGCTTAGCTGACGGCTCAGCTTGTTCTGGTTCAATCGTTGTTTCAACAACATCTTCTTGGACCACATCTTCATTGAAGACTTCAGTTTCTGGCGCACCTTCATTGTTCTCCGGTACATCCGCAAGAATAATATTCTTGTGCCTTACAAATTTGTCTTCAAAATATTCTGCATCGCAAGATTCAATAATATGATTTGACTCAATATCAAGAAATTTTCGAGCATCACTCTTCTCGGCATACCCCAAGAAGATCGTCTTAGTAGTCCTTGTCCCAAGCTTCTGAATCTTCAGATCTGAAAGCTTGACATATGCCAGACACCCCCACACTCAAATGACATTCAAGTTAGGTCTGACCTTGAACCAGAGTTCATGAGGAGTAACGTCTGAAGTTGCATGAGGCACTCTATTTAGAATAAAAGTGGCCGTCAATGCAGCTTCTCCCCAGTAGCACTAAGGAAGACCCGCAGTCAACAACATTGAGTTAATTATTTCTGTTAACGTTCTGTTCTTCCTCTCTGCTACTCTATTTGATTAAAGAGAGTACGGAGCCGTAGTCTCATTGACAATTCCATGTTCTTTGCAGAACGATACGAATTTATGAGACCTGTACTCCCCACCTCGATCACTTCTTATTCTTTTTAGTTGTTGTCCAGTCTGCCGCTCAGCTTCGGCTCTGAACTTCTTGAACTTCTCGAATACTTCGTCTTTAGCCTTCAGCAAGTAGACGAACGCATACTTTGAGAAGTCATCGATGAAGGTTATGAAATACTTTATCTCGGCCTTTGTAGAGAACTGTTTGAAGTCACAGATATCTGAGTGTACTAACTCCAGAAGATCTGTACTTCGATTAACCCGAGGAAAGGGTTTCCTTGTGATCTTAGTTTGAGCACAAACTTCACATTTCTCTACCTTACCCCCACACTTGGAGATAAGCCCTAGACTAGACATTCTATTAATTCGTTTAGAATGAACATATCCTAGCCTATTATGCCATAACTCAAAAGTATAAACAGAATGAGTGATTGCATTAACAACATTGAACTGATTTACAAGCTGAATTTTGAACATTCCTTCGATATAAAAAGCTTTTTGAAATATGTTCCCCTGATAGACATCACCATCTGGCCAGCATTGATGTCCATCCTGAGGCCTGCTTTGCAGAGTAGGCCTCCTGAGATCAGATTCTTGACGATAGCAGGTACATGCTTCACGCCTTGAAGCGTCAGAGACTTGCCAGAAGTCAGCTTTAATACCACTGTCCCGATCCAAAGCACTTCAGCTTGTGCCTGATTCGCCACCATAACCACATCAGAAGTAGGGGTGTAGGTGGTGAACCACTCCTTGCTAGAGCAAACATGGCAGGTGGCTCCAGTGTCTACCCACCAGTCAGCATCAGTTCCTACCGCATCAACCTGCACAATCATAGCAACAACATCAGTGATCATAGTTACCTTACTAGGCTCTCCTTGCTCCGATTGCTTGGCTTTTGCTTTGCACTCATTCTTAAAGTGGCCCTTCTTGAAGCAAGCCAAGTGGGACTTTGGCTTCTTCTTCTTCATTGAAGTACCCTTGACTTTTAGATTGTCAAGGTCCTTCTTCTTGCTTTGGGAAGCCGCATGCTTTCTCCTTGGTTCCCTTGAATGCACCAGATTGACGTTAGCCAATTGCTTGGACAGTGCGTCCACTTTCAGTTGAGCCCGCATCTGGTCCTCAACATAGATTTCCTGCAGGAGATCTTCAAGGGTGATCTCCAGCTTCTTCCTATGCACGTTTGTATAGAACTTGCTCCACCCAGCGGGGAGCTTTGAGACAATCCCTCCAACAACAAACTTGTCGGGGAGGGGCATCGCCTCGTCTTTCAGCTTCTGTCACAGTTTCAGGAACTCCTTCACCTGCGGCAGCATAGACTTTTCGTCCTCAAATAACCACTTGTGATATTTTTCAACCACAAAGATTTTACTGCGGTTCTTGTCTTCTTCGTAGAGTTTTTCTAGAGACTCCCATATGTCTCTAGCGATAGTCTTCTTAGAATAGGATTCTGCAAGGGAATCTTCCATAGCATTGTCACGACCCGCACCCACTGTGAGGGTACGAGAACGTAACAACGCCCAGCCTACGCCGCAGTGTCGACGGTAGAACGCTGTCCTAGGTCAATCATCTAACAATATAAAGGTACATGTACAGTATATACACTCCGAATAGAGGTGACATAACAATATACAGTCTCAATCATATCTAAGGCAGAATGATAAAAATAAAAGATAGATAGATACATGAATAAAAGATCCACAGGATACAATCAGAGAGAAAGAGTCTAAGTGTCTACTGCCATACAAACTGAACATCCAACTCAATACAAGTCTCTAATACTGAAAATGAAAGAATATATACAATCAGATCTCAGAAGACAGAAATAGAAAACCTAAACTAGGGAGCCTCAGTCTCTAAACTAGTGGATCAGGCTGGAAATCTGGGTCACACATGTCATCTACAGCTGTCCCATAGTAGGTGTCTATGCAGGCCTCCTCCTCATCCTCTGTAACATTTTCAACAGGTCCAGTCAGGACGGGAGCGAGCACAAAACATCTCACGCAGTTCATATCGAGTTAGGAAATATAAAGCATACAATAGAGTAAAGTACATGAAACGCTGAAAGAAGAATGTATAGAAAACAGTAGAGATTTAATAACAGGAAATATCTAAATATGATAAGTAAGAACTGTAAGGAATATGTGATTTAGAGTACAATCTGGTTATGTAAACGGGCTAGAAAAATGCAATGGTAACTCCACTGTACGTGGGTGTACAATAGACATATACAATAGTTATACAATATTGTACAATAGGATTTGAGTACATAACCAATTCTACTCCCCCTCCCCAATCAATACACAAGGATCTACTCCAGTTACGTTAGCTTATACAATAGTGTACAATGTTATACAATGGATGTACAATGTTATATAATAGTGTACAATGGTCTATCCCTGGAGCTCATGTGATAATGAGAGTACAATATGCACAATGAGTATACAAGGATATGGGTATTCAATAAATACAATATGGAAGTGAAATGCACGTCACAATATGTATTTAGTGAATACAAGGAGATAACTTCTCAAAAGAAGATCCATATAGTACCAATCTGTGATAACAGTCGTGTCAGCATCAAGTACAGTAATCTAGAGCAAGAATGTAAATCCATACAAGTATGAAACAGTCAGAAAATGTACTCGCCTGTTAGCCTGAGTGTCTGAAGAGAATATACTGTCCGAGGAGTGGTGTCTGCCTCCTATATAACAGCAGAAGTCACAACAAGTCCAAAATGGTATAATGAAGTCCTGCTATACATTCTACATGATTCTAAGTCAATCTAGGCCAAAGTCAACTCTTGGTCAACTTTGGTCAACCCTAGAAGTCAATCTAGGTCAATTCTAGTCTAATTTAGTCAAACTAGGTCTAACTAGCCCAAACTAGTCTAAACAAGGCTAAGCAAGTCTAATCTAGACTCTCTAGTCAAACAGACATACACAGGCCATAGGCTATATCATGCCTATAGGCTAATCCATAATACATGACATTATCTACATCTAAAAATACTACTCATGTGATATGTTATCTAACACAATCATAGAATACACTAGCATTAGGTTACCCATATACCTATATACAGGTATAGGCACATCACAATATGTACTTACATATAGATATAGGTTTAATACATGTATACATATAGATATACATTACCCTATATATATATATATATATATATATATATATATATATATATATATATATATATATATACATTACATGTATAGGTATACACACATTAATATATATGCATAAGTATATAGAGAGGGGGAAAAAGGAAATCAAGGTAAATGGTGTTTAGGCATGTATATGAATCATGAGGGTGTGAAGGCCATGTGTGGCTGTATACAAAGGCAGGTTTGGGGTTGCTAAGGTTGGTATGGGGGCTGCCCAAATGGACTGTCCATATAAGGCTGGTTAGGGACTACTTGTAGGCTGTGTTAATGGCTAATAAGGACTGGGTTAATGACAGCTATAGGCTGGGTTTAGGGGGGGCCAAATATTGGCTGATTTAGGACAGGTTTAAGGCTTCTATAGGCTGAATGGTGGCAGAAATGTGGGCTTTCTTGTGGCAATTTGGACTGCCACAAGATTAGGAAAATCTGGACAGTGGTGTAAGGGATCACATGGCTGAAATGAATGGGTTTAAGGGACAGGTAATTGGACAGGTTTTAGATGGTATAGGTGGCTGCAAAGGACATGATTAAGGATGAACAAGGAATGGTTTGCACAAGTTTAGGAGCTGAAGTTAGGGACTACTTGTGGACAGGTTTTAGACTGTTTGGGACAGTCAATGGGAGCTGTATTAGGGTGGGTTCGTGACAGCTTTATGGCTGTGTGTGTTGGGTGAATAGTGATAGGAATTATATATGTGTGTGAGAGAAAAGTGCCTGTGTGAAGAGTGTATGTGTGTGTGAGTAAACATGTGAGGGTATAGTGAAAGTTCAGTTGGAAGTTGTATACAAATCAAATTGAACATTAATACAAATCAAATTGAACATTAAACCTAAACAGTTAGATACTCAACTCAGGTATCAACAAAACCAAACTCAGATTTCTGAAGTACACCCTCAGTCTTCAGGTTTCAAAAACAGTGATAGCAATCTCAGTTTGCTAAACAGGTAACAGTCAAGGAAAAACCCAACCCAAAACCAGTTTTTCAGTTCAAACAATCCTAAATGAAATTCTCAGTTAACATTCAGTTAATATACATCCATATATATCCATTCATACGAATTTCAGTTACACAATCACCCTAAAACTTAGTTTAAAAATAGGAACCCCAAACAGTCTAACAATTCAAAACAGTTTCAATTCAACCAAAATTTTAGCATACCCTTAGATAACAACTAGGTGAACATGTTAGGGATTTAATAACTTGCAATTAACAGTGTTTAATGGGTTAAAAGTGAAGACAAAAACGAAATATGAAATCTGGAAAAAAAATTCAGAAATGAAACTGAATACTAATGTATCAGGATTTAGGGAAAAGAGAGATTTAACAATCAAAAATCAAATTAAAATACTAATCAGTGGTTGGTATAGTGATAACACATTACACTCGTGCTATGTGATGTGTTTGTGTCCACAAAAGTGGACACAAACGTGTCCAATCAATAAAAAATCCAAAACAGCAAACACAGGACACAGTATCAGAAATCAGCGTGCACGTGTTCTCCTCGATCGTGTGCACGACACAAAGCGACACAACCCACGAGATTGTGTCCACGTGTCGACCTAGACTAGGGCTAGGGTTAGGACACCCTGTCTCGTGTCCACGTCGCGTGTACGCGACACGAGACACGCGTATCAGTGCACGTTTTCAAGAGAAAACTGTACAGGCAAAAACCAGTGCACGTGCTCGTGCGTGTCCGACACGCCACGTGGGCCCGTGCAACTTGGCACACAGGGTGGAAGACAATGCCCCTTGGTGTGTGTCAAGTCCCACGTGTCGGGGTGGCGTGTCCGTGTCGCAGTGACCCCCGAAGTGCAGGGCACGCACTGTGCCCGCGCGCGCGTGTGCACGACCGTGTGTACACGCGCCCGACACGACACGACACGACACGACACCAAGAACAGGAAAAAACACCAAAAACCTATAAGCGAGGTCTAACACTAATTTTCTATTCAAACAAAAACACAAAATTTACACGAAATGCCCATTGGGGCATTTCATCAAACACCTAATATTATACACTGATACGTGTCCAGAATGGACACGAAAGGACACGAAAATTTAGGGGTTCCTATTCCTATAGTTAGGCTAGGTATAGGGGTCCCTAGATGTGGAATAAATCAGGGATTCATGGTGTATTAAAGAAATTACCTATGGTTGCAAAATCCTCAAGAAAACACAATAGAGAATGGTTCTCCAAGCTCCAAAACTCCCTCAAATTATCCCAAACCTGTGATGTGACTCCACAAACAATAGAGGAATAGTATTTAGAGTACTATGGAGGAAATCCCAATAAAAATAGACCTATAATGAATGATCTATGGAGAAATGAAGTGTAGGCTCACCTTGTCTTGAGGAAGGAATGATAACTATTGAAAGAAGGCTCAAATCCCCAAAATGATATTATATATGCAAGGGGGGGGGTCTCTTGGCTGGTCATAAAGTTAGGGTTAGGGTTTTTAGGTTTCATCCTATGGCTAGGATTGAATCAAGGGAAATAAATGGCCTAGAACAAAGGGTTCTATCTTAGTCCTTTGCAAATCACTTAACCATGACTAAACTTGACTTAACCCCTTAACCAATCCATCTAATTCTCAAAGTGGCTCACTAAGTTAGTCATGAATCATCTAGGTTAGGTTCAATCTAGGTTAGGCTAACCATAAACACAAGGCAATAATTATATTAGTATTTAAATCAACCATTCAATTAAATTATTCAAAATTCTTAATAAAATATATTAAATTCAAATAAATCCTAAAAATGACCAAAGTACCCTCTAAGCTAAAATATACTAGTCAAACATCCTAATCACATGGCTATGCTCTGAGGTTACACTAGACAAACACTAAAATCATAAGTCATGATTTAAAATAGTTTTAAAAATGATTAAAAATCACCAAAAATCATATTATCATTTAAATATCATAATTAAATAAATTAAAATATAAAATTTTAAAATTACCCTTATTTTAGAAACTGGGTGTTACAAGCATTCAGGATAAGCAGCCTGCAAATACTATTTTTTCTTCTCCATTTTGCTTGAAGTTTAGTAGCCGCGGTAATTGCGGCAGCAGACCCAACAGCTGGAACAGTAGATTATTCCTCCAGAAGCACGTGATCTACATCTTTGAGTTGAAGGGTGAGATAAATCTTCCTCTTTCAGACTTGGTAATGTTCTCCATCAAACTTTTCTAACTTACAAAAGTCAGAATTGAAGAGTGAAACATTAACGTTTTCCATCGTAGCGATAAAGCTTTGAGATTGATAGTGCCGGGGCACAATTTTTTAATGGAAAACTGAGAATTTGTAACAATTGTAAAAAAAATCATTATTACGTAACACTTCACAGAAGGTACGTAACAGAAATTCTACTAATACAACACTTCACAGAAGGTGCACAGATTTCTACCAACGCAAACACTTCACCGAAGCTGTGCTAATAGAATTCTGATAAATAAAGATTGCAACACTTCACAGAAGGTGCACAGATTTCTACCAACGCAAACACTTCACCGAAGGTGCGCTAATAGAATTCTGTTAAACGAAGAAGGTGACAGGCGAAAGATGGAAAAACTCCTGCTGGGGTGAATGATCACCGTTGCTCAAAGCTTTATTCGCCCCACACGAATAGCTTTCAGGAACCAGCAAGTTCGTCGGAGAACTTGGAACACTATTGCTCTTCTGACTCCTCGGATGAACACGAACTCCCGTACAAAACTCAATGCTGGTACAAAACCTATCTTCTCTCTCACAGCTTCTAAACACTTGTAAACTTTCTGTCTACTACTTGTGTATTAGTTCCATACTTTATGAGAGAGAAGGAGGAGACCTTATATAGGCCCTTGCAACAACTGCCCGGTTAGCACAATGTTAGGGACGTGGTAATAACCACCCCGAACATGGAGCAACCGCTTAGAAAATGCAAAGACACGTTCTGCCGTAAGTTGTGCCACTTACGTAACCAGCATAATTTGTACTTTACGCACACAGCCATTTTACACAACCTGCGCACACTATGCACTCTACGCACACTGCGTACGCTGCGTATGCTGTGCACACTGTGCACTCTATGTACACTGTGTACACTACGTACACTACGCACACTGTGCGTACTGGGTTACATAACTCGGTCGGCGTAACTGGGCTCGTGTAACGGGCCGCGTAACGTGGTCGCGCAAGTGGCTCGCACAACGAGTGCAACTTAAGCGTACTATGCGCCTAGCGACGATGCTGATATGCTAAGTGCAAAGTGCGCTAACAAAATGCCACATTACGCCTCATGAGCCCTTCAGCCCGAGTCCGAGCCCGATCCCGAGTTCGAGTCCGATTCCAAGTCCGTGTCCGAGTCCGAGTCCGAGTCGCTAAGCCCCTATGGGGCGTAGCTCCCATGGAAATAAATTTCCCAAGAGCAAGAAGCTAGAAGCTTACCATGGAGCCTTATTCTTACCTCTTAGTAAAATCACCCACATGTTTCCCACCTTTGGGTCACCACCCATGTGCACATTCCAACAATACATAGAAGCCTATATATGTTGAGATACCACATGATGCATTTTCGATGTGGGACTAAAACTTCACTAAGCATGTAGAGAACAAGTTCTCTACATGTCAAGAATACAAATGCCCCAACATATATATATATATATATATATATATATATATATATATATATATATATATATATATATATATTTGGAAAAAGGGTAAATTTTATTCTAAAAGTATTGCAGTAATCTTACAACATACAATCAAAGTGGGACTCCCACTCATCAATTTCCCATAGCATTTACATCAAATTCTATATTATGGAGAATGTCCACTGGAGGGGTGACCAGCCCCTCAAATATCCGACGGTTTCGTTCCCGTCATATATGCCAAGCTGAGGCCGCCAGTCGAATTCTGGCAGTCCGAAACCAGTCATGCACTCGACCCCTGCTATCCCGGAGCACAGTGACGATGTCCCCAATTCCCTTTTCGGAGCCGTAACCTCCTAACGCTCTACTCTGCTCAGACAAGATCTGCCATATCAGGGCACACTCGAAGAAAATGTGTCCTATAGATTCATTCTCCAGACTACAAAGCATATACTTGGGATCGGGAACCGACACTCCAAACAAACTCAGACGATCCCTAGTCAAAAGGCGGCCCAGAAGAAGCTTGTAGACACAAAGCTGCATCTTCCTGGCCAGTCCCTTGCACCATACAAACTCGTAGTCAGAACTCTAAGAAAAAGTATGCCGGATGAGGTTGTAATAGCTCCGGAATTGGAACTCCCCAGTTCCTGGGGTTGCACCTGTCGGTTCCCAAATCTACTGTAGCACCCACTTTCCCAAATGAGAGTAATTTTAAAATTTTGTATTTATATTTATTTTAATAATGATATTTAATTCATGATATGATTTTTGCTGATTTTAAATCACTTTAAATTATTTAAATTATTTAAATCAATGACTTGTGGTTTTGACGTTTTGCTAGTGAAACCCTAGAGACTGTTTGACCTAGAGCCTAACCATGTGATTATGATATTTTAATATCATTTTTGGCCTAAAGATATTTTTTGTATTTGACCTCTTTGAATTATTATGATATTATTTTATTATTTATGATATTATTTTGGGGTTATTTGAGTCGGTTTCGAATTTTAACTCAATCCGACTTGAAACGGGGACCCGAGGGTATTTGACTCTAGTGGGACCCACACACTAGTTAGGCATGGCCCACATAATATTAATTTTAGTCCACATGATAGAAATATTTTAGTTAGAGGTTAGACTAATTATTATGGATAAGGTTAGTGTGATTAGAGACTTAGAATGACTAATTTAGCCTCAACCAATTAGCCCTTTCCTAATACTCATAGAATAGGTTAGTGGGGGCATTTTGGACCTTACCATAATAGGACAAATAGCCCCATATGGCCAGCCACTTTTGGAGAGGATAGGCTCAAGTTCATTTCATTATTCTCATCCACACTCTCTCTCTTGTTCTTTTCCAAATTCCTAGAGAGCAATCCCTAGCAATTTCTCCACCAAATCCTTCCATTTCACCACCAAATCTTCTTCTTTCTTTCTCCATTCTAGCCAAGGAGGAAGCTACCCAAGTTTGGGAGGATTCGGAGCTCGTTCGTGTCCTTTTGGAATCTCTACGTGTCGGTGTCGCTCCGGGAAGGCTTTTTCTTCGATTCGATCTACCGGGAGGTATAAATCCCTTCTCCTTTTTATTTTCTCATGCATATAGGTCTATTTTGAACCCATAGGAATGACCCCCATGGTTGTATCTCCATTTGTGTCCATTTTGTGTCCATTTGGAGGTCATAGGAGTGTCCTTTGTGTTGTGGTTGTGTCCATGTGGGAAAATCCCAAATTTGGACACACTATGTGTTGTTGTTATGTATGAATGAATTATTACATGTTTAATCTCATATTTTTGTATTGGAGATGTGTTCTATAGTGTCTCATATATATATATTAGTGTAGAGAGTGAGTTCTTGATATATTATGTTATATACTTGTGTTCTTTTGTCTCAAACTACCCAAATCCGTCATGATTTTTATCCACGTTTTAATTTCAGCCCTAACTTAGAAATATCATAACTTCTAGCTCAAAGCTCGGTTTAATCTCCCATTTTTTTAAAAGAAGCGTATTGAAGTTAGCTTTCCAAAAATATGTATTAATAGGCCTAATTCTTTCTGTAACCTTCTGGAGAATTATTTGAGTGTCAGCTGTACGAAAGACAAACGCGTTCTCGGTATTTTCGCGATTCCGGGAGTTTCCGGAAATGAAAACGCGATCCGTTTGAAGTTTCGGAAAGCTAACACATAGATCTATAACATAATTTAATCCTAAATTTTAATTCATGCTGAGATAGTACAGTATTGATTATTAGTAGGAGTTACTATTCGACATATGCATTTTGTGCACCCTTGTGTGTAATATAATGTTCTATTTGATTTTAACCCATGTTAATGTATATATATTATTTAATTAAATAGAGAATGCAAGCATGAGTAAATGGTTAAATAAATGATGTGTGAGGTGTAAGTATCCTATCTAATGTAAGCATGTATAAGTATGGCTTGTAATGAATATGTAGGTTCCATAGTATGTAATGTATGGTGCATATAGTAGTGCAAGAGAATAAATGAATGATGAATGAATGCAAGCATGAATGTAATATAAAAATAGATGTAATGTATGAAATATACAAGTTAATGAGATGTAATGTTCTATGTTAACACAAATCCTATATTACCTCATGTACCCCCTTATACTATGTTGACACTATCACACTTGACACATTGTTCACTTACACTTTGACACTCTTTGATATGTATACACTATGTATGCCCATTTAACCCTTACTTGCCCCTTTGCCATGTTCACATACACACACATAGCCTCTTAAATAAGTATTTATGAATATAGTTAACTTAGCTATGTATGTATATTATATACATGTTAGCATATTGTGTTGTAATATATAAGTTTATATAACCATTTGAAATGCCATGATTATAGACCTAATGTTGAATACCAATATATGCATGTATATATATGTGTAGACATATATAGTTTAAAGTAATAGATTACCTAGTGTATATCCAATGTGAATTCTTACCTATTTGAGTATTGAATAATTGCATGCTATATAGAGTTGGGTGTATGTTGGCTTGTATAGCCTTGTATTGATGTGTGCTTGCTAGGATAAGTCTTGGTTAGGCCTAGTAAGACATGCTGGGTTAGGACATGACCTAGTTTGCCTAGTTTGACTAGTGCAGTTGACCAGAGTTGACCAAGGATTGACTTTGGCCTAGTTTGACCTAGATTCATGTAGAATGCATTGTAGTGCTTTATATTACCCTTATGGACATGTTGTGACTTGTGCTGTTCTAATTAGGAGCTAGACACCTCTCCTCGGACAGTATCTTTACCTTGGACATTCAGATATCAGGCGAGTACATTCTCTGATCATTTCATATCCTGCTTAGAATTATTTCCTGCAGTAGATTACTTTACTTGTACTGTCACGTTGGTCACACGGATTGGTACTATATGGATCCCTTCTTGAGATGTTATCCTTAGGGAGCATCGGGTACTACATGTTCTGTGCGTTTCACTTACATGGCATATCACTATGCTTCATTGGTTCTTTGATCACTTACGACATATACTCTTATGATCGTAGAGTCTTCCTAGAATCCTTATCCCATTTATGGGACTACTATGTATCACCTTCGGGGTCTATCACCTTCGGGGTCTATCACCTTCGGGGGCTGTTACATAGCATCATATAACATAACCTGGCTGGATCCTTGTGTATTGATTGGGGGTACGGGGGAGTAGAAATGGACATGTGAATAATACCCAAGTAGTGTAGTATCAGAATCTCTTCCATAGTGTAGCATCAGAATCTCCTATGCCATTTACATGTCTATATTGTACTCTGACTCACTAGCCACATGTTAGTTCTCTATTTATAGTAGATATTTCTATTACAGCTCTCTCTGTTTATATACAGCAATTCTTTCAGTACCTGTATCTTACTTTACTGCATGATTATATTTTCTAACCTGCTATGAACTGTTGAGATGTAATGTGCTCGCTCCTGTCCTGACTGGACCTGTTGATAAATTTTACAGATAGTCTGGAGGTTGCCTGCTAGCCTAGAGGAGACAGTAGAGGTTGCATAGATAGCTAGAATTTTTGCTTATAGTTTATTTTCAGTCATCTTGATTGTATTTATGGATTACTGTATTTGGATTTTGAGATGTATTCTGAGTTTGTATCTTAGACACTTAGACTTCTATCTGTTGTATCTCTTTTCGATTTTATGTTTTATCTATCTTCTTTTATGCTCTACCTTAGATGTGATTGAGTTTACATTCTGCTATGTCACCCCCATTCGGGGAGTATAAACTGTTTAGTCTTATACTGTTAATGCATTGAGACCTAGGACAGCGTTCTACCGTCGACACTGCGGCGTAGGCTGGGCGTTGTTACGTTCTCGTGTCCTAACTCTAGGGTGCGGGTCGTGACACGTTTTTAGTGGTGGCCCATGCAGGTCGAGTTTGTGTAGTGGTATTCGAACTAGAGTACCACTACAGCCTGCAGTAGGATTAGGATATATTTTTGAAGATACTCAATCACAAATAGGAACCCTTGAGAGATTCCTGGGACGACCCTTGAGAATATTGTTTAACTCCGATTTGAAAACTCTTTTCTTTTTTTCTTGATTTGATTTATCTTTACTTTCTGCTATTGAATTTGATTTTGATGGATTATTATTGAATTTGAGTTTGTATTTATTGATTTTGATGAAGATTGTTGAAATTTGAATCTTGATGTTAGCTATAGCATCCGAGTTTGTAGTTATATGATTTGAAGGATTTTGTTCATTTCTGAATTTTGATGTTCGTTGGTAAATTTGATTTTTTTTGTATTCATTGTTGATTTAATTTAATTTTTGGCAAGATAAAATTATATGGGCTAGGTCATCTAAGTTATGGAAATCTTGTCTTATATAGTCACATTAGCCAGCATGGTGAGGACATATAGTCTGATTTTGGATATATTTCTCGGGTATGGAAATTTAAGGTTTTCGCAGCCAAGCTAGCGGCATCGCAAAAATGTTAAATACCATGATTCTAGAGGTATGTGCATAAGTCAAGGACTCTGTGATTATCGTAGCCTTGCTCACTAGTATGACGAGGATTTAGAGTACCATGATTTTGGATAGACGCATATGATTATCAGATTGTACCTTAAATATTTTCGAACATGTTTTTGCTACTTTTGTTTCAGTCATTCAAAAAAAGAGAAGGAATTATTGTTGTTTTGTTTGTTTTGTTTCTCATTGTTTACTTAGGATGTAGCTTTAGCTATTTTTATAAACCTTGTGTAACTTCTTACAAAAATTTATTTCTTCTTAATACAATAAACCAATAATTTTGCTAGGCCTTATTTTGGATTTGGTATTATAATTCTTGTTTCAAAAAAAAATGGGTCCCTCTTTTAAATAGATAAGCAGAACAGATTCTATTATCATTCTTTTCCTGCCAATATTTTTACTACCATCATTCCCTGTCTTATATACCTGTCCTGATTATATCAATTCTCTATCTCGTATATAATTCTGTCAGCTATACCTTGACAACTCTTGAATCTTCATATCATTTTGCCTAAGAAATGTTAAGGAAGTGACGTAAATTATGTAGCTCAGAGAAGACGTAACTGGTTATTTTATGATGATCTAAAGGAAATCAAATGTGGAGTGTTCCATATGGAAACTTGAGATAGAAATGTGGTAAAGGTCTCGAATAGAATAAAGAGATGTATACTGCCAATCTGGAAACAATTACATTTAGAGAAATTTTGGGGTTATGAGATAGTTTATAGGTGTATTCAAAACTAATGAGGATATCAGAGGTCAACCTAGTTTTGAGAACTTAAAAAATCTTGGTTATTGATTCTGGAAAAAACTTTTACTCTGAGGCTACGTAGAAGGTTAGTAATGGAAAAGAAAAGTTAATTATGTTTAATAAGGATATTAAATAAGATGTTACGAGGAAATGACTAGGGATAGAGAGAGCACAAAGTTATGGAAGTTTAGAGATTGTTGTGAAATATTTTTAGGAGAATAATATTCAAGGGTGTATGTCGAAGAAAATACGGAAGTTGATTCTATGATGAAAGATAAGTTTTGTAAGGCCTAGAGATTTAAATTAAATAATATGAGGAGAACAATTTGAACAAGTTCAAGGAATTCGTAAACGGGATTTAGAGGTTTTGGGGTCAAATTTAAGACAAGGTGAAAGAACTTGGAAATTTAAATAAATGGTTAATGTTGATTCCTAAATGTGAGGGTTGTGCTTCAAGAGTGATGTTTGGAAATTGGGAATTGCCTACGGTAGTCATGGTAAGGGTTTAAGTAAAGGTTAAATTTTCATATGGAGACTGGTGAGGTAAAGATATGATTGGCAAGTTATGACCAGATGAACTTAAGAGTATCAGAAGCAGATGACTAACTCGATCTTCATTATTTTTGTGCATTAATTACCACCTCTTGAACTCCCACTTTCTAATTGAGATCCTTGACGTTCCTTATCGTGACTTTGATATTCGGAATGTAATACTAGCTGTTACCCTCCAACAAATCTTATATGCAAGACCTAGACGAGCTCACCTTCGTGTAGGTATATCATGTCCCACTAAAACCCGTCTTCTTGTACTCTATTTTCTTGATATGATTTTCTGGTCAACTGGCTAAACTATAACCTCTACCATTATACTAAACTTCTTCTTATTTCAATTAGAAATCCAGCCTTGACTCAATTCTTTCGACCCGACATGTAATGGTGTTCTGCTTGTTTCCTTAGATGCTTAACCTTGTACCTTATCTGATTACTTGAACCGTTGGTTAAGAAACTTGGACTATGTAATTCCTTTCATCATTACCACCATTATATCTTGTGCTGCTAAATTAGCCTTAGTTTTGCAAGCTTATCTATTTTCGAGCTTGGTCATGACATATTTTATTGGGTGGCCACCCACTAACATATTGTCTAATCAGAACCGGTACATGATGGTCTGATCAACCTATTGTACTTTGGTTCGCTTTTTCATGTATCAATCTACGAGAATGGAGACATAGTTAAACTTGACCCTAGAGTCTCATTCGCGACAGCCTTGACAATTCTCCTTGAAATCTTTTTATCGCCTATGAACCTCGTATTCGTACTCAGTCGAATTAAATTTAATCATGACCTGAATCTTCATCATTGGATGCTCGTGCTCATACTTTGATTTTATTGATTTTCCTTCTTACCCAAATCTCGTTTATTCCAAAATTGATCAACATAGATCGTGTCAAGACAAAAATCTATTTGTGATTTGTTATGCCTAAATTTTCAATTTTTGCCATTTTATGGAATAGTAACTTTTTAATAATTTTTTAGTTGCTTGTTAATGACCAATTTTTATATAGGATGGTAGACAGCCCTACAACCTTGATGACTGTTGTTCCCTTACCTTTCCAATTAGGACACCCTAGATTGTTTGTGTGTTGATACCATAGTACTGTTTTGACCTAGAATGATTAGTGTACCTAGGTGAAACTTTCAACTGCTACGGTATGCCCCGACCTTGTATACTATTCCTTCAAATTGCATGATTTAGATAAAAAAAAATTTAGACCTTGATTGTTGGGAGATAGGGACGTCACCCCATTAGTATCAGTTGTAGATATATATAGGTTAGTCCTTGATGTGGGGATGTGTGTCTATAAACATGTAGCTTATGAGATTTATGAGAGATTATAGTATCAGCCTTGATGGGATGTACTAGTCTTTTTGTGAGCATAAATGTGTTATGAGAGATAGGGGCCTATATGTCTTAGTAATGCATCGTTCCTTTGGTAATAGAATGTATTAATAGATGGTTAATAGGAAGATAATAGTTTGAGCATACCTATAGCCTATGATCAGTTCTTTTTCTTCCTTAGTTAAGATCACTTTAAAATAGGTCCAGTCCCTTGGATATAGGTTCCAGTCCATATTCTATTGAAGTTCCATTACCGCCGTACAACAGAGCAGTATTGGAGGTATTCCTAGATTGACACTTTTTAGATGTCCGTTTATTATTCCAGTGTTAGGAAGTGTTGTAATGCCCCGCTCCGCACGAGGCATTTGGTTGGCTTATTGGATGGGATCAGAATATTGGACCGTGACTTATGTTGGGAATCAGGAGAATTGAGACTGATGTAGTCTCTCTTAGCTGGCTAGATGGAATGGATATTGGAACGTGGCTCGCTGGTGGAGCTACGCTTAGTGGAATTTTGGGTGAGTGGAACTGTCCTTCCTCCTCCTTACTCCTTCATGCTTAATAAATGAAGTATTGAAATGCTATGAATTGTCCCTAAATGTCCCATGTTTTAGTTGCTGAATAATAGAGATGCTTGTGCTGAGAATTATTGAAATGTACAACACATTAAACTGTTAATGTGATTCGCTGCCTGAGAATGAATTGATAACATTGCCCCTTCTGCTTAACACTGCTGGAACAAGTAGACACTTGAATAATGAGATGCCTTATGAATGATAGAATAAGAAATGAACTGGCTATGCTATCGAATCAATGAACTGAATGAAACACTAGAATCATGTACTCTCTGTATATCTGTTGCAAGAATATGAAATGTTGCATGTCCCTATGAAATGAATGAATGTTAAGTTCCTCTTAAGAAAGGAATGATATGAGATACGTTGCTATGAAGTAATGAATGAGAAATGATAAAGCTGGGATCGTTGAGATCACCAAATGAAATGATGGTAATGATGAAATGAATAAGTCATTGAATATGACTAATGATGCACTGTTGCCTTTACTTTCCTTAATATATTTTACCATGCGATTATGTTCACAATCGAGTCGGACACGCATTCGCATGGTCATGGACAACTTGTATACAAGGTTTGAGTAATAATTTCCTCGAACGGTTCCTAGGGCCCTGGGGACCGATTCGGCCTAGGAGGAAATAATGATGAGTGCTATGGGAGCACGGATAAGGCGGGGTGGCATAGAGGCTCGCCACCTACTATGCTGACCGCATTATCTTAAAATGAAATGAAATGAGAAGAGTCCATATGGTTTAACAACACCAGTGACCATGTAGCCAGGATGCATGCTAATGAATGTTTTGTGCAGGCAGAGTAAGTATATCAGATAACCTGTAATTGATACAGGTACGAGGAGTCGGCTATCGATAAGAAATCACATAATTGTGATATTGTATAAGTTGGTTTAACTTGCCTGCTTAACATATTCCATTTAGTATGCTAGAAAGATGCCTTGCTATAATCATTGCTCAAACACAACATACATGCTAAGTGATGCTTGAAGTGAGAACTGTTATAACATGCTTAAAATGTTAATGTTAACGATGCCTCAATGATGCCTTTGCATGATAACACCAAGAATGATAAATAATATGTCCACATGAATGCTACTAAGAATATGTTTACATGCTTCACTCTGATTATTGCCCATGAACTGTAAACTGATGCTAGGCCCCAAATAGAAAGATCACTCTAATAAATGCATGCTTAAATGATCACCTTAAATGTTGGTTTATGCGAGTGGGTTGGATTCTGCTCGCCAGTACATAGATGATGTGCTGACCCACGTTTTGTGGGCAGGTGCTTGTGCTTGGAATGTTCTACACACGAAGTTTAGCTGGATTGGTCCCGCGGCATCGAAGATTTGTTGGGCATACAGAAGCTCTCCTTGCACAAGATGATGTCTTCTGTTTATAAAGGGCATAATGTATGGAACATTGTAATCAGTTGTACCATTGAGATTGTAAGCCAAGTCGGTATATCGAGTTGTCATCTATTGTATCCAAATATCAAATGTAAGCTGTATAGCATTGTTCAGTTGGTTTCCAATGTAAAGAGAGATGTGCTGTAATCATTGTACTTCAATACAAGTCTTGTACTCTCCTTCAACTATCAATAAAGAGAATAAAGTTCTACATATCTCTGTGTGGCTTCAAGTTACTCTTTTTCTCCGCTGCTATAAAAAAGTGATGTACTTCTATTCAATAAGAGAGATTGTCCTCATTAAATTCAATTTATCTGCTTCTGCCGCTGCGATGTATTCCTATTTGAAGAATAATCGATTATGTACCATCTTTGCCTTGTACAAGTGCAATACCAGACTTGTACGGCATCACGCCCAAGCGAGGACGATCGATTCCAAGAGATAAAATATGTGAATAAATGACTCTATGAATCGGGGCGTGACAAATTGGTATCAGAGCACGGCTTTACGTCCTTGGTCTCTTCTTTGATTCATTTCAAATCAAAGTTGCATCGATGATTAACTAAAGTTGCTTCCGCGATAACTCAACGTTGCTTCCGCGATTAAATCAAAGATTGCTTCCGTGATTATGCTATTGTTGTTCGGTAATCATCTTTATATTATCTGTGCTTGAAAGATCATTGACCCTCTTGGCTGTTCACTGGATGTTCCATACAATAAGTCTATATACATTGTGATGCCCCTGAATGAATGATTGTTGTTGGTTTGGACACAAATAACCCAACAATGACTCGATGCCATAGTATGCTATATTGTGAATGCTGTTTGGAATGTGGGAATATAGAAAAGTGGCAATGTATGCTGCAACTAGTGAGAATTGCATGTGATTCTGGGAAAGAATTGTGAATGAAATAATTGATGGATGAGATTGACAGAACTATTGAATTGACTCATGTGCGTCGGCTAAGTGCTTTCGAGACCCTAAGAATGTTGGCTTATAATATTGAGACCCCGAGATGTTGGTTAAGTATTGTGATCATTATAGATCATGAATGTCCGGAATAGATTGAGTTGGTATTGTTTAAGGATGGCTTCGTTTCTGAGTGGTATATTGCCTCTACCACCTCAGAACGAGATGTATGTTGACCCTTTCCATAGAATAGCAATGAGACTATCTGTGAGTACTGGGTAGTGCCAAAACTTAGCTGGGAGTCATGTATTGTTGCTAGATGACTCGAGTGTCCCCTGACGGTGATGCTATGTTGGGTAGCAAGATTCTAGAAATTGTAACCAGTTGGCTTGGTTAGAAATTATTTAGTCGAGTGATGACTCGAGCTAGTAAGACAGTTATGCTACGGGTAAATAGACTTGGCTAGAGAATGTTGTGGCTTAGAACATTGGAATGTCGATTTCGATTGGTTGGATGCAAATCAAATGTGGCTAATATAAAGTTGGATGCATAGCTGAAAGTTTTGAAAATATTGTCGGTGAATCAAAGGGATATTAGAAATCTGTGCCTTGATCCTAAGGTGTAATAGATGTCAATCCATCTTGATCACCAAAGGATAGTCATTGCATAGATGCATGATGCTGAAGAATTGAATTGTACTAGAAAAATAACAAGTAGTGACTCAGAATACTGTTGTTGCCTAGAGGATGGTTAAGTGATACATAAATTGTCGGATTGAATGGGATGAACTACTTGACCATTACTGCATGAGATTAAGAATGCCGAAAGATAGTTTGATGATTGAGAAACAAATGGAAACGAGAAATTGTAAACATGTTGGATAATGTCGGTATAGGTGATTGTTGGTTGGGATATAGATTGTTGGCTTATGACTTAGTGGTTTGACTCTGTCATACAGACCGAATAGTATGATTCCATAGTTATGTTAAACTATCGGAATCGATGACCCTTGAATAGTTAGCATTGGCTTATTGGTTTGTGTGAGTATAAAGGAATTGGAATAGAAATTGAATCATTGGAAATTTACTTGATGGATTATTAGAACGATGAAGATCGTATGTCGGATTTGGAATTTACCGTAATGTTGATAGATCGATCTTAGTCGATTGTTGGGTAAGTCTAGAATGAGCCTCTGTGGGAATTATTTCCTTGAGGAAGACCCTGAATAGATAGACTTGACCCTAGCGACCAGTTGATGATTTACCAATTGCTGGCTTAGCCCAATTGGCGATTCATTATTCAGACTGAATTGATACCCATAGGTTTGGGTAGAGTTCCTTAGAACTGTCGGTTGCTTGTTGGCCTTAAGAATAAGAAACTAGTATAACCCTAGTAGCCGTCCACTCTAGGGGAGTCACCTGAATGATTAAGTTTAGCTGTCAGTGTAGCTAACCTTAGAGATTGATTGAATAATAGGTGACCATTGGAGACCCATAGAATAACCTTGTGACATTGAATGAGAGATGGTGCTAATGAGTATTGACCTAAGGGAATGTATGTTTCAACTTGAGCCTTAAGAGATGTTTGACCATTGAGGATTATATGTCGGCCATAAGTGGGAATTGCAATCGTAAGGTAAGGCTTGAGTGTACCTATAGTCGGGTAGTTAAGTTAACCTTGACTGTTGCATAGAATTATACCCTGATTCGGGTAATTGATAGTGGGTGACTTCGGATTGTGTCTTATAGAAAAGATGAGTTGCCTCGGTGAAAAAATTATTGTTGGATTTGGGAAGGAATATGATTGCATGTTGTGAACTCTTGATATGGTTGGCTCTAAGTTAGACCCTTGATCGAATGTTAGAAATGTTATGCTTGGATGGAGATTGTCCCTGATGTTAAGTGGTGGCCTGGAAAATAGTGATTGTGGCAAAGTGAATAAAGCAATAAGTCAATTGAAAGGATGCTAAGTTGGATTTAGAAAAGAGAGTTATATTGTGGCTGATCGAATCGCACTAACATGGAAGTTGGCTGAAGTACATATGTTTTGGGGACGCCTAAAATATGTGTATGGATCCAGCAGAAGTGATTGGTTGTGACTGAGATAACATTATGGGAAGAATTTATCGTACTAGCACGGACTTTGGCTGAAATGCATATGTTTTGGGGACGCCTAAAATATGTGTATGGATCCAAACGAAGTGATATGTTGCGACTGAAATAGAAATGTAAGGAAAATGTTGGCGAATCAATAAGAAGTTACAAGTAATTGAAAAAGAGATAGACAGATCGAATCGTTGATGGATTTAAATGGTACAGTTGGATAGATATTTTGAAATGACCGAGTGGGCTGAAATGAATATTGATTTGAAGCTGAATGAGTAAACTCATGGTGATTAAGTGAATCTTGTAGAAGACTTGTTTCCTTAAGTTTCGAGGACGAAACTTTTTCTGAGTGGTATATTATGTAATGCCCCGCTCCGCACGAGGCATTTGGTTGGCTTATTGGATGGGATCAGAATATTGGACCGTGACTTATGTTGGGAATCAGGAGAATTGAGACTGATGTAGTCTCTCTTAGCTGGCTAGATGGAATGGATATTGGAACGTGGCTCGCTGGTGGAGCTACGCTTAGTGGAATTTTGGGTGAGTGGAACTGTCCTTCCTCCTCCTTACTCCTTCATGCTTAATAAATGAAGTATTGAAATGCTATGAATTGTCCCTAAATGTCCCATGTTTTAGTTGCTGAATAATAGAGATGCTTGTGCTGAGAATTATTGAAATGTACAACACATTAAACTGTTAATGTGATTCGCTGCCTGAGAATGAATTGATAACATTGCCCCTTCTGCTTAACACTGCTGGAACAAGTAGACACTTGAATAATGAGATGCCTTATGAATGATAGAATAAGAAATGAACTGGCTATGCTATCGAATCAATGAACTGAATGAAACACTAGAATCATGTACTCTCTGTATATCTGTTGCAAGAATATGAAATGCTGCATGTCCCTATGAAATGAATGAATGTTAAGTTCCTCTTAAGAAAGGAATGATATGAGATACGTTGCTATGAAGTAATGAATGAGAAATGATAAAGCTGGGATCGTTGAGATCACCAAATGAAATGATGGTAATGATGAAATGAATAAGTCATTGAATATGACTAATGATGCACTGTTGCCTTTACTTTCCTTAATATATTTTACCATGCGATTATGTTCACAATCGAGTCGGACACGCATTCGCATGGTCATGGACAACTTGTATACAAGGTTTGAGTAATAATTTCCTCGAACGGTTCCTAGGGCCCTGGGGACCGATTCGGCCTAGGAGGAAATAATGATGAGTGCTATGGGAGCACGGATAAGGCGGGGTGGCATAGAGGCTCGCCACCTACTATGCTGACCGCATTATCTTAAAATGAAATGAAATGAGAAGAGTCCATATGGTTTAACAACACCAGTGACCATGTAGCCAGGATGCATGCTAATGAATGTTTTGTGCAGGCAGAGTAAGTATATCAGATAACCTGTAATTGATACAGGTACGAGGAGTCGGCTATCGGTAAGAAATCACATAATTGTGATATTGTATAAGTTGGTTTAACTTGCCTGCTTAACATATTCCATTTAGTATGCTAGAAAGATGCCTTGCTATAATCATTGCTCAAACACAACATACATGCTAAGTGATGCTTGAAGTGAGAACTGTTATAACATGCTTAAAATGTTAATGTTAACGATGCCTCAATGATGCCTTTGCATGATAACACCAAGAATGATAAATGATATGTCCACATGAATGCTACTAAGAATATGTTTACATGCTTCACTCTGATTATTGCCCATGAACTGTAAACTGATGCTAGGCCCCAAATAGAAAGATCACTCTAATAAATGCATGCTTAAATGATCACCTTAAATGTTGGTTTATGCGAGTGGGTTGGATTCTGCTCGCCAGTACATAGATGATGTGCTGACCCACGTTTTGTGGGCAGGTGCTTGTGCTTGGAATGTTCTACACACGAAGTTTAGCTGGATTGGTCCCGCGGCATCGAAGATTTGTTGGGCATACAGAAGCTCTCCTTGCACAAGATGATGTCTTCTGTTTATAAAGGGCATAATGTATGGAACATTGTAATCAGTTGTACCATTGAGATTGTAAGCCAAGTCGGTATATCGAGTTGTCATCTATTGTATCCAAATATCAAATGTAAGCTGTATAGCATTGTTCAGTTGGTTTCCAATGTAAAGAGAGATGTGCTGTAATCATTGTACTTCAATACAAGTCTTGTACTCTCCTTCAACTATCAATAAAGAGAATAAAGTTCTACATATCTCTGTGTGGCTTCAAGTTACTCTTTTTCTCCGCTGCTATAAAGAAGTGATGTACTTCTATTCAATAAGAGAGATTGTCCTCATTAAATTCAATTTATCTGCTTCTGCCGCTGCGATGTATTCCTATTTGAAGAATAATCGATTATGTACCATCTTTGCCTTGTACAAGTGCAATACCAGACTTGTACGGCATCACGCCCAAGCGAGGACGATCGATTCCAAGAGATAAAATATGTGAATAAATGACTCTATGAATCGGGGCGTGACAAGTGTTACCTTAGATATTGGGTAGGTTAGAGGCTCTAGAAGGAGTACTATCGATCTTAAATTTTGAGGACGAAGTTTTTCTAAGGTGGGTAGAGTTGTAGCACCCAGTTTCCCAAATGAGGGTAATTTTAAAATTTCGTGTTTATAATTATTTTAATAATGATATTTAATTCATGATATGATTTTTGCTGATTTTAAATCATTTTAAATTATTTAAATCAATGACTTGTGGTTTTGACGTTTTGCTAGTGAAACCCTAGAGACTATTTGACCTAGAGCCTAACCATGTAATTATGATATTTTAATATCATTTTTGGCCTAAGGATATTTTTTGTATTTGACCTCTTTGAATTATTTTGATATTATTTTATTATTTATGATATTGTTTTGGGGTTATTTGAGTCGGGTTCGAATTTCAACTCAATCCGACTTGAAACGGGGACCCGGGGTAGCTTGACTCTAGTGGGACCCACACACTAGTTAGGCATGGCCCATATGATATTAATTTTAGTCCACATGATAGAAATATTTTAGTTAGAGGTTAGACTAATTATTATGGATAAGGTTTGTGTGATTAGAGACTTAGAATGACTAATTTAGCCCCAACCAATTAGCCCTTTCCTAATACTCATAGAATAGGTTAGTGGGGGCATTTTGGACCTTACCATAATAGGACAAATAGCCCCATATGGCCAGCCACTTTTGGAGAGGATAGGCTCAAGTTCATTTCATTATTCTCATCCACACTCTCTCTCTTGTTCTTTTCCAAATTCCTAGAGAGCAATCCCTAGCAATTTCTCCACCAAATCCTTCCATTTCACCACCAAATCTTCTTCTTTCTTTCTCCATTCTAGCCAAGGAGGAAGCTACCCAAGTTTGGGAGGATTCGGAGCTCGTTCGTGTCCTTTTGGAATCTCTACGTGTCGGTGTCGCTCCGGGAAGGCTTTTTCTTCGATTCGATCTACCGGGAGGTATAAATCCCTTCTCCTTTTTATTTTCTCATGCATATAGGTCTATTTTGAACCCATAGGAATGACCCCCATGGTTGTATCTCCATTTGTGTCCATTTTGTGTCCATTTGGAGGTCATAGGAGTGTCCTTTGTGTTGTGGTTGTGTCCATGTGGGAAAATCCCAAATTTGGACACACTATGTGTTGTTGTTATGTATGAATGAATTATTACATGTTTAATCTCATATTTTTGTATTGGAGATGTGTTCTATAGTATCTCATATATATATATATATATATATATATATATATTAGTGTAGAGAGTGAGTTCTTGATATATTATGTTATATACTTGTGTTCTTTTGTCTCAAACTACCCAAATCCGTCATGATTTTTATCCACGTTTTTAATTTCAGCCCTAACTTAGAAATGTCATAACTTTTAGCTCAAAGCTCGGTTTAATCTCCTGTTTTTTTTTAAAAGAAGCGTATTGAAGTTAGCTTTCCAAAAACATGTATTAGTAGGCCTAATTCTTTCTGTAACTTTCTAGAGAATTATTTGAGTGTCAGCTGTACGAAAGACAAACGCGTTCTCGGTGTTTTCGCGATTCCGGGAGTTTCCGGAAACGAAAACGCGATCTGTTTGAAGTTTCAGAAAGCTAACACATAGATCTATAACATAATTTAATCCTAGATTTTAATTCATGCTGAGATGGTACAGTATTGATTATTAGTAGGAGTTACTATTCGGCATATGTATTTTGTGCACCCTTGTGTGTAATATAATGTTCTATTTGATTTTAACCCATGTTAATGTATATATATTATGTAATTAAATAGAGAATGCAAGCATGAGTAAATGGTTAAATAAATGATGTATGAGGTGTAAGTATCCTATCTAATGTAAGCATGTATAAGTATGGCTTGTAATGAATATGTAGGTTCCATAGTATGTAATGTATGGTGCATATAGTAGTGCAAGAGAATAAATGAATGATGAATGAATGCAAGCATGAATGTAATATAAAAATAGATGTAATGTATGAAATATACAAGTTAATGAGATGTAATGTTCTATGTTAACACAAATCCTATATTACCTCATGTACCCCCTTACACTATGTTGACACTATCACACTTGACACATTGTTCACTTACACTTTGACACTCTTTGATATGTATACACTATGTATGCCCATTTAACCCTCACTTGCCCCTTTGCCATGTTCACATACACACACATAGCCTCTTAAATAAGTATTTATGAATATAGTTAACTTAGCTATGTATGTATATTATATATATGTTAGCATATTGTGTTGTAATATATAAGTTTATATAACCATTTGAAATGCCATGATTATAGACCTAATGTTGAATACCAATATATGCATGTGTATATATGTGTAGACATATATAGTTTAAAGTAATAGATTACCTAGTGTATATCCAATGTGAATTCTTGCCTATTTGAGTATTGAATAATTGCATGCTATATAGAGTTGGGTGTATGTTGGCTTGTATAGCCTTGTATTGATGTGTGCTTGCTAGGATAAGTCTTGGTTAGGCCTAGTAAGACTTGCTGGGTTAGGACATGACCTAGTTTGACATAGTTTGACTAGTGCAGTTGACCAGAGTTGACCAAGGGTTGACTTTGGCCTAGTTTGACCTAGATTCATGTAGAATACATTGTAGTGCTTTATATTACCCTTCTGGACATGTTGTGACTTGTGCTGTTCTAATTAGGAGCCAGACACCTCTCCTCGGACAGTATCTTTACCTTGGACATTCAGATATCAGGCGAGTACATTCTCTGATCATTTCATATCCTGCTTAGAATTATTTCCTGCAGTAGATTACTTTACTTGTATTGTCACGTTGATCACACGGATTGGTACTATATGGATCCCTTCTTGAGATGTTATCCTTAGGGAGCATCGGGTACTACATGTTCTGTGCGTTTCACTTACATGGCGTATCACTATGCTTCATTGGTTCTTTGATCACTTACGACATATACTCTTATGATCGTAGAGTCTTCCTAGAATCCTTATCCCATTTATGGGACTACTATGTATCACCTTCGGGGTCTATCACCTTCGGGGGCTGTTACATAGCATCATATAACATAACCTGGCTGGATCCTTGTGTATTGATTGGAGGTACGGAGGAGTAGAAATGGACATGTGAATAGTACCCAAGTAGTGTAGTATCAGAATCTCTTCCATAGTGTAGCATCAGAATCTCCTATACCATTTACATGTCTATATTGTACTCTGACTCACTAGCTACGTGTTAGTTCTCTATTTATAGTAGATATTTCTATTACAGCTCTTTCTCTGTTTACATAAAGCAATTCTTTCAGTACCTGTATCTTACTTTACTGCATGATTATATTTTCTAACCTGCTATGAACTGTTGAGATGTAATGTGCTCGCTCCTGTCCTGACTGGACCTGTTGATAAATTTTACAGATAGCTTGGAGGTTGCCTGCTAGCCTAGAGGAGACAGTAGAGGTTGCATAGATAGCTAAGATTTTTGCTTATAGTTTATTTTCAGTCATCTTGATTGTATTTATGGATTACTGTATTTGGATTTTGAGATGTATTCTGAGTTTGTATCTTAGACTTCTATCTGTTGTATCTCTTTTCGATTTCATGTTTTATCTATCTTCCTTTATGCTCTACCTTAGATGTGATTGAGTTTACATTCTGCTATGTCACCCCCATTCGGGGAGTATAAACTGTTTAGTCTTATACTGTTAGATGCATTGAGACCTAGGACAGCGTTCTACCGCCGACACTGCGGCGTAGGCTGGACGTTGTTACGTTCTCGTGCCCTAACTCTAGGGTGCGGGTCGTGACATCCACCGATCCGCAGGCAAGTCCGGATCAATGGCAATAGTACTAATGATCCCACCCAGCTCCTCGGTAAACCGATAAGACTCCGGCCTCCACTCCCCGTCGCGAATGATACGACTACACGCCAGACCACGCCTGTCCTCCTGATGTGTCGAGGCTCCCCTTATATCCAATAGCGAGCGTCGATCTATCCAAGGATCCCGCCAGAGGTCCATTCCAGACCCATCCTTCATGACCTTCCGGATTGCAGATTTGAGAACCCCCTGTGTCTCAAGACAGTCCTGAACGTGACAGAGTGATTGTTGTCAGTAGCACACGTCCAAAAGTTATCCTGCTTCACGTTTCTTCTATACATTCAGTCAGCCCAGAGAGACCCCCCATTGATGAATCTCCATGCCGGCTTAAGCGCGGAGGTCACCCTAATCTCCAGCAACGGCCTGAGCCCCACTCCTCCCTCCTTCATGGGTCGACAGAGCTGCTCCCAGGAGATCGCATGCATACCCCCCTCCAAATAAAATTTGTACAGATCTGTTCCACTTTCCTAAAAGTGACAACAGGAAGGAGAATGAATTGCAGCCAGAAATGAGCCACAGCCGAGATCACCGATCTGACCATCTCGATGCGTCCTCCAAATGACAATCCGGCAGCTTGCCAACCTTCCACTCTCCTCTGGACGTACTCCACCAGACTATGGCAGTCCCGATCACGCACATAGTTAACTGTGAACGGCACTCCTAAATAACGCACCGGAAGATCATTCCTCTCAATACCCAACACCTCAGCCCGCTCCTCCTTCTGGGGACATAGGGAGCTGAAGTACACCCTGCTCTTTTCTCTGTTCATCTGAAGGCCCGAGAGGGAATTCAGCTCTCCCATAATCTCCGCAAGTGTCTGCATACCCTCCATCGATGGTTGGATGAACACCAAGAGATCATTTGCATATATAAGGTAGGTAACTGGGGGGTCCACCCTCCGAAATAATGGGACCAGCCTCCCCTGGTGCACTGCCAGGTCCATCAAACATGTGAAGTATTCTATAACAAGCGTGAACAGGTAAGGGGACAGGGGGTCACCTTGCCTAAGTCCATGATTTCTCTGGAAGTACCCATAAGGAATACCCTGGATGAGGATAGAGAAAGTGGGTGATGTAATGCACTTCCGGATCAATGCAATCCGGTGGTCCTCCAAATCCATGGCGGTGATCAGATGACAGAGGAAGTCCTGATTGATCATGTCATACGCCTTTCTCAGGTCCTGTTTCACACATGCCTTCTCCCCGCCAGGTTTGCTAAAGTCCCTCACCATCTCATGAGCCAAGAGGCTGTGCTCAGCAATCGATCTCCCCTTGATGAACGCAGCATGGTTCGGAGATACCAAGTCCTGGATGATCCTCTCCATCCACCGGCACATAAGGTACGTAATTATCTTATAAAGATAATTACATCACGTAATAGGTCTGAAATCCGTCAGTGCTATCGCTCTCTCCTTCTTAGGCACCAAGGTCAGGAAGGTGTGCTTCAGCTCTTTCAGCAGCTTTTCTTTGGTGAAGAATTTCTGCACCACCTCCAAGACCTGATACTTCAGAGTGTCCCAGTGGCGTTTGTAGAATCCACTGCTAAAACCATCAAGTTCGGAAGCCTTGTTGGAATCCGCCAGCTTGATAATAGCTTCCATCTCTTCCAAAGTAACAGGGACAAGAAGAATGTTATTCCCATACGGAGTCACCAATCTCTTCGTAACAATCTCTGGGAATACAGACAGGTAGTCAGTCTGAAAATATAACTCAGAGTAGTACCTGACAGTCTCGCCCTGGATCTCGGCCGGCTTCCCCACAAGCTTGCCATCCACATTAAGCAGCTGGGATATGTGATTCCTATGCTGTCTGGTCCGGATGACATCATAGAAGAACTTGGAGCAACGGTCGTCGTCCTTAAGCCAGGAGCAATTGGCACGCTGAGCCGTGATAATCTCCTTCTGCAGCCGTAAGATGTTAACTTCTTCGATCAACGACTTCTCTCTAGTCGCCAGGTCACTATTGAGCATATCAGATTGCATATCCTGCTGTATAGCCCGTAACTCTACCTCCTTATCTTCTAATATAGACTTGGACAACCCCTTTACCCAACTCCGAAGAGCCTTCTTCGTGACCTTGAGACGACGAACTAAGCGAAACTGGGCCGTCCCCTTCTGACAGCTAGTAAGCCCCTCCGAGACAGCCTCCAGGTAGCCCTCCGAGAGATACCAACTGTTGTTGTATCTGAACGGACGGGACTTTCCAGGAGACCGAGAAGTGAAGCAGACCCTGATGGAGGAGTGATCGCTCGTCCCGGCGGCCAGGCCCTTAGCTAAAGAATTGGGGAAATGACGAAACCATTCCCCATTGCCCAGGGCTCGATCAAGCTGGCAAGCAACCATGTTCCGGATTGCTTTGTTATGCCAAGTCCAGATGAAGCCTGAGCGCAACAATCCCTGGAGCCCCGCCTGGAGGAGGCATCTTTGGAAATCATATAGGATAGAGTCTGGGACTGGGCGACCACCCACCTTCTCTCCGCGGTACAGAAAGGACATTGAAGTCCCCGATCAGAAGAAGAGGAAGAGACAACGAATCTGCAGCAGCGGCAACTCGGGAGATGTCGCTCCACAGGGACTTCCGTCTTCTTCTGTCATTATGCCCGTAAACCGCCCCCAGCAAGAACCGAAAGCCACCTTTTTCAAAAAGGAGAGCAATCAACTACTCCGTCAACAAGATCAAGTCATCATCCCAGCTCGTCGAGTTCCAACGAACCCAAATCCTGGCCATGTCACACAGAGCCAGGTTGTGCAGTTGGGCCCAATGAGAAGGGGTCCACCGAACAAGAGTCTTTTTCCCTTTGATCTTAGATTCTAATATAACAGAAATGTCGTATTTATCTCTGTGGAGAACTCCACAAATCTCTCTCCACCTCCCTAGCGAACACGCCCTCTCACATTCCAGGCGATGATAGCCATTAATTAATGAGAGGATGGAACCCCTGGAAAACACCCGGATCGATACCTGGGGAATGTGCCACATCCGACGCTAATAGATCCTCTTCCATCCCAATCGGAATGGCCTACTGGGGAGCGACCTGAGAGAGCACCAATGTCCAAGCAGGGTTGTCAACACACACCACCTCCTCTCTGTCAGTAGGATACCCCCCTTCCTGGAGGGGCCTTCACTCAGCGGACCGACCGCACGTCGCTTCCTACAGTAAACCTGCCCCTCTGCCGATCCGCCACCCCCTCACGCCACGATCTCCGACGTCACCATGCCTCTGGTAATCATACTGCTCTGCCCCGGGCAAGTGGTCAACGCCCCGCTCGTGGGAGCAAGCTGGGTAGAGACAATGAGGCTCATCCCACCCTCACTCACTGGATGGGTAACCCCTCCCACCAAGACCTCCTCTCCACTATCATCTCTGGAATCCATGTCACAGGGTGAGTCAGGGGCCTCACTAAGTGGAGTAGTAGGCTCCATCTGAGGTCCTACCGCCGAACAAGCACTGGCCAGATGCCCAAAACGGGTACATTAAGAACAAGAAGGTGGAACCCATTCGTATTCCACCCTCTGGGTTAGCATCTCTCCAGAAGGAATCTCATATTCCACCATCTTCGGTAACTCCCCTCCAGCCCGAATCTCCACAAAAATCCTGGCGTACATCAACCTCGGCCGAAAGGCAGTAGCTTCATCCGCCTTGATCGGGATGTCCACCAAGCTCGCCAGACGCATCAGCAGAGGGATACTCCAGAATCGGACAGAAAACTCAGGGAAGCGAATCCATACAGGAATGACATTCAGGACTTCCCTCTCACATCTAAGATCTGGGGTCAATTCCTTCAGAATGATAAGCGTGCCGTAGAACATCCAGGGGCCGCCTTGGAGGATCCGTGCGGCGTCCTCCGTAAGACCAAACTTCACATAGTAGAAGACGTTCTTGCGAGCAAAGAACTCCATACTCCACTTCGGCTGCCATACATGGGCTATAAAACCCCGGATCTATCCGTAGAACGGCTTGTTGCCTAGGACGTACAAAACCAGAGTATTTTCCCAGTATAATGTCACCTTCTCTATCTCCTCCGCAGGGAATGAGGCCCGAAAACTGCTTCTTGCCTTGATCGGTGGCACATAATCCATCGATGTGGGAGTTTTCGGCCCCATAGGTTTGCAGATATCTTCCCAGGACCTTCCAGTCGGCTGCATAGTCGTCCCATGTGGCCCGGGGACCACTTCCGGGAGATGAGACCCAGACCCCTGATCGTCGAGATCTACCACCTTACTCTTCCCCTTATCCGTCGCGGTTGCCTTTGGCCACCAGCCCATCGACCTCCCAGCAGACACCACAGGACCACGGGCCGATGGCCGTAACCCTGACCCGCCCTGTCGCCTCTCAGCAGGATGGCGATCTCTAACATGACCCTGTCCTCCTACTATCTTTCCTCCGGTCTTCGCCATGCGACGACGTGTAACCGTCGTCCATCCTCCTTCCTCCATCTAGCTCCCATGAGATCCAGATCCTGTTCCAAATTCGAAGTTAGGAGCGATGGAGCCATCCCGCAGGATCTGATCCCCTTCCGACACCGAAATCGACCCCTCTCCCGCCGTAGGGGGGCCGCCCGACCCCCATGCTGTCACGCCCCGCTCCCGTAGGAGCGATCGTCCTCGCTAAGGTGTGATGCTGCACGAGCCTAGATTGCGCTCGTGCAAGGCAGTTTCATAACGGCCGATTATGTCGGCGGCGACGGGGTCGTCGCACAGAAGTCCCAAGCAGAAACATTGAACATGCAGCAAAAATTTAAAGGTAAAACACAAGTTATTCAAAAGAAGCTCTTTAATGATATTAAATACAAGATTATATTTGTGGGAGCAAGGCCAAATTACAAGTCTCTCGTGCTCACTTTTCTCTCATTTTATAATTCACTCTGCTCTCTCTCATCTCTCGATACAATACTTGAATCCAGCGGAAGATTCGGAAGGTGATGTCCATACATTATGTCCTGTATAAGTCTTTGAATACACGCGGCCGCATGCTTTGACTCGCCAAGGAACTTCATGCATCGACGCATCCAAGCGAGCTCCGCGCCACGAGCTTCTACCTATGCCTATACATGAAAACTGTATGGGTGTCAGTACTCGACTGTACTGGTGGAGTGAGCTCCTCGTCCACCCATACAAAACCGACACGTTCATTTACTTTGTGCAGCTTACAAGTCCCGTTACGATTGTCTTTCTAGTCTTATCTTAGATCAGTTTTAATACTTGATGTCTAACCAACTCGTTATGCGACGATATAATCGTCCTATCATGTTAACGTGTATTTCGATCGAGGCAGCGCCTCATCGCTTATGCACTTGACTGAACTACAACTCGGGACGACAACGTCGTGCCATACTCTATTCGAAACTTAAACATATTCGAGATAGCGCTTCGCCGAGGAGCAACTCATGCGAACTCGGCCGTGCCAAGACCTTTACTCAAACCCAAGTACCTCTAGACTTTGCCTAGACTTGTCCGTGCTTCAAGATGAGGTCGTGCCTAACGACTCCCTGACTTAGCCAACTTTTACATTACGGTCCTTTCAACTTAAAGCGACGACACTTGACTTAACTTATGCAAACTTAGGCCAACAATGCCGATACGCGAAAGCCAATACGCGAATGCCAATATTGATACGTGAAAGCTTTGCTTAGTGCCAAAGCACGTGTCTTGCTGACATAAATTATAACTTATTCCTTCCGTGCTGATACAAGGCTGGCACTAACGGGATTACATCTTGCTGACTTAATACATGTCGTGCTAGACTGTCTCATGATTCGATCGACGTCGTGCTAGTACTTGACGCTATCCAAAGGAAAACATGCGAATTGCCGCTCTTGCCGACACAACTATATGAGTGGTCACTAGCAATGTCAAGCTATCTTGGACTGGCCCGAGGATATCGGACCGTCCCTCCGTGGGTAGCTAGCCCCGGAGGCGTCAAATCTCCCATGCGGTTATCCAGCATCCTACCTTGAGCCGCAACGCGCTTCCCCCAGGACGACATGATCCCGGTGCCTCGACGATCATTCGAGAAGACTACACCTTGTCGACAAGTTGTCCAATGACCATGCAAGTCTCGACTCGATCTATCCAGTCCTTCCTTAACATGACCATGTTTTTTCTCTTTCTATTGAGACTCTCTAGCCGCGGGACCGATCTCGTGTGTTTTCTTTCAAGACATAGCGAGACTCCCAAGCCGTAGGACCGATCTCGTGTGAGGGACTTATTAAGACTAAGCGAGACTCCCAAGCCGCAGGACCGATCTCGTGTGCGGGACTTATCTAGACTTAGCGAGACTCCCAAGTAGCGGGACCGATCTCGGCGACAACCAGTCGCGGGGACTTCCTTTGACCGTGGCATGCTTTTCACTAAATCTACTGTAGCTCGTGCCTTAGACAGACCTGGTTCTATAGGTGACGCTATCGCTCAAATTATATAGTTTATACGACGAGCCTTGTTCTCGAGGAACTACACGACTTGACAACTGCAGATAGAACGGGACGGTGCTAGAAATAACTTAGATCGACCGACATAGCTTTGCCAACTTATTCGCGTAACGACTTGACGAGCAAAGGCTACGCCAAGCTTCGCATCGAGGGAACGTGACGTGCACGCGTTCGACTTGAACAACCAAGTTCTCGGGTGCGTAGACTTAAGCCAATAGCCGTGCAAGACGACTTAACTTGTGGGACATGCGAAGGCTATGCCAAGCCTTGGACGAAGGGACCGTGCATGCATTTTCAAGCATTCATGCAAGCGACGCCTATGACTTAGGCCAATACAAGGGTTGGGGCAAAACGACGGGACAGTGCATGCTTTTATCAAGCATTCAAGCGGGCGACGCCTATGACTTAGGCTATTTCAAGTGTCGGGACAACTTAGCAACTTAAGCCAACTTCCTTCTCCCAAGCCACGAGATCGAAGGATCGAGTGTCATTTGAAAGAACGCTGAGCCGACTTCTATGAAGACCGTGGGACCATTTTCCATGTTCTAAGATATTCCGACGGGTCGGGATTATTTCCTCAGCTATGTGCGTTCGTAGCTTTTATATTAGCCTACTTGTGCAAGTTGAAAACAAGCGAGTTATTAAGTGAAAGCTAAGATGAGGCAAGTTCATCGAAACTACCCCATCTGTGCGAGGAGTCGCCTCGACCGAGCGAGCCTTCGAGTAGCCGTTGCAAGGCTAAGTCCGAACGCCGTCGGCGTTTCGATTCCTCCGATTAACTTTCCGGGACAGGACACTACAACATACACCACTCAGTACAAGTCTCGTCCTCGAGACTTTCCTGAAGGCAAGCCATCCTACCATTTCTATAGCCAAGACTTAATCGTGCCTATGCGTTACTTCAATTTCGAGCCACGCTCGTACGACTATCAATCCTTTCCTTTAACACTATTTCAAAATCCTCGACCATTTCCATTCTTCAAGTCGCACTTGCATTCAACGTATCACTTGGCTGGATTGTGCACATATTCCAGGCATCCCCAAAATACATGTATTCAGCCAAGCAGCATGATAGAGAATTTGTCGTTCTCACTCAAGTCGCATCGTGCACATACTCAGACGTCCCTAAAATATATGCATGTCAGCCAAATCTTGTGAGGGGTATTCCTATATTCGTGATTCACACTATCCATCCATGCCATGCCAATCCTCAAGATCAATCTTTCGATTGCTAACTCTTGAAACAGGGCGTCTCGCCTATCCGCTAGGCTATTTCTCAAGACTAAGTCAATGTCAGGATCGGAATCATAGTTCCCCAACAATAATGCCGAATACTGACCCCAATCCTAGGGTCAAACCAAAGTCGGTAGTACGGGGTTTTCTACCCGAGCTCACGTCACTCAGATTTCTAAACATCGGGCACGATCACCTATTCGCGTCAATGCATTCGTTGCGCATATTCGAATCCATTCCAATCACCAATTCTAACCAATTCATGTATTCGATCACGAGGTCATCTAGCTTTGACAATATGTTGCGCCCCAATCTCATACGAGTCTGATTATCCACGGTGGTTCATGAATCACCATGCAACGCTCCATCGGAATAATTATTCTTATCGGGACGTAACTCTTGCTTGAGTCTAGACTAATTCATTTTCGATACGCGGATTGGACCTACTCAATCATCAAGTTCGACCGTTACGCACGCTAAGTCATTTTCGAGTCCACTTTCGCGTCAAACCACAAGTCGAAGCACATAAATTGCCACGCCATGCTAGTTCAATCACCCCCGTTGTATGAATCACCATACCTGCGCTCACGCGGAGTGATCGCCCTAATCGGCACAACGCATGTGCGAGGCTGGAGTTGCGCTCGCATAAGATAAGAACGTCAACATTGTGGTTGTCAACGAAGCAAATCCAAATATTTTATTTTCATTTAAGCCAAGATCTCTATTCGATAGTCCGACCGTCATTTATTCAACTAGAAAATCTTCGAGCCAAGTTTATCTTTTCCTTGACACATTTTAACATCCTGAGTATAGCATCCATCAGAACAATGACATTTGCACGATCATCATTCGACGAGTCAGAGTACCCCCGAGTTATCGCATATCGATCTTTGATACGCATCAATACCATCGACGATATGCGTAACCTGACGATCTTCCTTTGCAACCAATTTCGAGTCGTACGACTGATGCTATTGTCCGAACTGGATATACCACAATTTCATTCGATTCAATCTAAGATCAAGTTCGATCGCTATTCCTCAAGCTCGTTATCCAAAACTCAAGTCATATTTCATTTGACTCAATCCGAAATCGCAAGTGCGATCCTCTAGCTTCCTCGATTAAGACATACATTTTTATTCATCGTTCCGAATCATTTTCTAACTCGCGTTGCCCATTCAAAAGTTGTCCGAACGACATCTCGTTCGGGACATTCGAAGTCACGACCAACTAAGCGTGACACGTTCTAAGGCTTTGCGCTATCGCATCGCCTCGCCGACGAACTCGTTATTATTTCTAATCCTCAATCTTCGCTCGAATGATTTCCAAGAAAATCCATACACCATTCGGATTCGAGCCATCCGATCTAGTCCTTAATCACATTCGCGTTACTCGCTAACACATCTTTCAGATTCGTTCGACGAATCCCTAGCGTAATCGCTCACGTCGTCTTGACGTACTAAGTTGTTCGTACTATTCCTCAGAATAATAGACCAATCTTCCGTGTACGCTTAAGCGTTAGCTCGATAGCGTTCCAGTCGATAAACACTCTAAGTGTATCCTCGTTCCTGACCGAGCGATAGTTGATATCGCTCGCAACTCGATTGCACCAAAAGGTCGAGGTGCGCGACACACGGCACAACTTAGCCAAAAGGCCGTGTGCATAGCTATCCCGTACGGACTATATTTGAGCTTTGCATGCTCACTTGCTAATGTCGACGTAAGACTATATGGGCACACATGTGGCATGTTAACTTAGCACGTGTTTTCTTATCAAGACAAGTTTGACACCATTCGGCACAAAGGCCTACCGATGCATTTGGCGATCGCCTACTGATGAGTTCGATTGAACGCTTGTACGAGCTTTTGAAAATATTTAGATTTATTGTATGGACATGCCGAGGGACATTTGAGAGAGAGCGCACACTTCTTTTACATGAACGAGCTTTCAAAACTGAAAAATTCGACGTGAAGTCCAAGGACGTAAAGCCGTACTCTGATACCATTATGTCATGCCCCGCTCCCGTAGGAGCGATCGTCATCGCTAAGGCGTGATGCCGCACGAGCCTAGATTGCGCTCGTGCAAGGCAGTTTCATAACAGACGATTACATCGGCGGCGATGGGGTCGTCGCACAGAAGTCCCAAGCAGAAACATTGAACATGCAGCAGAAATTTAAAGGCAAAACACAAGTTATTCAAAAGAAGCTCTTTATTGATATTGAATACAAGATTACATTTGTGGGCGCAAGGCCAAATTACAAGTCTCTCGTGTTCACTTTTCTCTCATTTTATAATTCACTCTGCTCTCTCTCATCTCTCGATACAATACTTGAATCCAGCGGAAGCTTCGGAAGACGATGTCCATACATTATGTCCTGTATAAGTCTTTGAGTCCACGCGGCCGCACGCTTTGACTCGCCAAGGAACTCCGTGCATTGACGCATCCAAGCGAGCTCCGCGCCACGAGCTTCTACCTGTGCCTGCACATAAAAACTGTGTGGGTGTCAGTACTCAACTGTACTGGTGGAGTGAGCTCCTCGCCCACCCATACAAAACTGACACGTTTATTTACTTTGTGCAGCTTATAAGTCCCTTTACGATTGTCTTTATAGCCTTGCCTTAGGAACAGTTTTAAGACTTGACGTCTAACCAACTCGTTATGCGACGACATAGTCGTGCTATCATGTTAACGTGTATTTCGATCGAGGCAGTGCCTCATCGCTTATGCACTTGACCGAACTACAACTCGGGACGGCAGGGTCGTGCCATACTCTATTCGAGACTTAAACATATTCGAGATAGCGCTTCGCCGAGGAGCAACTCATGCGAACTCGGTCATGCCAAGACCTTTACTCAAACCCAAGTGCCTCTAGACTTTGCCTAGACTTGTCCATGCTTCAAGATGAGGTCGTGCCTAACGACTCTCTAACTTAGCCAACTTTTACATTACGGTCCTTTCGACTTAAAGCGATGGCACTTGACTTAACTTATGCAAACTTAGGCCAACAATGCCGATACGCGAAAGCCAATACGCGAATGCCAATATTGATACGCGAAAGCTTTGCTTAGTGCCGAAACACCTGTCTTGCTGACATAAGCTATAACTCATTCCTTCCATGCTGATACAAGGCTGGCACTAACGGGATTACATCTTGCTGACTTGATGCATGTCGTGCTAGACTATCTCATGATTCGACCGACGCCGTGCTAGTACTTGATGCTATCCAAAGGCAAACACGCGGATTGCCGCTCTTGTCGACACAACTATATGAGTGGTCACTAGCAATGTCAAGCTATCTTGGACTGGCTCGGGGATATCGGACCGTCCCTCCGCGGGTAGCTAGCCCCGGAGGCGTCGAATCTTCCATGCGGTTATCCAGCATCCTACCTTGAGTCGCAATGCGCTTCCCCCGGGACGACATGATCCCGGTGCCCCGGCGATCATTCGAGAAGACTACACCTAGTCGACAAGTTGTCCAATGACCATACAAGTCTCGACTCGATCTATCCAGTCCTTTCTTAACATGACCATGTTTTCCCTCTTTCTGTTGAGACTCCCAAGCCGCGGGACCGATCTCGTGTGTTTTCTTTCAAGATATAGCGAGACTCCCAAGCCGCGGGACCGATCTCGTGTGCGGGACTTATCAAGACTAAGCGAGACTCCCAAGACACGGGACCGATCTCGTGTGCGAGACTTATCAAGACTTAGCGAGACTCCCAAGTAGCGGGACCGATCTCGGCGACAACCAGTCGCGGGGACTTCCTTTGACCGTGGCATGCTTTTCATTAAATCCATTGTAGCTCGTGCCTTAGACAGACCTGGTTCTATAGGTGACGCTATCGCTCAAGTCATATAGTTTATACGACGAGCCTTGTTCTCGAGGGACTACACGACTTGACAACCGCAGATAGAACAGGACGATGCTAGAAATAACTTAGGTCGACCGACATAGCTTTGCCAACTTATTCGCACAACGACTTGACGAGCAAAGGCTACGCCAAGCTTCGCATCGAGGGAACGTGCCGTGCACGCGTTCGACTTGAACAACCAAGTTCTCGGGTTCCTAGCCTTAAGACAACAGCCGTGCAAGATGACTTAACTTGTGGGACATACGAAGGCTATGCCAAGCCTTGGACGAAGGGACCGTGCATGCATTTTCAAGCATTCACGCGGGCGACGCCTATGACTTAGGCCAATATAAGGGTTGGGGCAAAACGACGGGACATTACATGCTTTTATCAAGCATTCAAGCGGGCCACGCCTATGACTTAGGCTATTTCAAGTGTCGGGACAACTTAGCAACTTAAGCCAACTTTCTTCTCCCAAGCCACGGGATCGAAGGATCGAGTGTCATTTCAAAGCACGCTGAGCCGACTTCTATGAAGACCGTGGGACCATTTTCCATGTTCTAAGACATTCCGACGGGTCGGGATTATTCCCTTAGCTATGTGCGTTCGTAGCTTTTATATTAGCCTACTTGTGCAAGTTGAAAACAAGCGAGTTATTAAGTGAAGGCTAAGATGAGACAAGTTCACCGAAACTACCCCACCTGTGCGAGGAGTCGCCTCGACCGAGCGAGCCTTCGAGTAGCCATTGCAAGGCTAAGTCCGAACGCCGTCGGCGTTTCGATTCCTCCGATTGACTTTACGGGACGGGGCACTACACCCGCCTTCGTTCCCGCCCCCCCACCGCCTGGGAGGGCGCCGCCGCTCGACGTCGATCCGGTGGGTCCGCTCAACCCCCCACCTTTGCTTCCCCCCCACCTGGGGGGCGCCGTCGTTCGCCGTCGATCCGGGGGGGTCCGCCTGACCCCCCCACCTTTGCTCCCCCCCCCTCCCGCCACCGCCTGGGGGGCGCTGCCACTCGCTTCGGAAACAGAGGGTCCGCCCGACCCCCCGACTTTGCTCCCGCCCTCCGCCCCCCCGCCGCCTAGGGGGGTACCTCCGCCAACCAGGGGGGCATCCCGGCCCCCCTTTCTTCCCCGACGTCCTCCCTCCACCGGCAAGAGGATCAGGCGGCCGCAGGGGAGGAACCCTAGCCGCGTGCTCCTGATCGCCCAAATCGCCTGCTGCTCCCAATTTCTCCATATATATATATATATATATATATATATCCTCCACTGGGGCTTGAACTCCAATCACTTGGACCGTATGCGTCTCTCTTAAGTCTTAACCACTAGGCTAGAGGTCATTTGCTCTATATATATATATATATATATATATATATATATATGGAATGGTAACCGCTTTATAAATTAATGAAATAACGATGCCTACAAAACCATCCTCATGCTACGATAACCTACTCCTTCACTGCTTATATTCTAGCAGAAAGGATACATCCTCCTGGATACTATGTTCCAGGCCTTTACTCGTATTTTCCAATCCGTCGAATATTCTATGATTTCTCTCATGCCAAATATGCCATACCGTACATTAAAGACGACGCCTGGCCCTCGAATATATGGTTGTTCTTTTTGATCTCCTCTATCCCTTCGACTATTTCCTCTAAGGATCTGGAATTGAAGTTCCGAAGACCTAAAATACTACACTGCCTCTGCCACACTTCTCTATTGAAGCTACACTGAAAGTATAGATGCTCGTGGGATTCCGGCGGGCTAGCGCAAACAGGGCACTTGTGGTCCTCCACCCTGAAACCGAATCTGATCGTCCTATCTTTGGTGAGAAGCCTATTCAACGTGGCTTTGTAAAGGCAGAAATTGAATTTAGGGGCCACCTCCCTCGTCCAGATAAAGCTGGACCATTTGGACTTCTGCCGTCTCTCTCTGAACTTGTCATATGCTTTCTTCAATGAGAACTTCCCGTATCCGATATCTCCCACTTCCAAAAGTCTTGACTCGTGTCCCTGTCAATATGAATACTACAAATAGCCCTCACCCATCTGCTAATGTTAGACCCAGGTTGTATAGCCCACAAGCCATTATGGATAAGGGAGCTCACCTTCTCAAACTTGTTTCTGATACTATGGGGGTCCAATTCATCTCTATCCACTACACTTTTCTGATCTACCCAAGGATCCATCCACACATATATAAGTAAGAGCTCCATCGTGTATAGCCCTACGAATACATGTTTTCAGTCTTTTCTTCTCCAGTAATATCGATTTCATAGTAACCGAGTAATTAATTAGAATTACTCCGGCTACCCAGAAATTCTCGTTCCTCATGTATTTGTTCTTCATCCAGCTAGCCCAGTAAGAGTCGTGTATAACCATGCGAATACATGTTTTCAGTCTTTTCTTCTCCAGTAATATCGATTTCATAGTAACCGAGTAATTAATTAGAATTACTCCGGCTCCCCAGAAATTCTCGTTCCTCATGTATTTGTTCTTCATCCAGCTAGCCCAGTAAGAGTTCCTATTGAGCATTCTCCAAGAGAGCTTCAAGGCCGCCATGTGTAAGCGTGGAGAGGGATCGGAGCCCCACTCCCCCTTCGTCTTTAGGCCAACACAGATCATGCCACGCCACTGCCTGAATCCCCCCTCTCCATATAAATCTCGCGCATAGCCCCTCGATCCTTTGCAGCGCCTTCTTAGGCAGAAGAAAAACCTGGAGTCAGAATGCAATCATGGAGTTCACCACTGACCTGACGAGTTCGATGCGACCTCCAAAGGAAAGAAGTTGGGCTTGCCATCCCTCGAGCCTACTCTCTACCATTTGAATGAGACTATCGCCATCTACATGCCTGGCGTAGTTGATAGCCAGTGGAACCCCAAGATGCCGCACAGGAAGGGAACCAGTAACTACTTGCAACTGAGTGGCCCATCTAACCTTCTCGATGCAAGTCCTATTAAAAACATCACAGTCTTGTCTCTGTTCAATCTAAGCCCGGTAGCAGCCTCGAACTTGTTTAGGATGTCGAACAAAGTCTGAATCCCCATGTCCGTAGGTTTAATGAACACTAAGAGGTCGTCAATGTAAATTAAGTGCATGACATTAGGCTGGACTAACCTGCAAATAGGGATGAGATTCCTTGAATGCACGACTATATCTATGAGGCAAGAAAAATGCTCCATAACCATGGAGAATAGGTAAGCCGAAAGCGGGTCTCCCTGTCTCAACCCTCTAGAGCTGTGAATGAAGCCGATCGAACTGCCCGGAATCATAATGGAGAAGGAGGGGGTAGAAATGCACTCGAAGTTCCTACTGACCCACCAGTCGTCGAATCCCATTGCCTTCATAATATGTATCACAAATTGCCTATTAACCGTGTCGTAGGCTTTTCTCAGGTCGAGCTTTACGCATGCTTTGTTACTCCTCACTTTATTGAAGTCCCTGACGAGCTCGTTCGCAAGAAGATTGTTCTCGGCTATGCTTCTACCCTTGATGAAAGCCGATTGATTCTGGGAGATTAAACCTGGCATGATGTTTTTCATGCGCCTACTCGTTAGATGAGCAATCATCTTGTAAATGAAATTGCAGCACGAGATAGGCCTAAAGTCGTTGAGGGAGGATGCTCCAGTCTTCTTCGGGATGAGCGAGATGAAGGTGTGATTGAACTATTTTAGCAGTTTACCTGTCCGGAAGAAGTCTCTAACCGACTTGAGGATAAGGATCTTCATCGATTCCTAGTGCCTGATGAAGAACCCAGCAGAGAACCCGTCAGGGCCCGACGACTTGTTGGATTTGGACGAGAAAACGATGTCATCGAGCTCCTTGAGCGTGACGACCTCATGAAGCCCTGTTGTGGCTTCCTCAGTTATAACCTCTTGCATATAACCGGAGGAAGCATCTTGTCAGTATCTCCTCCATTGTAAAGGTCAGTGAAGAAGTCGATGACCTCCTCCTCGATATCAACAGGATTGTCAACTCTTCTCCCGTTCTTCCCTATAAGCATGGCAATTTGGTTGCAACTCCGCCTCGCTTTCACTATCCTGTGGAAGAACTTAGTGCAGCTATCTCCCTCTCTTAACCAATCACATTTGGCTTTTTGCCTCAGATTGATTTCTTCTATCATACTCAACTTGCTAACCTGTTCCTTCAGAAGAGATTCGAGCTTCAGGCTATCCTTTGTGGAGGATCTCTGATTGCTTATCTGAACCTCCTCAAGTCGCTTACTAGTCTCACCCAATGAGGTCTTCGACAACCGACTGAGCCAAGACTTGATCCTAGTTTTGACCCCCTTGAGTTTCGATATTAATCGAAATTGGCTGAACCCTGAGGTATGGGAGCTCCATCCTTCATGAACTGCATCCGAGTACCCATCGAGGAGAACCCAAGAGTTGCAATATTTGAACGGAGGGAGGCTCCGCCTAGAGACTTTTTGGAAATCCATCGTAAGAGGAGAATGATCACTGGTTCCTGAAGGATGACCAATAATGTCGATGTCAGGAAATGTACTAAACCAGAGGTTGTTACCTAACGCCCTATCGAGTTGAGACTCGATGCAATTTTCAGAGGACTGATTGTTCCAAGTCCATTCCACTCCGTATCTATGTAGGTCTGTAATCCCTGCTTTGATGGCACAAGTCTGGAAATCATCCAGGATGAAGTCCGGGACTGGCCTCTCGCCTTTCTTCTCCTTCTTTTACATGATAGCGTTGAAATCCCCTATGAGCAAAAGAGGGAGGGATGTTCCAAGCCCAAGGCTGACTTCTTCGATGTCTCTCCACATGGTTGACCTTAACTTGCGATCATTGAACCCGTATATGGCTCCCATGAGAAACTTCATACCTCCCTCGTTGGAGAACTCCGTCACAATCAGCTGTTGGGACTCGAATCGAAGAACTCCACTCTAAATGCCCTTGTTCCAGAGCACCCAAATTCTAGCCATGTCGTTAAGATAAAGGTTATGGACAGCGTCCCAGTTATCTGGGATCCTTCTAGTGAGGACAGCTTCTGACTTGATCTTGGACTCCAGCCCTATGACAATCGAACTCCCGAACCTCTTCATGTGGTCTCAAACACTTCTCCATCTACCTATCGAGTTGGCTCCCCTCACGTTCCAAGCGAGGATCGACATTAACTACTTGTGGTATGATCCTTCATAATTCTAGCACTCAACCGTGAAGGGACGAAGGAGTTGTCTAACCTGCTAATGCTATTTTCTTTACCATTTAAGGATCCAAGATTGACTCTTTGCAGCATAGTTTCCCATTGCGGATTGGCTTTGGTAAGTCGAGAATCTTCAGATAACCCTTCCTCCAGTAAATTTCTGATAGCACCCTTATCTTTGGTTGGGTTAGGTGAATTCTTCTTCCTAACTTTGTGTTCCTTAATGGAAGATGGAGACTCTGCCTCTGTGCTCTTGGTGCCGCCCCCTCTTTGCTCTGTGGATGGACTATCCTCTATAGCCAATATTTTCCCGACTGTCGTTTCATGTAAACCCATCCTTTTCCCCAGGACAGACATCAAGGAGCCTTCTTCTTCTTGTGTGGTGACCTCCATTCCCTGCATTGGAGGTAGGTCGACTAGAGAGCTAAGATCTCTAGCTGGGATGAAGGAATCGTCTGGAGATACTAAAGCTCCTCCATTGATGGCTACCATCTGCGAGGATTGCTCTCTACTGCTTACTATCTCCACCTCTGGGTCCTTTATCACCTCGTCTACTCCTTCCTGCTGAATGTCTAGCTTGGTTATCCCTATACTGTTTGGTACATTCTCTAATGGGAAAGGTAGATCTCTTCGACCGTAGTTAGTCACCAAGTGACCAAAGCTCTTGCATTTCCCACACGACGGAGGAACCCACTCGTATTCTACCCTCTGAGAGAATATCTGCTCACTAGGGATTACATATTCTAATTCACTAGGCAATTTGACCCCTGCATTTATCTCCACGAATACCCTAGCAAAAGATATTCTCGTCTTCTTGGTGGTAGCCTTGTCAGCTTTAATTGGGACTCCATGAAGACTGGAGAGCTTCATGAGCATTGGAATATATACTCCAATATTAAATGGGAAGATCAGGAAACCTCAGCCAAATAGGAGCCGAGAGGAGTATCTCCCTTTCGCATTGGATCCCGATAGTCCATCTCTTGATTACTATGGCCATGCCGTCGAAGGTCCATGGTCCTTCGTGGAGTATTCGCTCTTTATTCTCCTCTATTCCGAATCGAACGAAGAAAAACCCATTTTCCTTCGAGAAGAACTCCATACTGCCTTTGGGATGCTACACTCGGTTAGCGAATGCTTTGATTTTCCCATAGAATGGTTTGTTGCCCATGACGTACTGCACGATTGTGTTTTTCCAGCAATCCTCTGTCTCCTCCAAATCTTCCTCGATGAACTCTGCCAATAGTTCTCCCCTGGATCTCAATCGACTCGATGTATTGCATATCGTCGGCTATAGAGGGACAATTCGAGCGACACATTTCTGCCTAAGTCCTCCCAATCCTGGTTTGACCGGAGCTTGTTGCCTCCCCTGAGATTGCATATCCACGTTCGCCATACCATTGGGACTTACCCTATTTCCACTCGTTTGATCCCCCTAGCTCCCGACTGAGTCGCTTGGGCTTTAACTCGGAACTTTTCGACTCTCCAATTCTTTGACTGGGAAGCTCTTCGATTTTGCGGCCAAGGCTTAGCTCCGGCTTCGTAGCTCTTACCGGCTCATTAGTTCCTAGCTCTGGTCGAGAAGCGGTGATTGAGACCCCTTTCCCCCTTTGTCGAAACTGGGCCTTGCTTGCACTAGAATCTCTCCGACGTCTCTGGATCGTGGTCCATCCGCTGGCGCTATCCCACTCCTCTCTCTTCTCTTCACTTTCCTTCGACCCACCAGAGGTGGCGCCCGGGTCCCATTCCTTCGTTTCCTCTCCACAGCCTGCAGAGCTCAAATTCGGTGCCCTAGCCATTTTTTCTATATGTGTTATATATATATATATATATATATATTATATATATATATATATATATATATATATATATATATATAAAGTTTAGGGGCCACAGCCGCACCTCCTTGGGACCTACTGGCTATGCCCATGACTATAGTTCTATTTTTGCATTCACATATACTCACGAAGCAGACTCATTCGTACAATTGTACGCAATGTAGGTACCCACAAGAGACGACTCTAGCTGAAGGACATCAGTCAGTGCACGCTGGCCACAACTTCTGCCCCGTATGGCTCTGGAAATCGTGGACAAGTGTCCGACAGTGCATCTGCTCATTGCCTTCTTCAAGGGCAGATCCGAAATTTGAAGTAGGTGGGCTAAGTGGGCTAGATCTGCGTAGAGTCATATGAAATAAGAAAAACATATTGTTGTGATTTGGATCCTTATCCATATTTATAACTACATATATCTTATTATCTATTGTATATATTATCAATGAGAAAAAACTTATTCTATTCAACTACAATTTTTTTCTTCCTTTTTTATTTTTATAATAACATGTTATCAGCACCATTGCTCGAGGAACTTGAGAAGTTTCAGGACGGACGACAACCCGAGAAATGTTAGATGCAAACATGTAAAAATGGTTAGATACGAATATGCAAAAATTTTAAATCTTTTTGCTACCGGTTTAATCTCTGTTGATCTTCCGGAGGTCAGATTTAGCCCTACTTTTATTTATTATGTTCTTTACAATTTTCTCCCAGGATCTATTATGAAAAAGAATGAAAATAAAGAACATGGAATTTTTAAACAGAAAAGCATCCTTAATGCAATATTAATTTATGATTAATGCTTGGATAAGTAAATTTAGATCCATATCTTCTTTTGTTAACTCTATAGTTATTGTAACCTAGTGGTTCATGAAGATTCAAAGGCCCCCAGAAAATCATGCACGAATGAAAAATGATCTTATGATTTCAAAAGCCCCCAGAAAATCATGAAGATTCAAAGGCCTCCAGAAAATCATGCACGAATGAAAAAAAAACTAGGTGAACTACTAAATTGTCAGGCACTACGAAATGATATTATGACTTCAGCTGCATTAAAATATGTGTCGAAAATGCTCTAGTTTTATACACGCGTCTTGTATAAGTTTGTTGCTTGCCATAGATAGCTTGGATACGTCTAGTAAAAATGATCTTTAGAAATAATGGTTTTTCGGATATTCATATATTTTATATTTTCCACATGTACATCTTTTCATAGAAGTAGTTGTACTTAGTAAAATATTTGAAGGGTAAAGTGCATTTAAACCCTCCTTAGATGCACGAAAATGCAAATAAAGACTCGCTGATCCAAAAAATCCAACTAGATACGAAAATGCTCAAATCACCCCCTCCGCTAACTTTTCCGTTTACGGGTGTTAAAATGGGGTTGTTTTGACCATTTTACCCCTGGGCTATCTAATATTAACTTGTTAAAAACGGTTAGTTCTAAAATTATTTTGTTAAAAACGGTTACGCAAAAATACTTGTTAAAAAGTGGATAAATATTAACAAAGGAAAAAATGATCTTTGCTAGTAAAATTATTTATTAAAATTATTTTAATTAGTATTAACTTGTTAAAAACGGTTAGTTTCGTCAAAAAAATAGATAAATATTATTTAAAATTATTTTGTCATAAATTATTTTTTATTTAACAAATATATAAATATTTTTGGGAAAAATAAAACTGATAAATACAAAAAAAATCAATTCTTAAAAAATAGAAATGATGAAAAACTGGGAAAAAAAACCAAATAAAAAACAAAAAATACTATTAAAATATGGAAAAAATAAAAAATAGACAAAATATTCCAAAAAACCAAAAAATGAGGATAAATCTTAAACAATGAAAAAAGACAAAAACAAAAACTATACAAATTTGAAAATAAAAGTCACTCTTAAAAAACTAGAAAAGATTATTAAAAAGATGAAAAAAAAAATGAAATAAGAACTAAAAAATTGGAAACAAAAAACAAAATATTAAAAAGATTATTAAACAAAAATCAATTCTCATGCTTGACGTCATTTTCGAAAATAAATGTTTATAATCTAAATAGTAGGTTTTCATCTTAAATTTTTTCTGGAAAAAAAAATCTTTTAACAAATGTCCGATTAGTCCTGAACTTGTATCGTAATTATTTATTAGTCATGACTATTATCGTAATTATTTATTTATTAATTCTAACTGAAATTGTAAATCTTGGTACAAATTTATTTTCATCACATGTATTACTTAAACAAATAACTTAAATATTACTAAACGTGTCAAAAATTCAAAAATAAATTGCAAAACATGTATGTCGAAGCATGGTCCGGGTTCAGTGGCTGCCACCGCCTTTGTCGATTATCTACGAATAGGCTTCCATAATTTCTATTTGGACGTCTTGAAAAAAAAAGGAATAAGTAAAAAAAGCTTCAAACATTAAATGAGAGCAAATAAGTAAAAAAAAAAAAAAGAGAATATAAAAAAAAATTGCAGTTGGATTTGAGATCTGTAGGTAAGAAAAAGTTTCAATATATTAAATGAGAGCAAATAAGTAAAAAAAAAAAGAAATATAAAAAAATATATTATTTTTTCTTCCAACCAACCGGTCAAAAAATAGAAAATATAAAGTTTAGGTTTTATGTTTCAAACAAACATTGTCTTATACATAGAGAATGAAAGAGAGCCAACAGCCAAATGTAAGCATTAGGGGTATTTTGGGAAGTACACTTTTTTTTTTTTAATCCAAAAAATGGCCTATAACGGCTGTTCTAACGTCAATTTGACGGAAAGGGGTATTCTGTGCAAAACATGGTTTGCCGGAGGTGCAAACTGCTTTAAGTTTTCTAAAAGGTCTTATTTTGCGAACGAGGCAACTCTAAGGAGGGTTTAAATGCACTTTACCCATATTTGAATAATGGAAGAATTACAAGAAACATAAGGGTTGCGAATTAGCATGGCCGAGAATATTCTGGAACCTGGAGGCAACTTCTAATTGTGACAATCAACAAATTTGTTAAGATAATATTTTTTTTATGCCCATTAAGATGTTATTTTTAAATATACAAAAAAATGAATATTGAGATTTACATAAGATAAGAACATGATTTGTTACACCGTAATCATCTTTCAAATGTCGCATTAAATTTGAAATCTACTTATTTTGATTTATACTTGTGTTATTTTGTTGCTCAAAAAGATTGTATTAGTTTATAAGAGATCTGATCATTATGATGAAAAACTATTTTATGTTGTATATCTTTAAATTTAATTTATTTGAACATTGCAACACTTAACATGTTTAGGAAATAGAATCCAAGTATAACAAGACTTAAATGATACCTATATATATATGTTGGATTGGCCAGACTAATAAAAATGTGATTTTTCTGCAACCGCCTCCATAGTTCTAGTCATTCTTTCTACAACCTGAGCATCGAAATTAAATCTCGATGGCATTTTATCACCGTCATTTGGAAAGAACAAGAATTTTGTTGTTCTAGATTTTATTCCACCCAAGATTGGAACTAAATGATCAAACACTAGAGTTGGACACAAGTTTTTTTTTTTTTTTTTAGTTGGCATAATGCATTCAAGAACAATGATATTCAACCACCAAGTAGAGTGGCCTAAAGTAAGGAAGTGAAACACTAAGGACTTTTTTTTAGTTTCCTGAACATTTCTACTCTATACCGTACCTCTAGAACTTGGACCACAAGAATAGAATAAACCTGACATTTCAACAGTAAAAAAAGACATGCCAGACTCCATTTTGTAAAATTACTCCAACATAATATCTTAAGGTTCATTGCTTTCATATATATGTTTTAAGTGTTTATTAAGTGACATATGCCAAATCAAATTTAGATTTGCACAAAGGCGAAATCAATTTTGATTGCCTACAAATATTTTGTTTGCATATATATATATATATATATATATTTTTGCATATATATATATATATATATATATATATATATATATATATATATATGATATTTTTGCATATATATATATATATATATATATATATATATATATATATATATATATATATATAAAAACTATAAAGTTTCAAAGTTCGTGCCATATAAGTTTGTTCTATCCGTAGGGATATTACATATACATTAACCAATTAAGTATCATATTCCTGAAGTCTTATGTTTAGAATTATTATTATTGATTAATAATATATATATTTGCAACTATTGATAAAATATTACCATATCTAGAAACTGAAATCCATGGAAAAACTATATAGCGACATTTTATGCATGACTGATAGTGATATATTGATGTTCTTCTTCTAAAATAATTTGTTGAGAAAAACTAGGAGCCTCATTAACACTTTGATAAGAAACACGTTGAGTACTTATATTATCAATTCTTGGTGGTAGTGGAGTAACATAAATATTTATAAATGGTAATTATAAATTAACTTCAAGAACAAAATTAATATTTGTTCACCACCTAATAATGAACAAGTAGAAGTAATAAATATGTCTTAATATAAATTCATATTGGATAGAAAAAGTTGCAATAATTAGATTGTGTAAAATATCTAACATAATATGATCCGATCAGTTACAAGAAGTTGGGTAAAATATCCTTCATAAGATAGCACATTTAATGTACCTCCGTGCGAACATAATATTGTTAGACTTTGATCCATAAAGATTAGATTCGCATAGCTTCCAAATGGAGAGTTTCTGAAAAAGATTGTAGAGAGCTTATAAATGTAGTATAGAGCTTCTTGAGAAGAGAAGATAACAATAGAGAGGGAGAGTTGAGTTGTGTGAAAGAGCTCCCCCACTACCACTCCTTTATATACCCAATCAGCTACATAATGGTCGAAAATGTGAACCAAAAATTGATTGTTAAAAACAAAAATTCCGAGACGCCACCCACTACCCTCTCCCCGTGGGGTCCAACTCCTCCTTTCCACTGCCATTTTGCATTCTTCTTCCCTCTATATGAACATTTCTGAATAAAAATAGATATAAGAAACTAGTAGCCCATGAGAAAAAAAAAAAAAAAAAAAGGAGGATTGCATCTTTCTGCCTCCTTTTGGGATGGTTCAGGTGTGTCCTCATCCTCAAAGTTGAACGCAACTACTTCCTTATTGTCTAATGGTTCAAGTGTGACCAATAGTTTATTGTCATAGCTACACTTGCTCACAAACATGATACAATGAGGGAGTTTAACATCTACTTGCTACGGCACCTTTGCAACATACATGGTTCATAGGAACCTTGAATCTTTATAGCCTCTCCATTGGCACCCATGCTCATGCCGGCCCCTCCTGTAATGTTCCATTCCGTACGGTACATTATGCTAAGTCGTTGATTCGAAGAGTTACGTTGACCCGATTAAGTATCGATGCAAATCGATACAAGAGTTACATTAACCCAAAAATGCATCGATGCGAATCGATATAAGAGTTACGTTGACCCGAAGAATACGTCGAGTAAGATCGATGCAAGTGTTAAGTTGGTCCGAGAGAAAGCATTGAGTCGGTTCGAAGATTCTAAGAAATCGAATCGATGCAACGCACAAGTCCGATTCGAACGAATATTGATTTTTGTTGGTTTCGTATGCAGGCTATACTTTTACGTTAAAATGTAAGAGGTCGATATTTTGCCTTATTTGCAATGATGTTTGCAAAACTAAATCCTCGCCTCGTAACGTACTGAGACATAGGCACGGTAAGCCAAATCGGTCGAATAATTCAACGAAGCACGAAGTACTCTAATGGCTAAGTCAGAAGAGTTGACCGTGCAACGAAGTAATGAAATCGAGCCGCATCGGCCGGTTCGACGAAACGAAAAAGCGTATCGGCTTAAGGTGGGAGGACTTTGACTCTTTTTTTTACTCCTTCATGCATAAGTAAATATACTGTTGTATGCTAAGTTAACCTATTGAGACCACGGGTGTGGCACCGATCGAAAGATGAACGTAGTGCGTGTCGAACACTAGATAGAACAACCAAAATAAAACGTGCATCAAATGCACGAGTCGCTATTGAACATCGAAATACCACAACGACGAGCGCCTTATAGAACAAGTCATAAGAACATGGGATAACTGTATTGACGAGTGCCTCAGCGCACAAGTCATTCGTGCCCCCGTGCACGAGTTAGAAGGCTAGCACATTGAAAGACTATCGAGACGAGTGCCGTAGTGCATGAGCCATGAACATTGAACACTAAGGCATAGAACATGAAAATACGGTATCGAGGTGTGCATCGCATGCACGACTCGAAGAATAGAGAACAATTGTGTCAAAGCGTGCGTACATGTACAAGAATCATAAAAGATGGCTTCGTTACGAAGAGAACAGTTGTTGCATGAATTTGACAAAACTGTCGAATGTGGCACGGTGCCTTAGAAATGTTCAGGACCTTCGGATCGTTCGTTTGACGAACATTGAGTTGAGGCATGGTGCCATTGAACATTGAAACGAAGATGAAATCGTACAAAGAATACAAAAACATAAAAAAAGTGAGTAACATTAAAAGAAAGAGAATTACAAGACGACATGAAGTCTGAGTTTCGAACTCAAGACTATGTCTGGTTGTATGAGTTTGGCGCGCGTTACATGGTCGAATGAACTTGAGATATTGCCTGTGCACGAGTGTGGTGATATTCCCTCGAACGAGTTAAATGCTGGGGCACCGGGACCGTTCGACCTAGGAGGGACGTTAATCATTGTTGGTGCACATCTTTTGGGCATGACTTGCGATCTGCTACTGATTAGATAAGCCACAATTGATGGTAAGTTCGGCGTCCTTTGGATATTGGGCCAGAAAATCCGTACGGAGAGGGCATCGGGTTATCCAATTTGAGAAAAGAAAAGAAAAGAAAAGAAAAGAAAAGAGAAACAAGTTAGTCCATATTGGCTTGAAATGTTAGTGACCTTCATATAGTTTAAAGAACGGTGGGATGAAAGTGCAAGCACATAGAGATCCTGCACAAGATCACTTATAACAAGACAGAAAAAGATGGTAGGCGTATTCACCTTGCGTCGGATAATGGTGAGTGTGTCAATGTTGGTAAGAAGTCACGAAACAACACGAGATTGATATTGGTTGCCTGCTTGCTTATGAGAATCAAATAATATGCTTGCCATGATAACATGTTTTACTGCTTTCGATATGCCATAAACTCACTCTAAGGCAAGAATAGAAAGATCACTATCTTGTATGCTACATGATTGAATACACTACTTAATGTCGGTTTACTAAAGTGGGTCTTTGATCAGTACAACGAGGACGAAACTACTAATCCCCCACTAGTTTGCTCGCAGATTCAGGGAATGGTCTGCTCGCGGTGGAGCTTCGCTTGAACGCGCTGAGGCATGAAATGCCATAGCGTATTGAGACGTGCGACCGCATTGACGCTCGGAATTTGAACAGGATGATGCGGCCGAGATATAGAAAACATGATGTATGGAACGGTAAAATTCTTTGTGGGCAAGAGAAAATCTGAGTGTTGTAAGCTAATCTAGCAAATTCAGTTGGGCTATTGAAAGCCTTTGTAACTTCAGTTCAATTATCAATAGAGAGAATTGTTTCGTATACTTTGTTTCTTCCGCTGCTAATATTAAATCAAAGATAGCCATTTGAGAACTTGTCATCTTGCCTTGTACGAGTGCAACTCCAGACTCGTACGACATCATGGTCCAGCGAGAACGATGATTCGGATAAATCGATGCGGGAACGAGCGATTTTTTTGGTCGGGACGTGACACCTCCTGCTGTTCGCTCTAATACCACTAGGCTAGACGATATTGAGACAGTATATACAACCCTAGTTCTGGATGGATGAAAACTGTGAGGGCTTCTAGAATCAATGGAAATACACAATATTGGTTGCTTAGTTATGGATGGATGAAACTGTGAGGGCTTCTAGAATCAATGGAAATACACAATATTGGTTGCTTAGTTATGGATGGATGAAACTGTGAGGGCTTCTAGAATCAATGAAAATACACATTCGTTGCTTAAGGTGAGGTGCATGAACATCTTCAGCCTAGTGGTGGTGCTCATGACAGATATTGAGACAGATATATACTCCCACTAGTTCTGGATGGATGAAACTGCGAGGGCTTCTAGAATCAAAGAAAATACACATTGGTTGCTTAACCTAGTGGTGGTGCATGAACCTTGTTGTGCCCTTTGGTTGGACGAGTGTCCAAACCTAATTAATTTTTGTTACTAATTTTGAAATATTATTTGGCTACAAATTAGAACCTCGTACCTTCTCTTCTTTGTTATCACTCTACTCTTAATTTGTTCTACTACTCGCGCTTTCCACCAAATCTTCTAATTGTTTCCCACACCTCCGATCCATGGCACTCAAAATCTTAGAATTGGCTACCACCTTCTCTTTCTCTGTGCTCTGCATTCTCGCAATATTTTTAGTTATCATATCCTTCTCTACGTAGTCTACACAATCTCCTCCTTCCTCGTCTTCTATGCCAAAGAGTCCTCGCTTAGCAAAGGCAAACCCCCCATTGCCGGCACCGTCTTCCATTTACTCTTAAATTACGACAGGGTGTTGGACTTGCAAACGGACATTGCGCGGAAACGCAAGACTTTTCGGCTAATCAAGACCTCCTACAGCGCGATCTTCACCACCGACCCTGCCAACGTCGAGCACATTTTGAAGTCCAGTTTCTCCAAATACGAAAAGGTTTCAGTACTACATTGTTATCTGTACCGAACTATTTGTACGTTCACATGTAACAATTTTCCTTTTTTTTTTTTTGGGTTGAGTACAGGGGCAACGCAACCATGATATCCTGAGAGATCTATTTGGAGATGGAATATTTGCAGTAGACAGCGATCAGTGGCGCCATCAGAGGAAGCTTGCAAGCTATGAGTTCTCCACCAAAATTCTCCGGGACTTCAGCAGCGTCGTGTTTCGAAGGAATGGTGCCAAGCTAGCGAAGAAGATCTTGAGGGCTGCAACCTCTTCAGCTGTATTTGACATCCAGGTCTTGATTACTAGTATAGGGACTTCTCTAGGAATCTAGGAAAGCATAGATACTCTAAATATCTGGATGTGTCGTGTCGGACACCTATCACACACAGGGACGGGCACAGTAAGGAGCAAGTGGGATCAACTGACCCCACTGGCAAAAAATAACGATTTTTTTTATATACTTTTTTGCTGATACTATATACAGGATGAACACAGTAAGAAAAAAGTGCAGATCTTTTTTGCTGATATTATATATACATGATGGACATAGTAAAAAAACAAGTGCGGACACAGTAAGCCATGTATTTATTTTTATTTTTGGACATTTGAGGTTGACCCACCACTTCTCTTAAATTCTTACGTTCGTCCCCTGATCACACACCATATTAAGTCCAAAATACAATATGACACACAAAATAGGTGCGTGTCACTGTGTCTAGGAATTTGATATAATAATTTTAATTAGCCCAGCAGTAATAAATAATATTCACTTGACAGTGTGTATCTTTCACAAGCTGGTCGAACACTCCAAAACCTATGTAGTGTTCGTATCGGACTTGTATCAGGAACAATATGGACACCCAGAACAGGTGCCATGTCCACTCCAAAACCTATGTAGTGTTCGTATCGGACTTGTATCAGGAACAATATGGACACCCAGAACAGGTGCCATGTCCGTGTTGTATCGTATCGTGCCCGAGCAACATTGTTCACGAGGAATGTAATTAGTAGGAAATAATTCCCTGCCAGTAGATGTCCATTTTCTACTTAGTGAGATATGAAGCTAGCAGAATAGAACAGGGTGTTAAAGGTTTTGATTTCCCCCTTCGCAGGACCTGTTGATGAAGTCGACACTGGATTCAATCTTCAAAGTCGGCTTCGGAGTCGAGCTCGATACGCTATCTGGCTCGGTCGAGTTAGGTGCTCGCTTTAGCAAGGCCTTCGACGACTCGAACTACATCGTCTACAGAAGATTTGCTGATTTCTTCTGGGACGTCAAGAGGTTCTTCAACGTCGGACTAGAAGCCCGGCTCAAGAAGAACGTCAGAGTGATGGACGACTTCGTGTTGCAATTGATCCAACGCAGGAGGGAGATGATGAAGAACGGAACAGAATGTGAGAATATTCCAATTGTATCAGTACCAAACAGACGTACATCTGACATGACAGGTGACATAACAAATTTTAGAATTAACGTCATTCTTTCTTCTTTTTGAGCCTTGACTAGAATGAAAAGGAAGATATACTGTCGAGGTTCATATTAGCGAGCGAGAAGGATCCCGTGGCGATCACCGACCAGTATCTCCGGGACATCATACTCAACTTCTTGATATCCGGGAAGGACACGACGGCCAACACGCTCACTTGGTTCTTCTACTTGGTCTGCAAACACCCATTAGTGCAGGAAAAGATCGCGGCAGAGATCAAGTACTCGGTAAGAGCAGCAGAGGAAGGTCACGACATTGACAGGTTCGCCGCCAGCTTAACCGATCACGACGTCGTCGACAGGATGCACTACTTGCACGCAGCGCTGACCGAGACGCTCCGCCTCTATCCCGCTGTTCCAGTGGTACTACTCTTTGATTCCGGCTGGCTGATTAATTAGTATTTAGACTAAATAGCTACTCTTAATAATTATGTGTAGTTCTTTTTACTGATTAAATTGATGAGAGATCATATTGATTTCTGCTCAACAGGATGGCAAGACTGCCGAAGAAGACGATATTCTTCCGGATGGTTTCAAGGTGGAGAAGGGAGACGCAATCAACTACCACGCCTACGCCATGGGAAGGATGACTTACTTGTGGGGAGAGGACGCTGAGGATTTCCGACCGGAGCGTTGGATCGAGAACGGATCTTTCAAACCGGAGAGTCCATTCAAATTTCCGGCGTTCAATGTAAGCACATGCTTTTTCCATGTACTTTTCATTTTTCTGATCCAAACTATACAACTATGATTAGCTTTCTTCTGATCCTTTATGAGGTATCGATTGGTTTAATTAAACTTCTCAAATGTTTGCAAATTAGGTCTAGAAAATCCGACACTCATGATCATCATCATCGTTGTCCACGCCTTCTCTAGTTAGAATAGGGTTGGCTATTGAGCATAACAATACTCCATATATGAAAGACTTGATCAAGTTTTTATGACCGGCTATCCATCAACATCAAATCAAACTACTATGTTGGTGACAAATTTCTAGCCAAGGTAACTATGAGAATGAAATGGTCATGCCATAAAAAAAACCTAGACAGCTAGTTTCCAGATAGGTAGGTCTACCTTTTGGATATTCGATTTAAGCTCATAGAATCAAAGAGCACCCTTCAAGTTCTACTAAACTAAAAGAAATTGTCTTGACGAAGGGGTTCATATATATGATTTACTAATGGTAATTGATATCTTCTCTATGACAAGTCAAACAAGACCGGAGGAATGACATTTAGAAAATTCAACACTCTTACTTGAATTAGTTTTTGAGAAATTTTGAGTCGCATCCCACTTGCTTTACCCAAATTTAATGTGCACCCCACTGCTTTACCATAATGTACGACACCCTCCACTTTTGACGAAAACTGTCCATAGCTGACGGTCAAAGGGTTTGACCGATATTTTTTGACGAAAATACCATCGTCTTCTCACAAACCCAAAACCAAACCAGCCCCGCCGCCATTGTCGCGCCCCCGCCCAGTTCCGCTGCTGCCGCGCCCCCGTCCCGCCGCTGTCGCGTCCATCACCACGACCACCACCATCATTACCACCACCTTCACTATCACCACCACCACTACCACCACCATCACATTCACCTTCACCATCACCATCACCACCATCACCTTCACCAACACCACCACCACCACCACCACCACCACCGCTCCCCGTGCCCCCGCTCGGCTGTCGCGCCCCAGCCCCACCCCCGCTCCCGCTCCGCCCCCTGTGCCCCTGCCCCGCTCTGCCCCCCTCCCCCAACACCACCACCGCTCCCCTGCCGCTCCACCCCCTCCCCTGCGCCCCCTCCGCCCCCGCCCCGCTCTGCCCCCCTCCCCTGCTCCCTCTCAGCAGCAGCAACGACGACGTCAACCGCTGGTAGGCAGCGGGGGCGGGGAGGGGGTGGGCGGCCGCCGGCGGGAGCATGCGTGCAGCGGAGTGTCTTGGAACGAGACGGTCACGGTGAAGAAGAGGACATTTTCGTCCCAAAAAATGGGTCAAAGGTGTTGACTGTTAACGAGGGACGAAAACTATCAAAAATGGGGGGTGTCGTACATTATGGTAAAGTTGTGATGTGTACCTTGAATTTGGGTAAAGCAAGTAGGGTGCGACTCAAATTTTTTTTTTTTTAATTTTTTTAAGCACTAGAACTGCATTGCTATTTGTTCTTCTTTTATTTACGCTTGCATTCAACTTACCATCAATTATGGTACAGGGTGGTCCGAGAATCTGCCTAGGAAAGGAATTTGCATATCGACAGATGAAAATCTTGGCTGCCATTCTCCTCCATTGTTTCAAGTTCAAGCTCAGCGATGAATCGAAGACTGCTTCATACAGAACCATGTTCACTCTCCATATGGACAACGGGCTTCCTCTTGTTGCGTATCTTAGGAGCAGCTAGGATATGTATGTATGTGCCTACATATTTGTTGTTTGAAGAAACATATGCTGGTCTTGTCTTGTGTTTTTCATTCCTGAACTTGAATTTTCTTCTTATATGATTGAATAAATTTTGGGTCCGGCTATTGACACCCTTAGCATTTCTAAGTACATCCCAAGTGACTTAAGTTATAAAATATGTTACTGTTCAAAGACAAAAATATCCCTCTGTCAACTTAGCACACCCCGACAACATTATTCTTTTCTCTAGTCTTCATCAATCTTCTTCCTCTACTTAGTACAGTACCCTTCTCTTCTCCAACCCAAAAATCCTAAATTCCTCTTAGTTTAAAGTTCTGAAGAAAGCATAATGGAGGGACAAAGGGACATCAAAGACCCAATGTACGTTCCTATTTTATCCAATTTTTCATTTTTTAACTTTGTGAATCGATTTTATTCAGAGAATTTTTTTCGAAATCCGTGATCTGTTCGACCTGTACGAGTTGAATAGATAACCACATGCTCCCTGTGACTGCCAGGCACAGCCCAACTGTTCGACATACACCAGTCGAACATATCCATACTGTTCGACCAACAACAGCCAAAAGCCGAACAATATAGTAGTATATGACCTGTGTTTGTCGAACAGTTTCGGTTTGACCGATAGGTGTTGGTCGAACGGGGTATTTCTTTGGTTTATATTTTTTTTGCCTTATTCAGGTGTCGGTCTTTTTCTCTGTAGAAAAACACTTCAAATGACAATGAAATTAACACTGGAATGAGCATTATCAACCATCCAATGTACGAACAACAACTTGACTTCTTAGAAGAATTTCAGACGGATGAGTTATTTGATAATCGTGAATCGTTGGTGAATTGGGTATGTACGGTCGAAAATCAGCATAATATGGTTGTTTTGGTTAAACGATCGGATAGCAGACATGGAAGGCGAGCTTGGATAATTTTGGGTTGTGAACACGGTGGTAAATATCGGCAAAAAAAGACAAAAGTTGATGAAGGAAATTCGACTAACATTGCCAAGAAGCCAAGATGCGAAAGGCTTACTTGCACGAAAAAAATGTGAACAGTAGGGCCTTGCTCGACCAGTACAGGTCGAGTAGTACAATTTTAGGCAAAAATATGAGCAATGTCACATGCAAAAATTTGTAATCTACGACATAATTTTAAAGTAAAGATTTCAAAATCACGATCCACCACAACCAAAATTTAACAAAGTCACAATCTGATAGTCATAATTTGAAAGTAACAAGACAATTTGAAAGTAACAACACAATTTCAAAGCCACACTTTACTATATGTAAATTACAGTAAATTACAATCTGTTGTTACATATGTAAATTACAGTAAAGTGGGGACAATTTGAAAGTAGGGCTTCTAGAGCTGACCACCTGTGTAGTGGCTTAACCAATCTATTTGGCCTAGTTGTAGCCAATGAATCTTGATGCTGGTGATGCTCTTCTTCGAATTGTTGTTCTTGTGTGGTTTGATGAACAACTTCAGAAACCTCCACCTTATTTGATGCATCCTAAGATGACTGATCAATCTCAATAGTTTGAAATTGGCTAGATTCACCATTATCCTGAGATCGGACTCAGGTGTTGAATTTTTTCAAAAGGATTTAAAAACAAAAGGTATATTAAGGTTGCAACATGTAGATTCTACAGTGCAGATGTCAAAATTTTATGCTATTGATAAGGGCACATCAAAAGTTGATCATGGCTAACACGGATGGGGACTAGTCCAGGTTTGAAGAAAAATTACTCAGGACAGTCCAATTTTTTACTCTTTGGGCTGTCCCAACCCAACACCCCCAGCCCCAAATTTCCAACTTTATTTCAACTTTTTTACTCTCTCTCTTCCAAAATCCTACTTTTTCTCTCATATTCTTCTTCTTCTTCTCCACCATTTCCATCATCAACATCTTCATCAAAATCCTACTTTTCTTCTCTTCTTCTTCTTCTTCACCATTTCCATCATCAACATCTCCATCAAAACCCAGTTTCCTTTTTATTTCCAATTTCGATGGCACCCAAAAGTGCTTCTCACAAACAAGGTACAAACCCTAATTCTTTCTTCCTAACAAAGAATGCATGAAAATAAATCTTAAAATGTACATTTCACTCTATTATCAAGATGAAAATAAACCCTAACATATGTTTTTTATTCGACAATCTTGACTTTAGGACTGTTAGGAATTATGACAGTCCTGAAATGGACTTGCTGTACAGCAAGTCCATTTCAGGACTGCCACAATTCTTGACAGTCCTCAATACTTCTAGGACTGCTAGAAATTGTGATAGTTCTGATATGGACTTGCTGTACAGCAAGTCCATTTAAGACTGTCATAATTTCTAGCAGTCCTCAATACTTCTAGGATTGCCAGAAATTATGACAATCCTGATATGGACTTGTTGTATATCAAGTCCATTTCTTCTATAACTAGGATTTCATCTATAATTTTTTCTACAACTAGAATTTCATCCAATATTTCTTCTATTAATGAAAATTTTTGATTAATAGATTTGATAACCCAATTTCTTCTGCAACTAGGGTTTCATCCATAATTTTCACAAGTTGGGACCACAATTTCAAAGTAAAAGTTCCATGATTTCTACAAGTTGGTTTATTTTCTTTCTTCTTGTTCTTGTTCTTTTTGTTCTTCATTCTTCTTGTTCTTCTTCCATGATGTCCAAATAAGAAGAAAGAAAATAAACTAGAGTTTGGAAAAAGAGATGTGAGGAAGGAGACGAGCAATAAATAAATAAATAAATAAATAACTTACATACTTACATTTGGACTGGTCCTGAGTAATTTTTCAAATGGCAAACTTGTAAATATAAACCAAAATTAGATTTGGACTAGTCTTGTAACTTTGGATGTGTCCTTATAATTAGCCAAATTCTAGGTCTTGATCTTGAGTTTGAGATGACATCTTGTTTGGATTTGGTTCTAGCAGAACTATAGGTCTATTTTTGCATTCACATGTACTCATAAGTACAATTATACGTAATGTAGGTACTCACACGGCACTAGGGCTCCCGAATTCTTAGAACTCCAAAAAAAAAAATGTATATATGTATATATTTTACATTTATTTATATATAACTACATATTAAAAAAGCTAGTAAAATTAAACTTTTTGCCCATAATTTCTTGGTCTTTGTTAGAATCAATATTCTGAAGACCCAACTATTTTAGGAAACTTAAAAATAGGGTAAATGATAGTTTGTATGTCAATTGAAAGATATTTGTAGTTGGATGATTTTCAATAGTTGATATTAATTTTGGATAATTTAATTTATCAAAAAAAATATTAGAAATTTTTATATGAGAATAGATCTCGATTTATTTTTTGCACAAGGCCTAGTCGTCCTTAATGAATCTAAGCTCTAAGCCTTCATACGACACAACTATAGCTGACAAGGGTTTGTACATTTGCTCATTGCATACTTTTCTTTAGGTCCGCTGTGTACCACAATTTGCATTATCGATTAATATCAATCCAATATGGCCGATTTGGCATGTCCCGATTTGATACAAACAAATATCGTTACTGGCAGATACATATATTGGCAATTTTTTTTCTAGTTAATTTGACAAAGAAAATTGAAGGAAAAAGAACCATTAGGAAGGGTGTGAAAGCATAGTAAAATTGTAAACGCATGTAAAAGAAAACTTATATATCGCAAATAAACCAATTGATAAATATGACTACTATTTCATTCAATTCCAAAATTACTAAAAAAATTTGTTGGTGTTTTGCTTTAGAAACTAGAAAGATAGTCCCACATTGGAAAAACCAAGTGGATGATATCTCTATATAAAGTTTTGCTTGTGTTGAGAGATCACATGAAGTATGGAGAGGCACATGGGTGCCATGTGGGGGACATTTTTCTAGTGGAAAGAAGGCTTAAACCAACAAAGAAGCATTATGCTCATGGGATAATTTCCTTGTGCAGCTAAGCCCTAGTGACTCGGACTCATGCTCAAGTGCATAAAGTGACATTTTGTTGGCACACTTTGCACTAAGCACGTCAGCATCGACGCATTGTGCGCAGTTGATGCGCTCGAGTGCGCGAGTCGCAGCGCAACACGTCAGCATCGGCTCAGTTGATGCGCTCGTCACTGCGCATAGATGTTGCGGGCTTCGCAGCTACGTGCAGGTTGTCGAGCTGAGTGGCTGTGGGGCGCAGGTGGCGGATGATGTAGCTGATTGGAAGATTTCAGCGGTTATAGAAAGATTGAGTTAATTGATCAGATCCGATCTTTGTGGGATTTGTATTTAATTCATTCAAATTTTTTCATTATTCGCTCATATTTTTTTGCAATCAATTACGGTCAGGATTAGGATTAGTGTTTCGGTCCTTCTTTATAAATACTCTGTAACCCCGCTTTCCCAATTTTAGAAAATTTTAAAATTATTATGATATTTAAAGAATAGGTTATATTCAAGTTTTTGTTTTTTCTAATTTTAATTTCATGACTAGTATTTTAAGAAGTTATATCAATTGGCATGGTTAGTTAATTAACTAACTATTTGGGATAATAATTAATTTAGAGTGTTCTTCAAGTTTCCAATCACTTGTAACCACCATAACAACTTTCTAACCAACTTTTGGGGAGAATGTGTAATTAATCAATTTTCATGGGGGGTTCTTTGCAATTTTCCCTTTTCCCCATATCTTATATATTTCAGACAGGGAGAGAGAGTGGAGCTCTGCTCATTTTTTTTTCTTCAGCTAAAATTCCCAAAGGCCGAGCTCTCTTTCACTTTCCTTCCTTCTCCCAAATCCATCCCCAAACCCTAACCCTAACTTCATGGAGCCGGCCATGGCGGTGGTGGTCGCCCCCGTGGCATTCGACAGCGATTGATGAGCTTCCTCTCCAACGGCGTTCGTTTCCACGACAACGATGACCACGACGAGGAGATACCACTCCGCGACGCAGCGGCGAGTCTCTTCCGATCCAGGAGTAGATACTTGGTGAGTTCATTTTGATCTCTCAATTTCTCGAATTGTCTGGTTTCGATTGATCCGTTCCTTTGATTTCATTTCTTAGATCGGTCGAATTTGCTTCGAATCGATCGAATCGATTGGGAGATTCCATCTCGATTAAGAACCGCTCCAGATCTGGTGAGAATTCTTTTTTTCTAATTTCTTTCGCGTGTGTGCACAGATCCTTCCATATTCTAAATTCTTGATCGATGGGTTCAGATTTTGTTTGTGAGTTGAATTCGAAATTAAGTTTGAATCTAGTTCGTAATCTAGCCGACAATTGGAGAACGGTGAGTTCGTTGATCTGAGACCTTCATTTCTTGACGTCTTGGTTTATTCGTATTCGAAGGATAATGATAGTTCTTCTAAATGAACTTTTCTCTTCTTGTGCACGATGTGTTTGTTGGAATGCTACAGTGAGCACTTTGGATTCAAAATTGTGTGTCCGATCCTAGAGACGTGTCCTCGTTCGGTCTGATCTTTCCTTCAGGTAATTCCTTGTCTTTTAATGATTCTAGAGTAATTTTGCTAATGGATTGTTGATGTATGTAGTTGTGCCAGGCCGTGACCGTGTCAGTTAACCTGTGTTCAGGATGTGTGCATGTCCCTGTACTTCTCGTGTTCAGTATTGAGTGTGTCCGGAGTGGTGTTGTGTCCAGCGGGTTCGTGTCCGTTTGTGGGACGTCGAGTACAAGACTGATCAAGAAATAACAGTTGGCGGGCTTTGGAAGAATTTAATTTGATTTTACATTTTGTATATAATTCTTGTATAATTTTTCTTATGGATTTTGATGGGATTCAATTTATATGTGTGTTCTATGCTCTTCTTCTTATGTGGAGTGCTGTTGTAAAGTTGGAGTACTAGCCGTTAATTTCAAATATTTTGGGCTAAGCTTAAGTAATGCGTTCTTACTGAGACTTGTGTATGTGTTCATCTGGTGGGCTTCAGTTATACTAGTGATGGTGCTGGATACTAGAGCTGGATATGGCCATAGACATTAGTGTGGGTTTAGTAAGTTTGGGTTGGAATGTCTGTAGGTTCGATTTGTATAAAGTGGATTTTTTCAGTTATTCATGGTGTTAGTTGCTAATGGGTTGTATGGGTTATGAGTACAGTCCTTGTTTTGATTCTAGTTGAGTTCTTGAGATTCAAGGAAAAATCAACTTGTCCAGGTTTATGTTCAAACCGGGAGTTGAATCAAGTATGTAGGTTCTCTATTTGCTAGTGTCCTGAACATTTGGGGAAGCATTAGGATTGTGGTTATATTGCAGGTAGTTGTGGCAGTTGTAGTAGGTTCAAGTTAGTAAGCTTGGATCTTATACAAGAGCAGGTGTTCAATTAGAAACATTGGTTGTGGTTCAATGATTTAGATGGTTGCCTGTTTAGTTTGGGTTGGGAAAACATTTTTGGTCGTTGGCTATATATAGATTTCAAGTTAGAGTTGAATCACTGTGTTGTGGCTGGTTGAACTTTCAAACTACATATAGTGTGTCTAAACTCTCAGGGAGGGATGATTAGGTTTGTGCATGTGGCAATTAGAAAATATTGTAATGCATATTTTCAAATTAACTATATATAAGAAGTATCAGTTTAATAGAAGTAGTCATTTGTTGCTAAGTATTTATATCCTAGTTATTATTTTGTTTAACCCTTTCCTTGCTACTTTTATCTATTCCAAATCGGTATATATATATATATATATATATATATATATATATATATATATATATATATAGGTTAATTCTTAAGCTAGTTTGTGTATACATATTTAGTTTATTAGTAGAATTGAATTATTAAATTATTTAACTAGCTAGAAATAGCTAAGTTAGTGCCATTATTTAGATTTTAATCAAATCCCAAAATGTCCAGGTGAAACTACAGATCTACTACTACTACTCGATCACCCTGAGTAAGGCAAGTATACTCCTCGGACTTGTCCATTTTTTCATGTCTTGTATATTCATTCTTGTATCTTCTGGTTGACACGATATTTTACGAGATTGTCTTGTATCATGTTTTCTTGAGTTTACTTGTGTCTGGGAGGAGAAATACTACAGATGTGTGATCAAACCCGAGTTACTATTCATGTGAATAGCTTAGACCCTGTATCGTGCACGCGGGACCGAAGCCGTACTATTTTATGTTCCCTGAATCTACCCAAGCCGATCACACACTCTGGATGTTTTGATATATTGCACACTTCAGGTTCATGTTGTATTTCATGTTCAGAAATCATTTCATGTTCCCTGTATTTACTTTCAGCATTCATATTCGGGTTTCATGTCTTGTTCTCATTTCTCGTACTGTATATATATTTTCTGTTTCTTGCTCATTCCATGATATTCATGTTTATTTTCTTGGATATACTTAGCTCCGCTCCTGACTAGGATATATTGCAGGTGTACTTGCAGGGTACCATTCTACCTTATGGGCTAGAGCCCAGGATATTAGCTGAACATGACGAAGCCATGAGTTAGCTTGAGGCTTCAGGTTTATACTACTTAGCTTTACTTCTAGATATTATCTTTAGAGTTCATAGCATATTTCATTCCTGTTGACTTTGGTACCTTTATGATATATGGATTTGTGGATTATGGTGATCTTTTTGGAAACGTTTTTAGATGTTGTGTTTGTACACATTTATTTTATCTGGTTAGATTTCCCTAGATTGGTACAGCTTACTTCGTCGTGTCTAACGACGAAGACTGGGCGTGTCCGATTATTCGGGAGCGGGTCGTGACATGTTTTTAGTGGTGGCCCATACTGGTCTATCCTAATGGTACCTAGGTCTTAGCGTACTATTGAGGGACTTGATTACACTAGGAAAACTTGATCACAACATAGAAAATCAGAAAATAAGGGTATATCAGGTATATTGATATTCTATAAACACTTGATGTTTTTAGGTTTAGAATATTTTAACAGTTTTCTATTTTTCAGATAGTTCAAGCACGCAACACCGGGACATTTGATCCACCTATACTTGAGGATTTCGAGCTCCCACTACCTTCTATCACTCTACAATTCCTATGGGTAGTACGTAGTTGACGGAGATGTTTGAAGAGTTCCTTGACAACCAGAGAGAGCATGTCATCCTTTTCAAGTCAGACTTGTGGATACACTCTCCGAGCCAGAAAGGAATTCTGATTTCCAGACTCTCAGACACTTGGATTTTTTTGACACCGAGTGCATATCTTGTACCGAGAAGCAGATCGAGAACCTGCAACTGCCACTGAAGAACATCCAAGCCTCTGAGGATCCGACTCCTCTGATCCCGAGTGCAGGACAGACAATGGAACGAGATGGGAAGCTGAAGCACATGAGAGACATGAAGACTTATGACGAAGACAACAACTACCCTGGACCCGCAAAGCGTTGCCATACTCAGACATTGCTTCTTCAGCCGCTTCATCAGATTCAGATGATGACCATTTATGTCTACTGCCATCCAGGACATCGATTCGAGTAGTGCCGCAAGAGACTCGGAGTCTGCTTGTTCCATGGATCATCTGTCCACTGAATGAAGGATTACCAACAAGTCATGGATTACGATGGCCGAAGAGCAGCTGAATCTCAGCAGCCAGCATGCCAGCAGCCGTATATTCCTGCCAGAGCCCCTGTACTTCAGTCCCAGTGGAAGATTTAGATTCAGATTCAGCCGACGATCATTTGTATTTTATGTCGTCGCCAGGACACCACTATGACGAGTGCCGCAAGAGACTGAGCCTATGCTTGAACTGTGGATCGCCTGTCCACCAAGTCAAGGACTGCCAGAGACCGTTGATCACACTGCCCAAGGACAAATACGAGGAGCACCAGTACCACAGAAGAAGGACCCGCCTCTCCAGATTCAGCAACAGCATGGAGCACTGCCGCAAGGACCAGCCTATGTCAGGACAGCTGAAGAAATTGAAGTGATCCCAGTTCTGAAGGAATACTGAAGACAGATTGAAGACAGAAGACTCTTTTGCATGGTTGGAGAAAACCATGTATCTTGATTCGCAATCTAGTCTTCCCTTAAATTTCTCTTAATCACCCAGATCATTTTTTGAAACTTCTTGTTTTCTATTTTGAACCTTTGGTTGATGTTCAAAACTTATTTTGAGATATTGTTTCCCATTCGACAAACTTGTTTTAGATCCACAATTCGATAAATGTTGGAGTCCATTATTCGATACCCTGTTTCATATTCATTATTTATGGCTTTGTTTTTTTGGCTTCCATTTGAAATTTTTCTATTCGAACCATGTGCTATTCGAGATTTTATTCCTATCCGAAATTTCATTTTGAAACTTGTCCCCAATCAAACATTTTTTGAATCTTCAATCCTATCTTGACACTTGATTGAGATTCATTCCCTATTCGAGACATCGTTTGAAGATTTTATTTTCTGTTTTGAGACTTTAACTAGTTTCCTACATAAATTCTATTTCCTATTCATGACTTATTTTCTGTTCGAGATTGATCTCTATTCGCGATTTTGTTTCGACCTTATTTAAGAATTTGCTTGTTCCATATTCATGATTCAGAACCTTGTACCCTATTCGTTGATTGATATTCCTCCATTCACTCTTCGCAAACTTGTTTCTTATTCAAAATTTATATTCAAGATTTTTGTGACTTTGTTGATGTCTGATTTTCTATCTAAGATTTGTTCCTGTTGAAATTCCTTTTTCATTCGAGGTATTGTTCGAGACTTCGTTGTCGTTCGAAAATTGTTATACATTGATTCGTGTACAGGATTTTTGGTCCTTATTTTGAAACTTTGTCTCCTATCTGATACTTTGTTTCTGTTCGTCCTTCGAGACTCTGATATCCCTTTGGGATAACGTCACATATACGGGATCTTGTTACCATTCCGATTTTTATTTGAGATTCTGGTTACTATTTTAAGCTTCGTTTCCTATTCGAGATTTAAAATCTCCTTGTTTGTCCCTTTTAGTACCCGCTACCCATTGTTGGATCTTTTGCTTCTTAGTACCTAGTGAAACTTCTTATTTTGCAAAGGACATATGACATCATTTTCTATCATGATTTAGAACTCATATTGGATTAGTATGAACCCTTTGGAAATTCCATGGACAAGGTTGAGAGAATATTCGACTATCTATTATGACGTGGCAGTTGTGCGCTGCAGCCATTATCTGGATTATGGAGACTGAGGATTCACTGCAGCCACCTGTGCACTGGCGAGGCATGAACTCCAAGTTGAAGTGATTTTAGACATTCATAGGTTTTCGGTACTATTGAGACTTTGTCCTAAACCCTTCATATTTGGATCTCTTGAGTTGCTTCGTCAATAATTGTTTAAAAATGGATAAAGTTGATATGTTATTTGATAAAGATTGAAAATGGATAAAATTGGTATATATATATATATATATATATATATATATATATATATATATATATATATTTTTTTTTTATATATATATATGTTAATTCTTAAGCTAGTTTGTGTATACATATTTAGTTTATTAGTAGAATTGAATTATTAAATTATTTAACTAGCTAGAAATAGCTAAGTTAGTGCCATTATTTAGATTTTAATCAAATCCCAAATTGTCCAGGTGAACCTACAGATCTACTACTACTACTCGATCACCCTGAGCAAGGCAAGTATACTCCTCGGACTTGTCCATTTCTTCATGTCTTGTATATTCATTCTTGTATCTTCTGGTTGACACGATATTTCACGAGATTGTCTTGTATTATGTTTTCTTGAGTTTACTTGTGTCTGGAAGAGAAAATACTACAGATGTGTGATCAAACCCGAGTTACTATTTATGTGAATAGCTTAGGCCCCGCATCGTGCACGCGAGACCGAAGCCGTACCATTTCATGTTCCCTGAATCTACCCAAGCCGATTACATACTCTGGATGTATTTCGATATATTGCACACTTCAGGTTCATGTTCAGGACTCATTTCATGTTCCATGTATTTACTTTCAGCATTCATGTTCAGGTTTCATATCTTGTTCTCATTTCTCGTACTGTATATATATTTCATGTTTCTTGTTCATACCAAGATGTTCATGTTCATTTTCTTAGATATACTTAGCTCCGCTCCTGACTAGGATATGTTGCAGGTGTACTTGCAGGGTACCATTCTACCTTATGGGCCAGAGCCCAGGATATTAGCTGAGCAGGACGAAGCCATGAGTTAGCTTGAGGCTTTAGCTTTAGACTACTTAGCTTTACTTCTAGATATTCTTTAGAGTTCATAGCATATTTCATTCCTGTTGACTCCGGTATCTTTATGATATATGGATTTGTGGATTATGGTGATCTTTCTGGGAACGTTTTTAGATGCTGTGTTTTGTACACATTTATGTTTATTTGGTTAGATTTCCCTAGCTTGGTATAGCTTACTTCGTCGTATCTAACAACGAAGGCTGGGCGTGTCCGACTCGTGTTCGATTATTCGGGAGCGGGTCGTGACATACTCTCTTTATGCCTTAATTAAGGATTTTATGCCCACTACAAAAAAAAGGCTTTTAGCGACGTCGGAAAGCCATGAGTTAGCTTGAGGCTTTAGGTTTAGACTACTTAGCTTTACTTCTAGATATTATCATTAGAGTTCATAGCATATTTCATTCCTGTTGACTCTGGTATCTTTATGATATATGGATTTGTGGATTATGGTGATCTTTCTGGAAATGTTTTTAGATGCTGTGTTTGTACACATTTATGTTTATTTGGTTAGATTTCTCTAGCTTTGGTACAACTTACTTCGTCGTGTCTAACGACGAAGGCTGGGCGTGTCCGACTCGTGTCCGATTATTCGGGAGCGGGTCGTGATATACTCTCTTTATGCCTTAATTAAGGATTTTACGCCCACTACAAAAAAAGACTTTTAGCGACGGCGGGATCCGTCGCTAAAAGTCGTTTTTCATCGCTAAAGCCAAATAGCGACATATCAGCGACGTAAATGGTTTGTCGGGAAATCATGTGTCGCTAATTTAAGTCAGTCTCTAGTTTGTCGAAAATAGCGACTGATTAGTGACGTATTTAGCGACAAGCTATTTATTGGAAAATGCGACGTAATAGCGACGGAAACTCTGTCGCTATAGTTACCGACGAACTACTGACGTCACAGCGGCGTAATTCAGCATTGGATTAGCGACGGACTAGCGACGGATAATTACGTCGTTAAGATGTTTCCGATAGGCTTTTGGTGTCGGAGTACAGGAACATAGCGACGGAATAGTAAGTAAAACTTACGTCGCTATTCAGTCGCTATACTGAAATATAATATTTTCCAGAACCTTAGCGACGGAAACTACAGTCGCTATTCCGTCGGTAGCCTACAAAGTAAATTTTCCAGGCATGAGCGACGGAAAAATCGTCGATATTCCGTCGCTAGCCTGCAATGTTCCAGGTTTTCTGTCGTTGTTTCGTCACCATTCCGTCGCTATATACAATATTGCATGTCAGGATTTATGTTTCCTGCACTCCACATCCCTGTCAACAGTTACACACACAATATATAGTCATATAAACAGTTTCCAAATACAATATCAGTATTCGTGTTTCTAGCAGTCCTTATCCCTGTCGACAGTTTTACAGTAGGCACACGCATCAGTATTTGTGTTTCATGCAAATTCTTAGTTTCATGCACACGTATCCCAAATGTTTTAATACAACACATACACACATATCCAAAATTAGCTTCATACACACATACGAATAATGTTTTAATATAAGAAATATTAATACACATATCCAAAATGTATTAATACAAGAAAGTACTGTTACAGTAAATCTAGGTCATCGGGCGTGATGGAAACCTCTCGGCGGACATGATGAAGACCTCTCGGCAGACTTAATGAAGATCCAAGCTGCAAACGTGAACGTCGACCTCTCGGCGCCATAGAAAAATCTGAAAGAAATAATAAGTGATGATGTGTTAAAAATAAAAACTACTTTCATGTCATTATACTAATGGAACTCATATATTAAATTAAAATGTACGTATTAGTCTGATTCATCTTTCCAAGAGCCTTCTGAATAATCGCTTGATTCTGAAGTGCCTTCTTCTGCTTCTTCATTTTCACTATCACTATGATCTTCATCTTCCAATACTTCTTCCTCAATATCTTCCAATTCTTCATCAATGTTAACCTCCATAACGTCATCTACCGCAACCTCCATATCTTCTAAATTCTCTTCCTCAACACCAGCCAAACTTATATATGTTGGTTGAGGCTTGACCACCTCTTCCTCTTGGTAGGCTACATCCCCAATATTATATGTATTTCTTGCTTTGGTTTTGCATACAGCCCACCAATCCAGGGTACTGCTCCGTCGGCTAGGATAACTCGTATAGTACACTTGAACGGTTTGACTAGCCAACACAAATAGTTCAAAACCTTCATATCTTTTTCCATGTTTTATATCAACAAAGCCAAATTGTTTGTCAATCTTCCATCCTTGCTTGGGTGTTGTATCGAACCAATGACATTTAAAAAGCACAATTTTTGTATCAACAGAATATTCAATCTCTACGATATCTCTTAGAACACCGTAGTAGTCAAATTCGGGATCGACATCGTAGACTGAGGCTCTCACACAAACTCCAAAAATTTTGGTATAATTAGCCTCCTCATCGACAAATGAATGATTGATAGGCTTATCAGTAGTTCTAAAGTTAAAGCCATTGATTGTATATCTGCTCCAATACTTTGCTGTAATGCCTGTTGTTCGTATTACGTATTTGGAATACGTATACGTATTTTATCTTGTATTTGCATATCTCCTTGGTTTGGCTTGGCTTGTTTACTCTCGGTTTGGGTTGGCTTGGTTCGGCCGGCCCAATGCTTGGTTCATCATGGGCCAAGGGTGGAACACCTTAGCCTATGCTTCTCCTTCATTTCCACCACAACCCCCCTCATTATTATCCCCACCAACCTTCTCTCTCCTCCATAATTCTCATTTACTTCTCCTTCGCCCACCATTACTCTTCTCCACCAACCAAGAACACCATAGGCAAGTGCAACTTGCTTCCACAAGAGAACTCCTTTTGATGGTTCCATTAGCTTCTCCTCATGATTCTAAACCACATTAGAACTTGTCATTTTCCACTTTGAGGCTTTAATTTTTGTAGATCTAGAAATTAGTTACTTTCGGATTTTGGTGGTTTTGATCTATTAAACTTCTTTGTTTTCAAGTTTTGATGGTTCCATGTTATAGAGCATTTCATTCTACCCAATTTTGACCTTTGGAAAGTTGGATTCGGACTTGTTTTGACCAAGATATGGACAATTGAAGCTTAGATTCAACTTTAGAGTTCTTGCTGTTCTTGCCATTTGGAGAAGACAGTGAACAGTGAGCTAGCTTTTTAGCTTACGCCACTGAGCTGCGCATGCTCTTTAGCGAGCGTACGCTAACTTGAGTACGCTGCTCTTTAGCATGCGTACGCTAGCCTTGATACGCTGCCTATTGGCAGCGTGTCTTTTGCGTACGCTAGCGTGAGCATGCCCTAGACCCTTTCGTACGCTAGCTCGAGCGTACGCAGTCTTGAGCATACGCTAGCTTGAGCGTACACTGACCTGTAGCTTGAGCGTGCCCTTGTGTACGCTGACCCTTGCGTACGCTTCCCATTAGAAGTGTATGGACCCTTTGGTACGCTAGCTCGAGCGTATGCAGACCTGATGCGAACGCTAGCTTGAGCGTACGCGTGCCTTGGTATGCTAGCTTAAGCGAGCAAGGCGTACGCTGGCCTGAGCGTATGCTGACCCGAGCGTATGTTGACCCGAGCGTATGTTGACCTGAGCGTAGCCTGACTACCCTGGATCTTCTATAGCCTTGTATATTGATATTTTATTAGATATTTAACGTCCATTTTATATCCTTACGCCTTTTTTCCTGAACTTGATAATCACGAATTTACTTGATATGTTTGGAATTGATAATTGAGCATGACGTGATAGTGACCCGTAGTGGTGCACTCCTGACATAATAACCTGACATGACCTGATAGTGGCCCGTCGTGGCGCACTCCTGACTAGTATACTTGACCTGATAACCTGACATGATTATCTCGAATAGCTGTTGCGACGGCTACCTGACATGACATGACCTGTATAATTAATCCTGGACACCGTGGGCGATTGTGCTTGTACGAATAAACTAGTCCTGTCTTGTATCATGTCTAGGACAGGGACTCCTGAGTACCACGGTCAGGAGTACCTACTAAAATGGACTAAGGTTAACAACTAGATTAATACATTAGTCATGAAGAGATTTCCCAGCTACAGGCAATCCCGTTACCTGGGCGCGCTTGGGATCTGTAGCCTGCCGTCGAGTAGGGCACATTTCCAGCACACTGTCATGTGTTGCACCCTTCAAGCTACTTAAGGGTACATGTATTTTCTGGACGATGTACCCACCTGAATTCAACCCTAATCTCTCGACCTGGGTGACCTGGATGGTCTGCAGGGCTTGTGGCTGTGGAATAATCTCACTGTATCTTGCTAGTAATTAGGCCTGTGATAACCCTAGTTAGTTAAAGTATCAAGCCGTAATTCTTGCTTGGCTGTGAAATGATTGGATAGAGTCTAACCAGTCTAGTCTTGCCCTGATCATGTTCCAGATTATTGAATGACCTGAATGCCTGTATTTATTTTACCGATAAATGGTGAGAAACCAAGCTCCGTTCAGATGAAGGGTTACAACCACGGTCCTTGTTTGGTTTACGGGTTGTAACCTGGCTATCTGAATAGTTCCATGGTTATCTCGTCGTATATCATCCTGATATGTTTCCTTTTATTCCAGTCCTTATTTTTATTTATATTTATATCTTGTGCTGATTGCTGGTTTTAGTTCTTAAGTGAAGCCTCCTTTGTGGCACTTGCTCCTTCTGGGGTCTGACCCAGCTGGTTTTGTGTGGCCAGATTTCGGAGCAACTTCAGAGGATCTACCGACTTTCCAGCCAGATGGTGGCCACTAGACGGAACCCTGGCAACGAGTGGGTTATTTTTGGCTCTCCCACTCTATTGTAAAAATATTCTTTTGAGGCGTTTAGCCGACGAGCACCTGTTTAGCTCGATTGCACTTTACTTACTGTCTGCCTACGGGCTGTAACATGATTGACAAATCCTAGGGTTGATCATGTATGACTAAACTCTTGCTAGTCCTAACATTTTGTAAATGACTAGCTTCATGATCAGCTGAATATGTAATATTTGGGACGCCTTATTATTGTATATTTAATGATCATACATCTTGTAACATCTATTTACTTGCTTGTGATTGAGACAATAGGCTTGTTCTTGACCTTAAGAGACTGCTGGCTTGTAGATAAACCCTCATGTATCCTAGACAGCCGTGACCGTATAGCGAGATGGAATCCATTTCAATATACGTAGCTGGCTATGTCTGCCCCCGCTCTCCAGTATTCTGGTTCTGGGGCGTGACATGGTTTAAGTGGTGGCCCATGCAGGTCTTGTAAATCAAGATATGTGAGGGTTTACCGAATAGATGTCTCAATCAGTATTCGTCCTTGATCTCTGCTCGTATCTTCTGAATCCGTGGATTCTTGTCCTGATCATATGCTTGTATCGTTGATCTGTCCTGGTCCTTCCTTATTGTTTTCTATGTCGTCTTCTTCAGCGGCATAGTACCTGATCCGGCCGATCAGCAAGGCGGAGCACCTCCCGTGGACCAGCAGCAACCTGGAGATCAAGCCCAGCATTCCGGAGTAGCCTCCAGAGTCGTGCCTTCTGGCGGAGAGCCACCAGTCCAGCCAGTTCAACCTGTAGAACATGATGACGACACTTTGGTAGGACTCGTCAGGACCTTGATAGCTTCCCAAGACCGGCGTGGAGATGCCTTGCACCAGGCAGTGACGGATGCTTTGACCCAGGGTGGTCATCAGGGTAACAGCGCGGCCAACAGCTTCAAGCGCTTGAACCCTCCATTCTTCGACGGTAGTGAAGATGCTATCGCGGCAGATGTATGGCTTCAGGACACAGAAGTGATTCTAGAAGCAGCCAGGACCCCAGAGAACGAGAAGGTGGCCGTTGTGCGCCTGCAGTTGTTAGATCTTGCCCGCAGCTGGTGGGCAGCACAGGCCGTTGGATTAGCAGCACCCATTGCTTGGGCAGTATTCAGAGAGAGATTCCAGACCAAGTATTTCGATGCCGTGGCTCGGTATGATCTGCAGACGAGGTTTACCAATCTGAAGCAAGGAGGCAGGACGATCGATGGATATGCGGCCGAGTTTTCCAGACTCAGTCGGTTTGCTCCCACTTTGGTGGCAACCGAGTATGATAGAGCCCAGTGGTTCCAGCAGGGACTTCACCTGGAGATCTTGTTGGCAGTTGAGCAGTTTGAGCATCAGACTTTTGATGCAGACTTGAGAGCAGCCCGGAGGCATGAGTATACCTCCCAGAGGATTGTGGATAGGGCCGGGGGTCGGAAGAGATCTCACGGCCAGATGAATCAGTCTTCAGCACCAGCCCCGGCAGCCAGGGCCTTAACTATTGGGGCTCCGAGGCGAGCGGCCTCAGTGACGTCGGTTCAGCATTCCACTCCGACGCACCCTCAGCAGCAGCAGAAGCAGAAGCAATCTTTCGCAGTGGGTTGTTCTCATTGGAGGAAGCCAGGCCATGTGGTGGCAGAATGTCGTAGGGCACAGAGATTGTGTCTGGCTTGTGGAGCACCAGACCATAGGGTTGGATCCTGTCCGAATAGGGGTGGTTCATCCTCATCCAACCTTTCTAGTTCTTCAGTAAGAGGACCTGCACCGGTCCAGCAGCAACAGCAGCAGTATCCATTGCCGAGGCCCTTGCCGCCTCAGTCCCAGGCATTTCAGCAACAGAGCCCCCAGCAGTATGCACAAGTCCAGGCCTTGAGTCAGAGTAGGCAGCGAGGGTTTCAGCAGAGGGGACCAGCACCCCGAGGGCACGGTCAGGCTATGGTGATGACCGTGGAGGAAGAGTTGGCACCAGGTGAGGTAGTGGCAGGTACTATTCTCGTCAACTCCTTTCCAGCTTCAGCTTTATTTGATTCTGGTGCATCGTATTCTTTTATGTCTGCACGATTCGCGACACGGGTAGGATTGGAGCCCGAGTTATTATCAGTAAGGCTTAATATACTTACTGGTAACGGACTTGTGGGAGTAGATAGAGTATTTTCCTCGTGTCGGATCGTAGTTAGCGGTAGAGAATTTCCCGCTAGATTGATAGAGTTCCCGATGGCCGATTACGATGTGGTCCTAGGGATGGATTGATTGAGGAACCAGTATGCTAGGATAGACTGCCATATTGGTAGGGTTGTTTTTAGCATTCCAGGAGAGCCAGAGTTTTCTTTCTCTCGAGGCGAGGTTGAGCCTTCTCCTCCGATATTGCGGATGGCAGTAGCAGCAGTTCAGTTGCCCAGGATAGTGGATGAGTTCCCAGATGTTTTTCCAGAAGAACTTCCAGGTATGCCGCCAGAGCGGGAGATCGAGTTCACTATAGACTTGATTCCCGGGACAGCCCAGTGTCAGAGAGAGTCTACAGGATGGCGCCTTCAGAGTTGGAGATATTGTACAAGATGATTGAAGAACTCAGAACCAAGGGATTCATTCGTGCTAGTGGATCGCCTTGGGAGCCCCGATGCTTCTTGTGAAAAAGAAGGATGGTACGTCCAGGTTATGTGTTGATTATCGCACTTTGAACTCAGTGACAATCAAGAACAGATACCCTCTTCCGAGGATAGATGACTTGTTTGATCAACTCAAGGGGGCTTCAGTATTCTCGAAGATTGATTTGCGCTCAGGTTATCATCAGATCAGAGTCAGAGAGCAGGATATCCCGAAGACAGCTTTTAGATCGAGATATGGGTATTGGGAGTTCCTTGTTATGCCTTTTGGAGCAACCAATACGCCGGCAGTATTCATGGACCTCATGAATCGCATCTTCATGCCTTACTTGGATCAGTTTGTGATTGTGTTCTTGGATGACATCCTGGTCCACAGCAAGAGTGATGCGGAGCATGAGCAGCATCTTCGTGTGGTTCTTCAGACTCTCAGGGAGCACCAGCTGTATGCCAAGTTCAGTAAATGTGAGTTCTGGCTCGATCGCATTTCGTACTTGGGTCATATCATCACCAGAGGAGGAGTAGAAGTGGATCCCCAGAAGATTGTAGCTATTGAGTCATGGCCAGTACCCAGCACCGTTGCAGAAGTTCGCAGTTTCCTTGGATTGGCTGGCTATTACCGGCGATTTGTTTTAGACTTTGCTCGAATTTCAGCACCATTGACCCAGTTGACCCGCAAGGATGCACAGTTTGCTTGGACAGCAGAGTGTCAGAGTTCTTTTGAGCAGTTGAAGCGAGGACTGATAACGGCTCCTATTCTCACGCTTCCAGATGGAACCGGAGGATTTTCAGTGTATTGTGATGCTTCAGGCAGAGGTTTAGGATGTGTTCTGATACAGCATGGGAAGGTAATAGCTTATGCGTCACGACAACTTCGTGATCATGAGAGGAATTACCCAACCCATGAATTGGAGCTGGCAGCAGTGGTGTTTGCACTTAAGTTGTGGAGGCACTACTTGTATGGAGACAGGGTGGAGATTTTCACCGACTACAAGAGCCTGAAGTATGTTTTCACCCAGAAGGATCTTAACATGCGTCAGAGGAGATGGCTGGAGCTTCTTGTGGATTATGATGTCAACCTGCAGTATCATCCTGGGAAGGCCAACGTCGTTGCGGATGCATTGAGCAGAAGAGCCGGAGCTTATTTCCTAACAGCGCAACCGGAGCTATTAGCAGATCTTCAGAAGATGGGTATTGAAGTTGTTCTCCCTTCTAGTGTGGCGTTGATGGCCAGCATGCAAGTTCAGTCCACTATAGTCGAGAGGATCCGGATGGCACAGTCAACAGATTTCAACCTTCAGCGACTCAGAGCAGAGTGTGAGGCGGGACGAAGACCAGAGTTATGTATTTATGGGGATGGTACACTTAGGCATGGTAAGCGTCTTTGTGTACCCAGTGGAGATATTAGACAGGAGATCATGTCAGAAGCACACAGTTCACAGTATTCCATCCATTCCGGCAGTACGGAGATGTACCGTGATATCCGGCAGCATTTCTGGTGGAATGGCATGAAGCGGGAGATAGCTCGGTTTGTCTCTCGGTGTTTGCTTTGCCAACAAGTTAAAGTCGAACATCAGAGACCGGCTGGACTTCTTCAGCCCTTACCGATTCCAGAATGGAAGTGGGAGCATGTGACCATGGATTTTGTGACTGGACTACCCAGATCCCCAGCTGGTAGAGATGCTATCTGGGTTATAGTTGACAGGCTCACGAAAGTGGCTCACTTTCTTCCATTCAGAGTTGGTCAGTCGACGGCTCAGTTAGCAGAGATGCACCTCAGGCAGATTGTCAGATTGCACGGTGTGCCAGTCAGTATCACCTCGGACCGAGATTCAAGATTTACGTCGTACTTTTGGCGTAGCTTGCAAGAGAGTTTGGGAACTCATCTCCAGTTCAGTTCAGCATATCACCCGCAGACAGATGGCCAGTCGGAGCGCACGATCCCGACTCTTGAAGACATGTTACGGTCTTGCACACTTGACTTTGGTGGTTCATGGGAAGATCACTTGTACCTGGTAGAATTCTCGTACAACAACAGTTTCCAGGCCAGTATCCAGATGGCACCGTTCGAGGCACTGTATGGCAGAAAGTGCAGATCCCCGTTAGCCTGGGATGATGTTGGAGAGAGGCAAATGCTTGGTCCAGAAATGATTGCTCAGACCGTTGAAGTGGTCAGGCGAGTCAGAGATCATCTTCGAGTTGCCCAAGATCGCCAGCGCCATTGGGCCGATTCTCATCGGCGTCCTCTCGAGTTCTCGGTCGGCGATCATGTATTCCTGAGGATTTCGTCTAACCGTGGCGTCATTCGTTTCGACGTACGGGACAAGCTTAGTCCTAGGTATATAGGACCGTTTGACATTCTGGAGCGAGTAGGAGATGTGTCCTATCGTCTCGCTCTTCTGCCGTCGCTAAGCGAGGTGCATGACGTGTTCCATGTATCCCAATTACGATAGTACATCCCGGACCCGAGCCACATCCTGGATCATTCGGAATTGGTTGTTGGTACCAACCTTTCGTATGAGGAGAGGCCCGTGTCTATTTTGGACCGGAGAGAGAAGATCCTCAAGAACAAGACTATCAAGTTAGTCCGAGTTGCTTGGGGTCATCACTCTTTGGGTGAGTCAACGTGGGAGCGTGAGGATGATATCCGATCACGATATTCCGACTTGTTTGACTCGTGAGGTATAATGTCTTTCTTATGCCTCATGCCATCAATTCCTTGCTTGCATGATTGATTGATTGCCTAGTATAATTACCTGTGAATAGTGTAGCTTATTCTTGTCCCTCTAGCCTCTTGATTAAATTCCGAGGACAGAATTCTTTTAAGGTGGGTAGAGTTGTAATGCCTGTTGTTCGTATTACGTATTTGGAATACGTATACGTATTTTATCTTGTATTTGCATATCTTCTTGGTTTGGCTTGGCTTGTTTACTCTCGGTTTGGGTTGGCTTGGTTCGGCCGGCCCAATGCTTGGTTCATCATGGGCCAAGGGTGGAACACCTTAGCCTATGCTTCTCCTTCATTTCCACCACAACCCCCCTCTTTATTATCCCCACCAACCTTCTCTCTCCTCCATAATTCTCATTTACTTCTCCTTCCCCTACCATTACTCTTCTCCACCAACCAAGAACACCATAGGCAAGTGCAACTTGCTTCCATAAGAGAACTCCTTTTGATGGTTCCATTAGCTTCTCCTCATGATTCTAAACCACATTAGAACTTGTCATTTTCCACTTTGAGGCTTTAATTTTTGTAGATCTAGAAATTAGTTACTTTCGGATTTTGGTAGTTTTGATCTATTAAACTTCTTTGTTTTCAAGTTTTAATGGTTCCATGTTATAGAGCATTTCATTCTACCCAATTTTGACCTTTGGAAAGTTGGATTCGGACTTGTTTTGACCAAGATATGGACAATTGAAGCTTAGATTCAACTTTAGAGTTCTTGCTGTTCTTGCCATTTTGAGAAGACAGTGAACAGTGAGCTAGCTTTTTAGCTTACGCCACTGAGCTGCGCGCGCTCTTTAGCGAGCGTACGCTAACTTGAGTACGCTGCTCTTTAGCATGCGTACGCTAGCCTTGATACGCTGCCTGTTGGCAGCGTGTCTTTTGCGTACGCTAGCGTGAGCGTGCCCTAGACCCTTTCGTACGCTAGCTCGAGCGTACGCAGTCTTGAGCGTACACTAGCTTGAGCGTACGCTGACCTGTAGCTTGAGCGTGCCCTTGTGTACGCTGACCCTTGCGTACGCTTCCCATTGGAAGTGTATGGACCCTTTGGTACGCTAGCTCGAGCGTACACAGACCTGATGCGTACGCTAGCTTGAGCGTACGCGTGCCTTGGTACGCTAGCTTAAGCAAGCAAGGCGTACGCTGGCCTGAGCGTATGCTGACCCGAGCGTATGTTGACCCGAGCGTATGTTGACCTGAGCGTAGCCTGACTACCCTGGATCTTCTATAGCCTTGTATATTGATATTTTATTAGATATTTAACGTCCATTTTATATCCTTACGCCTTTTTTCCTGAACTTGATAATCACGAATTTACTTGATATGTTTGGAATTGATAATTGAGCATGACGTGATAGTGACCCGTAGTGGTGCACTCCTGACATAATAACCTGACATGACCTGATAGTGGCCCGTCGTGGCGTACTCCTGACTAGTATACTTGACCTGATAACCTAACATGATTATCTCGAATAGCTGTTGCGACGGCTACCTGACATGACATGACCAGTATAATTAATCCTGGACACCGTGGGCGATTGTGCTTGTACGAATAAACCAGTCCTGTCTTGCATCATGTCTAGGATAGGGACTCCTGAGTACCACGGTCAGGAGTACCTACTAAAATGGACTAAGGTTAACAACTAGATTAATACATTAGTCATGAAGAGATTTCCCAGCTATAGGCAATCCCGTTACCTGGGCGCGCTTGGGATCTGTAGCCTGCCGTCGAGTAGGGCACATTTCCAGCACACTGTCATGTGTTGCACCCTTCAAGCTAGTTAAGGGTACATGCATTTCCTGGACGATGTACCCACCTGAATTCAACCCTAATCTTTCGACCTGGGTGACCTGGATGGTCTGCAGGGCTTGTGGCTGTGGAATAATCTCACTGCATCTTGCTAGTAATTAGGCCTGTGATAAGCCTAGTTAGTTAAAGTATCAAGCCGTAATTCTTGCTTGGCCGTGAAATGATTGGATGGAGTCTAACCAGTCTAGTCTTGCCCTGATCCTGTTCCAGATTATTGAATGACCTGAATGCTTGTATTTATTTTATCGATAAATGGTGAGAAACCAAGCTCCGTTCAGACGAAGGGTTACAACCCCGGTCCTTGTTTGGTTTACGGGTTGTAACCTGGCTATCTGAATAGTTCCATGGTTATCTCGTCGTATATCATCCTGATATGTTTCCTTTTATTCCAGTCCTTATTTTTATTTATATTTATATCTTGTGCTGATTGCTGGTTTTAGTTCTTAAGTGAAGTCTCCTTTGTGGCACTTGCTCCTTCTGGGGTCTGACCCAGCTGGTTTTGTGTGGACAGATTTTGGAGCAACTCCAGAGGATCTACCGACTTCCCAGCCAGATGGTGGCCACTAGACGGAACCCTGGCAACGAGTGGGTTATTTTTGGCTCTTCCACTCTATTGTAAAAATATTCTTTTGAGGCGTTTAGCCGACGAGCACCTGTTTAGCTCGATTGCACTTTACTTACTGTCTGCCTACGGGCTGTAACATGATTGACAAATCCTAGGGTTGATCATGTATGACTAAACTCTTGCTAGTCCTAACATTTTGTAAACGACTAGCTTCATGATCAGCTGAATATGTAATATTTGGGATGCCTTATTATTGTATATTTAATGATCATACATCTTGTAACATCTATTTACTTGCTTGTGATTGAGACAATAGGCTTGTTCTTGACCTTAAGAGACTGCTGGCTTGTAGATAAACCCTCATGTATCCTAGACAGCCGTGACCGTATAGCGAGATGGAATCCATTTCAATATACGTAGCTGGCTATGTCTGCCCCCGCTCTCCAGTATTCTGGTTCTGGGGCGTTGCTCGGTCTAATAGCAATTGCTCTTAGCCCTTTGTTTTGCAACTGTGTACCAGAACGGAAGTCCTAGTATGGGTAGTATCAGAAAAGTCATTAGATAAAGTGTGGGTAGTAACATATCGAATTTAGAAAGGCTAATGATTATAATCCTTACATAATTTCGGAACCACGACGGAAACTTCATATCGACCTCTCTAGCAAGATCATCATCATCAATATCAGGTCTTTTCATTCTAATCTCAGCTCTAAAAGTACTGTAATAATAGGGAGAAACGTTAGCACACTTCTAAATATCGAATTTAGAATGACTAAATGGTGTCGCTTACTTTTCAATATCTTCCATCTCTTGGATACCGCTATTGAGGCATATATACCGATGTGCGGTTTCAAACTCATCGTCATCCAACCACCGTAATTTAGTCGCACTTGTCGGCTTGCCCCCCACATTGAAGATTGTACGAATCCCTTCGTTTGATGCATTGATATCACCTTCATCATTCGTCGGCGCTCTATTCTGATTTGTTCGGACATGAGTATCGAAGTAGATCGATCAGAAGTTAGAAACCTCCTCAATGATGTACGCTTCGCTTATTGAAGCTTCTACATGAGCCTTATTGCCTACTTTCTTCTTTAGATGACCTAGATATCTATAAGAAATATATTGAATATTAGAATTATTTAAATAAAAAAAATATAAATTAGAAGATTATTTTATACCTCTCAAATGGGTACATACATCGATAATGGATGGGAGCACCGACACGTGCTTCGTATGCAAGATGAATCGGCAAATGCTCCATACTATTAAAGAAGCCGGGAGGGAACCCTTTCTAACTTGCACAACGTCACTACAACTTTCTCCTCAAGTTCTAGCATATGTTGCACCGTCAACTTACTTGAACACAAATCTCTAAAGAAGATAGATAACTCGGCCAACGGAGTCCACACATGAGAACATAGCATCTCTCTAAAAGCGATAGGAAGTAATTGCTCCATGAAAACGTGACAATCATGACTCTTCATCCCTATCAACCTGCGTTCGTTGAGATCGACACATCTCGTCAGATTTGATACGTAACCGTTAGGAAATCTCAACTTTGAAATCCATTTACATATTATCAGTTTATCATCTCTACTCAATGTAAATGGTGCTGGAGGCTTCACCTAGTTACCATTGGACCTTTGCGATAGATGCAACTCTGGATGCTTGCAAATAATTTTTAAGTCCTTTCTTGCTTTAATATTGTCTTTCGTTTTTCTCTTAATATCCATTGCAGTATTAAATATGTTATCAAATATATTTTTCAATATGCATGACATCAAGATTGTTTCTTATGAGATTGTCCGGCCAATAAGGCAAATCCCAAAAGATACTCCGTTTCGTCCAATTGTGATGTTGTCCGAAGCCTTCAATGTGATGGCCCGATCCCGGATTTTCTATGACAGTCGATAAATCTCGAACCTCTTCCCAAACTACATCTTCTGTTAATCTCAACGGGGGAAGAGATACTTCCCGTTTACCAGCCCTGAAGTCATCTATGTTCCTTCTCCACGAATGTGACGAAGGAAGAAACTGGTGATGGCAATAAAAAAATACGACTTTTCTCCATTCTGAATGCGGAATGCCTTACTCTTCCCCATGCATATCGGACATGACATAATACCATGAGTACTCCACCCCGATAACATCCCGTAAGCTGGAAAATCATTGATGGTCCACATGAGCATCGCCTTCATCTGAAAGTTCTGCTCCATCGATATATCAAACGTCTGGACGCTAAACTGCCATAATTGTTTCAACTCGTCCACCAACGGTTGCAAGTAGATATCGATGTTCTTCTTTGGATTTCTTAGACCGGGTATGATAAGTGTGAGGAACATGTAAAGAGTTTTCAGGCACATCCACGGTGGTAGATTGTACGGGGTCAAAATCATCGGCCAACAAGAGTATTGTGTCTCCGACTGTCCGAATGGAGTGAATCCATCAGAATATAAAGCCAATCGAACATTCCTAGGCTCCGCAGCAAAATCAGGATGACATCGATCAAAATGCTTCCATGCTTCTCCATCGGCAGGATGAGATAATTCTCCTTCATCCATCTTCCGTTCTTTGTTATACCATGTCATATATTGTGCAGTATTTGCAGACATATACATCCTCTGCAGCCTCTTTGTGATTGGCAAGAACTGCATGTACTTGTACGGACACATCCGCGTCCGGGCAATTGATTTTCTTTTGCCCCGGATTGGCTTGTACGTGTCCTCGTCACAAAAAATGCATTTGTCTTTATCACTGTTCTCTTTGTAGTATAGCATGCAGCCATTTCGACAGCAGTCTATCTTCTGGTAGCCCAATCCGATTTTTTGCATCATTATCTTCGACTTGTAGTAGCTTTCAGGCAAATCATTTGATCCTTTTGGCAACAACTCTCTTACAAGCTGAATTATCCGGTCATAGCATTCTTGCAGTAAGTTAAAATCAGATTTAAGGTTCAACAGCCTCCTCACCACTGACAATACCGAATGAGAATCACAACCCGAATATAACAGAGTATAAGCATGCTTGAACATATCGTAGAACTCATTTGCATCAGGATTCAGATCCTCACGTGCCACAGCAAAATCTAATACCATCTCACCTGCCAAGTTTGTTGGTTGCCGATATTCAAAATGATCTCCGAGAGTAGAATCTCTCACCTCGGTATTGAAGAAGGACTGAGATTGTGAAGCCGAAGATTCTCCTTGATTAATCCACACGTTGTAGTTCGGCATGAAATCCTTCTTGTAAAGGTGCTCTCTCACGAGTGACACTTCTCTAAATGGTATATTCTTACATTTGACACAAGGGCACTTTATGTGCCTTCCGTCTATGAAATCGGTATGACTACTTGCATATATGAGAAATTGCTCGACGCCAACCTTGAAATCGTCCGTCAAGCCAATCATACTCTCATGTTGCCGATTGTACATCCACGAACGGTCAAGTAAGTATCGACTCATTGTTCTAATCCACGTGAATGATTCTGCACCAAAAATTAATATGCTATATATCACTTGGTATCATAAAACAAACCTAGTATAACTTGGTATGACGTACCCCTCACGTACATTCACTCATAAAACAAACCTAGTATAATTAGGTATCACGTTGATACTCAAGTATCAAATTGATACTCAAGTATATATCGCATTGATCAATCAATTACCTTAGTAATCTAAAACTACTACACCTATTTATTTCATGTCTGTGTCCCGTCAAATTTCTAAAACTGTTATACCGATAAGTTTCTATTTATCTACTATACCCACTACTATACCGATAAATTTCAAACACGAAATTGAAATTGAAACCCTAGAACATGTTGAGAAAACACAAACAAAGCATAAATAAATATAAATACAAATTAGGGTTTAGGATTTCGGACCTTGAAGGGGTTGGTCACGGAGAGGATCTCGGAGGAGGGGGGACGTCGGAGGGGGGGGGCGCTGGAGGGGGGGGACGCCGGAGGGGGTGGTCGCCAGAGGGGGGCACGACGGAGGAGGAGAAGAGGGAGGGTGTACGGGATTTCGAAGGAGGAGAAGAGGGGGGACGGAGTGGGGGAGAACGCCGGAGGGAGGTGGTCGCCGGAGGTGGGGGCTCGACGGAGGAGGAGAAGAGGGGGTGGTTAGGGGGTTCGATCGGAGGAGGAGAAGAGGGAGTGGGCCGGAGTGGGGTAGGGCGCCGGAGGGGGCCGCCAGAGGGGGGTCGCCAGAGGGGGCCTCAGTCGGGGTGGGGGGGTGATCGTCGGTCGGGGGGAGGGGGGAAAGAGAGGGGAGGAGAGAGAGAAGGATTTTGAGAGTGAGAGAGAGATTGGGAAATTTTCAAAATTTAAGTAACTTTCGAATTTTCATAGCAAATTAGCGACGAAAATGTTCTGTCGCTACGCCGCGCTACATGGAAATGTCACTAAGTAGTCGCTCGTTAGTCGCTACCTTTATGAAAAAAAAAATTTAGAATAAAAATTAATCCTTCCGTTTCGACATTTACAGCAGCTTAGCGACGTATATATCTGTCGCTAATCAGTCGGTTGACATATTTCGTCGCTAAATCGTCGCTGATCCGTCGCTAAACTTATAAAAAATTTAAGTGAAAAAATCCGTCACCCGTAAGTCGCTTGTCGGTCGCTAATTGGCGACTGATTACGTCGTCGCTAATTTTTAGTCGCTATTTGCCTGTATTTTGGTAGTGGCCAAAATAAAGAGACGAAGAGAGAAGTGTTACCGCCGCCATTGAAGTCGTAAGGAGTTCTTCGAGTTCGTAAAGGAGGTGACAGCGAGCGTTCCAGAAGTTCTTTTGAACTTGCTGGTTCCTGGGAGCATATCCCAATTGGGCGAATCTTGCTTTGAGCAACGGTGATCTTCATCACCCCAGTAAAGTCGTTGCATCAACTCCGGTTTAGAGCGATTATTCATATCGTTGCATCAACTCCGGTTGAGAGCGATCATTCATCTCGTTGCATCAACTTCGGTTGAGAACGAGTATTCATCTCTCTTAGGAGAACGGATTTTTCGTCTCTCTGGAAATAAGAGTTCGAGATTTCCATTTTTCATCAAAAGATCTGTTTCGGAAATAACAGAAATAACACAAAAAAGTACTTAAAATTATATATATATATATATATATATATATATATATATATATATATATATATATATATATATATATATATATATATATGAGGAAGGATAGGCATCCCCGCACTTTTTGCATCCCCAAGCATCCCCCCTACTCACACCGTTGGATGGTGCTTTAAGTTATCTAATCTTAACCATTGATTTACCAACGGTTAAGATTAGATGACTTAAAGCACATCCAACGGTTGTTAACATGGGGATGCTTGGGGATGCAAAAAATGAGGGGATGCGGATTCAGATACTCCGAACCTACACCTGTCGAATAAATTCTCTCACCTCTATATTGGCTTCTTGTAATGCCGTGCTTATTCCGGTATTTTTTTTATTTTTATTTTTGAGGAAATTTCATATAGAGTGATGAAATTTAGCATATTTATATAAAAGAGGAGAAGTTTTCGATATTTATAGGAAAAGTAATGTTGCGCCATCTTAGATGGCGCCCCACTTTTTTTTTTTCCTTTTTTAGAGTGTGGCGCCATCTAAGATGGCGCCCAATCTTCTTTTTTTTTTTTTTCCGTGACTTTTTTTATTTGATGGTTACGTGAGAAAGTTTGATTTTATCTTCTTAAATAAATTTAACTCTTTATATACAATTTTATCTTTTTTTTTAAAAAAATCTTAAATATTTATTTAAACTTAATATTAGAAAAAATATGTTTAAAAAATAATTCAAAATCTTAAATATTTTTTCACAAATCTTAGATATAACTTATCATCGTAATAATTTTATCAAACAATTTTTAAAATCTCTCTAGAGGTAAGTTTTTGGATATGTTTTCAAACATAAAATATTATATTTGGTGATAAAAAAATAACTCATAATTTATAAGATATGAATCTAAAAACTATAGAAAGAGATCAATTTTCGTAGAAAAAACTATGTACGATCTTAAATTATATCTAAGATTTGAGAAACAATATTTAAGATTTTAAATTATTAATTTTAACTTATCTTTAAGATATTTTTCTAATATTAGATTTAAGTGATTTTTTCTAACATATTTTTTAAATATTAGATTTAAACGAATATCTAAGATTTGGAAACAAATTAAAAATAAATTGTATATAAGAAGTTAAATTTATTTACGGACGAATAAATCAATTTTCTCACGTTAAAGATAAATTTATTTAATTTTTACAATTATTTTTTTAAACATATTTTTGGTAATATTAGATTTAAAAATCTAATATTTAAGATTTTGAATTTTTTTTAAACATATTTTTTCTAATATTAAATTTAAATAAATACCTAACATTTAAAATATTAAATTTAAATAAATACATATTTTTTCTAATATTAAATTTTTTCTAGAGATATTTTTAAAATTGTTTGATAAAATTATTACGATTTCAAGTTATATCTAAGATTTGAGAAAAAAATATTTAAGATTTTGAATTATTTTTTAAACATATTTTTTTCTAATATTAAGTTTAAATAAATATCTAAGATTTTAAAAAAAAGATAAAATTGTATATAAAGAGTTAAATTTATTTAAGATGATAAATTCTAACTTTCTCACGTAACCATCATGCAGGAAAAAAAAAAAAAAAATTGGGCGCCATCTTAGATGGCGCCACACTCTAAAAAAAGAAAAAAAAAAAAGTTGGGCGCCATCTTAGATGGCGCCACATTTCTTTTCCTATAAATTTCGAAAACTTCTCCTCTTTTATATAAATATGCTAAATTTTATCAAAATTTCCTCTTTATTTTTTCTGTATGTCAAATGTATCTAGAAAGAAAGAGAAGTATACAGTTGATGGTCGTTTGATTCGCTTTGATTCTGTCCGCCGCCAGTGTTGACAGTTGACAAGAGAACTTTTCCAAGTTAGGTTTACTAAATATCCTAGTCTTCTCTTGCGCAAAGACTGCACTCAGACACGTACGTAAATAAGCTAACAGACCTCCTACTTCCACTTGCAGACCACTCCTAGCAGGCTCCATGGCGCTCCCGATCCTAGAAGCGGCTACAACAGCCTCCTTCTACGTGCTCTCCGTCGCCGGAATAGTTCTCGTCTTCTTCGTGCTCTATGTGCTCCGCACCATCTTCTCCTTCCTCGTCTTCTACACCAAGGAGTCCATACACGGCAAGGGCAGGCCCCCGATCGCCGGCACCATCTTCCACGAGCTTTTCCTGCACGACACGATCTTGGACTTCGAGACGGACATCGCGCGGAAGCACAAGACTTTCCGGTTCGTCAAGACCTCGTACAGTGGGAACTACACCACCGACCCCGCCAACATCGAGCACATGCTCAAGTCCAGTTTCTCCAAATACCAAAAGGTTAAATATTACACCACTAAATTGCGCTATATGTATATACGTATGTGTGTCGAATCATTTGTATGTTAATTAATATGTAACAATTTTTTTGTTTGTTTGGGTTGGGTACAGGGAGAACGCAACCATGATGTCATGAGAGATCTCTTTGGAGATGGAATTTTTGCAGTAGACGGAGATCAGTGGCGTCACCAGAGGAAGCTTGCGAGCTACGAGTTCTCCACCAAAGTTCTGAGGGACTTCAGCAGTGTCGTGTTCCGAAACAACGGTGCCAAGCTAGCCAAGAAGATCTCGGAGGCGGCAAGCTCTTCAGCTGTCTTTGACATGCAGGTTTTTTTTTTTTTTTTAAAATTATTCTAACTTTGTCAAGATGAAAGGAAATCATCCTCTAAAATTGTTGATGTTCCCTTAATTAATTTGCAGGAGTTCTTGATGAAGTCAACCTTGGATTCAATATTCAAGGTGGGCTTCGGGGTCGAGCTTGACACTCTCTCGGGCTCAGCTGAGCTGGGATCTCGATTTAGTAAGGCGTTCGACGAAGCGAACTACATCGTCTTCAGAAGATATTCCGATGTTTTCTGGGATTTGAAGAGGTACCTCAACGTTGGACAGGAAGCCCAGCTCAAGAAGCACATCAAGGTGATCGACGACTTCGTGTTCCAATTGATTCGGCGCAAGAGGGAGTTGATGAAGAACGGAGCAGATGATGTGAGGGTATATACGTACTAATTATGTATGTGTGTAGATCACTGATTTCTTATAAGTTTCCTTCTTCTTTTTTCTGTGTTCATAGAAAGATGACACTAAGGAAGACATACTGTCGAGGTTCATATTAGCGAGCGAGAAGGATCCAGAGGCGATCACCGATCAGTATCTCCGAGACATCATACTCAACTTCTTGATTGCTGGGAAGGACACGACCGCCAACACGCTCACTTGGTTCTTCTACTTGATATGCAAACAACCACTGGTGCAGGAGAAGATCGCGGCGGAGATTCAGGATTCGCTACGAATATCAACAGGGGAAGGTCGTGACATCGACAGCTTCTGCGCTATCTTGAATGATCACGAAGTCGTCGACAGGATGCATTATTTGCATGCCGCGATCACTGAGACGCTCCGCCTGTATCCTGCTGTTCCTGTGGTACTACTACTGAACTTTGCTTTTGCTCATTAATAATGAGACTAAATAGAGAATCCTGCATGTTATGTTCAGCTTGGTTGCACCGACACGGATACGACATGACACGATGATGATACGGCGATGAGGACATAACACCTATTTGGTGTGTCATAATGTATTTGGGGCATCGGTGGTATGTCTGATACACGTCTTGACACGACAGAACCATAGTTTGTAGTATCGCCGCTATCCATATGGTTCGGCCGATACTGGTACGGTTTGGCATGTCTCGGTCCGAAACCGACCGTTATTGATACTGATCGATACCGAAGTTGGGTATTTCTTTCCCGTACATTGATACGGTAGTAAGACCACGTAAATGAAAAAACTTATTATCGTAGGCAAACCAATCAGCAAGGGTGACTATTTTTTTTTATCAATTTTAAAAATACTAAGAAATAATTAATTGCTTTTCAATAACAAAATTTTACTCCTATTCAAAACCGCCGATATTGTCAATACCACCCATTCGGTAGGATACTCATTACTCATGAAGATACATAAAATGAAGCATTCTTCCTCAGGAAACCATCATGTTAGTTACTGAAGTAATTATTATTTTCATATATGTCAAGCAGGCTATAATTAATTTTATAGATGAAATCCATGATAGAATATATTTGAATGTCATACTAAATTTGCGTAACAGGATGGGAAGAGTGCCCAAGAGGACGATATTCTTCCTGATGGTTTCAAGGTGAAGAAGGGAGATGTGCTGAACTACCACGCCTACGCCATGGGAAGGATGACTTACTTGTGGGGAGAGGATGCTGAGGATTTCCGACCTGAGCGTTGGATCGAGAACGGATCATTCAAACCTGAGAGTCAGTTCAAATTTCCGGCTTTCAATGTAAGTACAATTTTTCCATACGGAAATTCTTTTTTGTCCGCGGAGGGTGACCGCACGCATGCCCGTGTGTCAAACACAACCCCCCCCTCCCCCCACACCCACCCACCCACCCACCCACCCACCGTCCCAATGGGCGTGCAACACGTGCCCCGCGTTGATCGATTGCTCATCATTTTTTTTTGAGATTTCCGACGTTACTCACGGAACTTTGTACACACTATATTGCATGTCTTTTCGGTTTATTGTCCTCAACTCCTTCTTTTATAAATGAAAAGAACCAACGTGATTCGATTCACTGACTGCCACTCAGCCAGAATCTTATGCATTACTATATATCTACTGTTCTGTTATTGTACAGTTGTACCATCAAATAATTTTACTTCTTTTTCTTTACTTGTTGTAACGGTTAGGGGGGTCCGAGAATCTGCTTGGGGAAGGAGTTCGCATATCGACAAATGAAGATCTTGGCTGCCATTCTCGTCCATTCTTTCAGGTTCAAGCTCAGGGACGAGTCAAAGACTGCTACATATAGAACCATGTTTACACTCCACATGGATAACGGTCTTCCTATCATCGCATCCCATAGGAACAATTAGGGTTTTCTTGGAAGATCTATCAGCTGGTAATGCACGCAGATAGAGATGTATCTTGTATTTTTGTTTATTTTGCTAAATAATCGCAAGTTCGAAATTGTCCAGGCTAAGCTGGTTGTCAGTTGGGCGAGGCTCGACTGTAGTAGCCGCGTATGGTTATTTACATGTATGTCTGAATTTATACATTATGTGTGCATTACCTGTACTAATATATAATTCAAATATCACGAGTCTTGTTAAGAAAAATGGTGTAATACTATCTTACCTATATTATTTAAGGATTAAAAAAGTCATGATGTAATGATCACCCACTAACTCAAACTTCCAAACAAGTATGAGAGAGTCCTCTGTCTGTCTCTCCAATTTCTAATACTAAGTGAAGTAGCATGCATCTCAGCTCTTCAGTTAGTAAATGGAATCCGTTCAAGCAGGATAAAGTGGTCCACTACAACAAAAAACCCTTTTAATGACGGCTAAAAAGCGTCATTAATGACGAACCATGACGCTTTTTTTTTTTCTCACAGCAACCGTTATGAAAACGGGTGTTATAAATGTTTTTTAAAAGCGTCATAAAATAACCGTCATGAATAGTTTCTATAAAAGCGTTATGAATAGTTAATATATAGTGCACAATTCAGAATAATTTTAAAACGTCATGAATAGATAATATGTATAGGCTCAATGCAGCACATTTATAACACTTTATACTATTCAAATTAGCATATTTATAACGCTCTATACTGCACAGTATATATTACATTCCAGAAACTTAACATTATATATCACCATCTTTATTACATTTCTCAAAATAGAGTACATATCAACATCTTCATTACATTCTCAAAATAAAATATCCAAATACACACACACACACACACACACACACACACACACATATATATATATATATATATATATATATATATATATATATATATATATATATATACAACTACCAAAATTGTCCGCATCAAAACTTGGCCACATAACCAATAATCATGAAAGATCAACGACAGCCGGAACACCAGTGAAATCCTGAGAAAAAGAAAAGACAACCAAATCAGTCCATATAATTGTTAGGCCTAAAAATCAAATCTAATAGAGCCATCAACCCAGAATGGATGTGTGACTATGCTTATATATACAGTGATAAGTTTGTTACAAGGGTAACAACCATATCCCTAAAAGAACCATTGGTTGGCACAATAGTTTCAGTTCACTGGCCAAATGGAAATAAACTTGAAATTGGATCAGAATACCAATAACTGTTTGCCAGTAAAATTTTAAAGAAAATTACATGCAAAGCCAACAACTATCCTACTTGTAATTACATCTTGCCACTATCAGTTGCCCACAACAAATTCCATAGTCTGAATTCCTCCAAAGGAAACAAGAATGAAGCAAATGCAAATGCAAAAAAGAAGAAGCTAAAAACGAGGGAAATGGTCACTACACATCGTGAGAGTTTTACATTGACATACAGGAACGAGCGAACAACACAGCTATATTTGTAAAGCTCTGATGAAGATAATGCACATCTTCTTCAAATAACATATGTACAACTTTTGAAACAAACAGAAATTGGCCTACAGAACAATATCTGAGACTTGAATAAATCCAAGTAAAAGGACTTTCTGATATCCTTCCTATCCAAGACTCACCGACTCACCAGAGATGGAGAACAATCATGAGTATCCATAAAAACACGAAGGACAGCATCCTTGAGCCATGTTTCCTGATCAATTTCAGCAGGTCATCTGGCATAAGGCATAAGACAATTTTGACCTAAGGGCAGGCTTTCTGATCAATGATAATTATGCTCATAGTAGAATATATTAAAAATAATCTATAATCTTTCACTTTGTAGTGTGTGTAACTGCCCAGCTCCTTTGTGTCAAAAAAATAATATAACATTAGTGTTCCTAAACTGCATACTTTTCCTTATACAATAGAGAGTCCAGGACAACATATATTAGAGAGGGGTAGGATAATAGAATTATACTAGGGCTAGTAGTAGAAATGCAATTGACAATAATCAACAAAGGTAGACAATAATTCATAGTAGAGCCAGGAAAGAAAATCAAATTCTGAGCATAGGCAATAACTCATAGTATAGAAACATGAACCCAAAACATATCCACTGACCATGTTAGTAGTAGGAACTTTAAGAAGAAGAAGAAGCCAATAGAGAGAGATTGGAAAGATGGAGAAGATCCAGGAAAGAAAATGCAGTTGACAGCAATCAATAAAGGTCTTGCTTAGACAAAGGAGTGAGTTTGAAGCATGGGCCGTGTCACGTGCTGCATTGTTGAATATTTGTGTGTATGTGCAAATCTTTAAGACATATCAGTTCTTTAGATCAAAATGGTACATAAAAAGACCAGGGTTCCCAACCTTTTCTGATTTGTATATAATCACCTTCAACTACTGTACAAGATTCTATCTAGTGTGTTATTTGATCAATAGGGGTGTGTGTGTCTAATAGTAACAATTGTTGAAGCCAGTGGCTTGACATTAGCATTCTTATCCATTCAATTTGAGTTCTAACCTTGTAATTATGAATGTCTCTAGTCACTGATATGAAAATCATATTATTTCAAACGAGATAATACATTGGACTGACTGAGGCAAATATAACGGGACCATGTGGTATGCCCACTCCATCTCTTTGCAATAGTATTATCAACTCTCACGAAAACACAAACATAAGGTTTTTATTTTGGACTCTTCATAGATCCATTTTCACACACTCCATTATAATCAAAAGCTTGACTATACTCTACCACTCATATGTGACCGCAGATCGATGGATAAGCACTTAAAGAGTATCGGAAAAATATCAAGGAACAAGAGAACATGATCCTGCAGATCACAGTTCTTAATACAACTACAATGTGCAACTTTAAATAGTGCAAAAAAATTGAACTTGTAATTGCTCCCAAAATTAATATCTTAATTACCGTACGTTGTCTTTGCATAAAAAATTACCTAAAAGCAGACGAAGTATATCTAATCCACAAAACAAACAACTTCAACCAATACATAGGGATAAAAAAAAAGTAAGAACATACCTTGGGCATTAGAACAATTCCTGGATGAACCATATCCATCATATGGTACTGGATAGCACCAGATGCTGCCTGCAAATAATTTTGGATTTACATAAACAAGAATAGCAAGTAGTAAGATAGAGTATTGCCATTTCTTTGATGTAATGATGTAACAACAATACACTTAACAGAACCTTATAAATTAGCTAACCATGTACCCCGAGAGGCTAAGCATTTCTACGGACCATGCATTTTGTACTTTCCATTGAGATTGATCATAGCTTTCTCGACAAAAAGAGCAACTTTGTTGTGAGCCTGGAAAGCATAGGCACAATTAATGCACTAAAGTGAGGCTTGTTGCCTAGAAATGTATCAGATTATAAATATTAACAGAGTAGTTATCCATAATAAACTCTAAGCTGGCAAACACAGCCTAACAGTCAACTTTGGGGAATTCGTGGTTCAAAGTCAGAACAAAATTGCAACCTAAAATTAGTTTTCAATATATATCTAACTGGAGATTAGTCAAAATGCAAAAAGGAAAAGATACCTGCCCAAGAAGCAATGAGCAAAACGCTTCCTCAAACTTCAAGTCCATGCCATCAGATGCAATCAAACATTCACAAATTGTTTTAGCTTTAGATATCTGTACACAACCAAAATCCATAAGTCACCCACCCATTTGTTACAAGGCTAGAATTAAACTCATAAGACGAGAGAATATACCAACTCGATTTGTCTGGTTGAGAATCCATGAGCTATATAAGCAATCAGTGCTATGTAAAAGCAATCAAAGTCAATAACAACTCTTTGGTTCTGAGATTCAAGTGATTTTTTATTCTTGCGAGAAATTGCCAAGGCATCCCAAGACATAAGATCTACTATTTCACTAGCCATTAGCTTCTCCAATGCTTGTTTCAAATAGCAATGCCAGTCTTGAACTCTAGAGGAAGTTTCGACATCAAGACCCTGTCTAAGCAGCTCACGCAAGGCTGCAATTGCACCTCGCTTACGTTCAGCATTATTTGGTGTGTGAGGAAAACCTAAGAGCTCCAATGTGCAAGCAGGTGCAAGCTCCTCCAAGGATTCTTCTATCTAGAACCATGCCACACAAACTCAGTTTTCTTGGACAAAATATAGATTCCAAAGTGAAAACAAATTATATTGAAAGGCATTTTCCTGTGACAGAAGTGGAAATTTCTCTAAAGAGATTTTGCTTCTTAGTAGATACTGAGCGCGAGAAAACCAACAAAGAAGCAAACTTTGGACAAATAATTCAGAAAAAATCCATCAGATCCACACAAAACCCAAAAATATCATTCCAAAAATGAGAAAAAAGAAAAATTATCACGTCTCTGGTCGCAGAACCAATAAAGAAGCAATCTTTCACCAAAGAGCAATCGAAACAACTACAAATCCACATTAAACCCTAAATTTTCCGGCCCTCCAAACCCTAATCCCTCCCCCTTCCCGGTTTTCTACCTAATCAATCAACTAAACCAAATAAAAAACCAATCTTCCCACAGAATCACGTCCAAAAATCCCAAAAAATCAAAAAAAAAGAGAAATTTTCGACTCACCTGTAACGATTTCGGAGAGCCAATCGACGATCTCCCGCCTGGACTTTAACTTGAGGCACCCAAACCCAACATCCCCAAGCGCCGCCTCCGACGACGAAGACCTCCTCCACACGACGGCCGAGCGGAAGAACTGGTTGCTGACCACGTACGTCATGTGCCTGGCGCTCTTCTCCCTCCCGGCCACCGCCAGGTCCCTCCTCCCCTCCGAGTCCTTCACGAAGTAGTTCACCACCCTCCTCCCCTTGTCGTTCGACACCACCACCTCCTTCCACCCCACGAACGCCCTCGCCAGAGCCCCCTCTTCCACCATGACCCAAACCCTAACCCTAATTTTATTATGGAGGAAAAAAATTGAGAAAAAGTATGAAGAATAAGGGGGATGGGAAAGGAGGAAAGCTCTGAAAAAGATCGGGTGTTTGAAGGGTTTTGTTGGAAGTTTATTAATTACAAGTTTGCCACCGCTCTAAACTATTAATAACGCTTTGTTTTATAAACATTATAAAAAGCCCAGAATTAGCCGAAACCGTCATAGAAAAAAGGTATTTCGAACTTTGATGATGCTTCTTTGTCAGCCGTCATGAAATCCACTTATCAAGCGTCATTAATTGGTCTTTTTGTTGTAGTGGTCCTTTTATCTCTCTGCCTACATGGGAGCAAATTCCAAACTTGAAGAAAAAAAAATTGATGACGGAAAAATTCTCTTTACAAATGATAGATCTCTAATGCAGTGTCTGAAGGAAAATCATCTTTCAAATGTCACAATGGAAATCTAATTTAGAATTTCCACTACTAAAATATGCTATATTAGCGACGTAATAAATAACGTCGCTAAATATGTAATATAGCGACTCCTTTCTACATACATCGCAATACGTCGCTGAATAGCGACGTTCAGCGACAGTAGATAAATTACGTCGCTTTACAGCAACGTTCAGCGACATATTATTAAAATATGTCACCATATATTAAAACGTTTGCGACGTTTAGCGACGTCGACTCTTGACGTCGCTAACTTTTTTACCTAGGGCACGCTGTTTCCTTTTTCCCCCCCTCACTCGAAAAACTCAAAAATTTCAGAACGAGCTCTTCCCCCCCGGCGACCCCTTCCCCCCCCCCCCCCGGTGACCCCTACCCCCCCTCCTCCTCCTCGAGCTCCTCCTCCTCGAGCTCCTCCTCCCCCAATCTGAGCTCCTCCTCCTCTTCTTCAGGTAAACCCTAACCTAACTCCTTTCCCTCCTCCTCCTCCTCCTCATCCTCCTCTCCCACGGACACACACAAACACACGGACACACACACACACACACAGACACACACACAAACACATACACACACACACACACGGACACACGGACACACACACACAGACACACACGGACACACACACACGGGCCGAACCCAATCGGATAAACCCGTTAATGGGTTGGATTAGGGTTGAAGATACTCGGGTTCAGACTCGAATTTGGGTTAAAATATTTGAACCCTTGTAGGTTATAGTGCATGAGTGAGGGAGTGAGTGTCAGCCAAGAGTGTGTGTATCAGTGCTCCACACACATTTGTATCAGTGTAAGCGAAGTCCCTCTTCGGGTCCAGAGACCCTGAATATCCTCATGAAGAACTTGCTGAGCTTGAGTTGGTAGCTGATTAGGGTGGTAAAGATGACATATGCCTATGTGCATGTCTAAAGTGTCAGAGGAAAAATTCTACTGCGAGTGTAGGAGCAAGATATGTATCCTGTATGTGTTTTTTGTGTGCTGGGTGTCATGTGTGGATAGTATAGTGTATATGAGTAGTGAGAGGGGGATGGATGGGTGTGTGACTGAAACAGTAGGAATTTTTTGGGTCCATATATAAACTGTCACGACCCGCACCCTAGTGTAAGGGCACGAGAAGTGGATACGTCCAGCCTACGCCGTAGTGTCGGCGGTAGAACGCTGTCCTAGGTCAAACATCAAACAATATAAAGGTACCTGTACAGTATATACACTCCGAATGGAGGTGACATAGCAAATACAGTCTCAATCACATCTAAAATAGAGCATGATAAAAGATAGATAAAATATAAAATCCACAAAGAGATACCGCAGATAGAAGTCTAAGTGTTTAAGATACACAAACCCAGAAAATATCTTAAATCTCAAATACAGTAATCCATAAAGTAAATACAACTCAAGACAACTAAAATAACTATCTATACAACCTCTACTGTGTCTCCTCTAGGCTAGCAGGCAATCTCCAAGCTATCTGTAAAATTTATCAATAGGTCCATTCAGTACAGGAGCGAGCACAAAACATCTCACGTGGTTCATATCAAGTTAGGAAATATAAAGCATGCAATAGAGTAAGGTACAGGAAACGCTGAAAGAGAATGTATATAAAAAATAGCAGAGATTTGATAATAGGAAATATCTATATATGATACGTAAGAACTGTAAGCAATGTGTGATTTAGAGTACAATATGGTTATGTAAACAGTCTAGGACAATACAATGGTAACTCCATTGTACGTGAGTGTACAATAGACATACACAATAGTTATACAATGTTGTACAATAGGATTTGAGTACATAACCAATTCTACTCCCCCTCCCCAATCAATACACAAGGATCCACTCTAGTTACGTTATCTTGTACAATAGTGTACAATATTATACAATAGATGTACAATGTTATACAATAGATGTACAATGTTATACAATAGTTGTACAATGGTCTATCCCTGGTACTCAGGTGATAATGAGAGTACAATATGCACAATGAGTATACAAGGATATGGGTATTCAATAAATATAATATGTAAGTGAAACGCACATCACAATATATATTTAGTGAATACAAGGGGATAACATCTCAAGAGAAGATCCATATAGTACCAATCCGTGATAACAATCGTGTCAGCATCAAGTACAGTAATCTAGAGCAAGAATATAAATCCAGACAAGTATGAAACGGTCAGAGAATGTACTCGTCTGATAACCTGAACAGCTGATAGGTATAGAGGTCCAAACTGAAGCCACAGAGTCCTATTTAGAGCAATACAGGTCAAGATGTATACGAAAGATGATAAATAAAATGTATAATGCATCTGCATGCTGTCTAGGTCAAACTAGACTAAAGTCAACACTTGGTCAACTCTAGTCAACCACACTAGTCAAATTAGGTCAACTAGGTCAAGTCCTAGCCCAAACAAGTCTAACAAGTCTCACTAGGCCTAACCAAGCCTAGGCTAGCACTCACACAATCACAAGATAATGTGAACCACAACAATACATAATATAAAATAGATAATATATATAAATACATACCTTCATATATACATGCATATCCACATTACATACATATTTATATATATATAGACATATGTTACATCATGCATATTTACATAGTTACATAGATATATACATTCATGCACATTTACATACATACTTTTATATATTATATATGTTAACATTTATTACAATGCATTATATTTTACTTATACCTTTGATTGATTCATTCATTCATATATGACATTCATTCATGCATATTACATACTTACATGCATCTATACATTATATACATTATATATAACATGTAAAAATAGAAGGGAAAAAAGGGAAAAACTGAAATGGAAAGGGAAGGGAAGGAAAATGTAAAGAAAAAAAAAAATAGTGGACATATACATGCTTGCATCATATATTCTACATTACCATACATACTATCATTATATATTACATTATATTATTTATATATTATGCATTCATATCTATCATTACATGTATACCTTGTATTCATATCTAGCATTCACTATATACTTTCACGCATACATTGTATATCATTCTTTCATTCATGCATTTATGCATTACTTACATATATTATATTAATTGCATTCCTACATGCTTGCATTCAACCATATATATACATTATTGTAAAGAGGATATATATATCATATATATATATCATTTCATTCATCTAACATATCATGTATTACATACTCTATATTCATTTAATACCCATACTACATAGGCTCATAGGTTACACAAAATGCATATATCGTATAGTCACTCTTCTACTTAAAACCAATACTGTATCAATTGAGCATTCACTAAATTCTAAGATTAAAGTATGTCGTAGCCCTTTGTGTTAGCTTTCCGAAACTTTAAACGGATCGTATTTTCGTGTCCGGAAGCTCCCGAAATCGCAAAAATACCGAAACACGTTTGTCTTTCGTACACCTGACACTCAAATAATTCTACAGAAAGATACAGAAAGAATTTAGCTTATTAAAATATATATTTGGAAAGCTAACTTCGATACGGTTCTTTTAAAAAAAAGGAAGATAAATCGGAGTTCTAAGCTAAAAGTTATGACATTTCTAAGTTGCTTTGGTTAATAAAAACGTGGATAAATATTATGACGAATTTGACAAAAGAACACATATAGGCCAAGATACTTGGATACAAACATAGGTATCCAAATGAAACTCATTCTAACCATCCTAACTAAGATCAATCCACTCTCTAACCATTATAAAACTAAATTTAAATATCTATTTAAACTATTATCATACATACATACACATGGGGTGTCCTAATTTGGGATCTATCAAGTAGGATACAAGACACATATCTAAAATCCTCAAGAGAGCTCCAAATGGCCTCAAATTTGAATCTAAATGGGACACATGCATGAGGATGGATCCTACGGATTCAAAACTAATTTATATGCAAATAAAATCGATTTAGATGATAGGTTTTACCTATTGGGAGTGGAATCCCAATAAAATCATTTAGGACACGGCTCCGATACGAAGATCCCTCAAAGTGGACACTCCTCCTTGCACTCCTCTTCCAATCCTTGGTAGTACCCTTCCCTTGGAGAATGGAAATGATTGAGGGAAGGTTTGGTGAAGGAATGATTTGATTTGGAGATCAAATCAATGGGAAGGCTCTCTAAAATTGGGAAAGAATAAAAGGAAAATAAAAGAGGCAAGATTGTAATGAATGAAATGAATCATTTTCTCCTAAAGGTGGCTGCCATAAAGTGTCCATTAGGACTAATGGGAAATGTCCTAATTGCCCCTCTCTAGTCTCATATGGTTAAGTCTAGACTAGGTTCAAGTTTGGGGTCAAAATGATCTAGTTTTGAGTTCTCTAGTTTAATTAACTAACTTAAATGTTGGATTTTGTGGATCATGCTTAACTTAATATTGGGTCCCATCTAGAGTTTAAGCTACCCGGGTCACAATACAAGTTGGAACGAGACGAAACTCAAACCCGACTAAACAAATCCAATAAAAACAATATTAAAAATATAAAATTTTCCCAAAATATTAAAATATAAATAATGATAAAATTATAATACATCAATTTAAATATTATTAAAATAATCTAAAATTTACCAATTAATCAAAATCCTAAATAATTCAAAAGTCACAAAATGACCAAACTACCCTTAGCCTAAAAAGTTGTAAATAGTCATTCTTATCACATGGTTAGGTCCCCATGGTCATGGTTAATCTCTAGGCTCAACAGTTCTAGGGTTCACTAGCTAACACATCAAAATTATAACTCACCAATTTTAAATAGTATTAAATTAATAAAAAAAATCCCATAAATTATAAATTCTATTATTAAATAATAAAATTTTACAAAAGTTCAAAAGTATCCTCATTTTAGAAAAGTGGGTGTTACAAGTCTACCCTCCTTAGAAAATTTCGTCCTCGAAATTAAGATGGTCGTACTTCTTCTAGAGTCTCGTCCCCAACAATCAAAGTCTCAGAACTTACCTAAATCATACAATTTAAAAGAATGGCATACAAGGTCATGGCATACGGTGGTAGTGTAAGTCTCATCTGTCACGACCCGCTCCCGAATAACCGGATACGAGTCGGACACGCCCAGCCTTTGTCATTAGAATAACAAAGTTAGCTGTACCATTCTAGGGAAACTAACCAGATAATATGAACATGAAATGAAATCACAGCATCTATATAAATGTGTCCCAACCAGAGTAAAGTACAATATCTGAATTATTACATTCAAACTAATGAAAGAGTCTGCTAGTCTCAATACATGGAAAATAATAGGAAATACTAAAGAAGCACTAAGCTTCTGCAGCCTCTAGGTCACAAGCAGCTCCAGCTGGCTCAGCAGGAAAAGCAATATCCTGACCATAGTAAGTGTCGCACAAGGCCTCCATCTCACCTGCAACATATCCTATTCAGGAGCGGAGCAAAGTACAGTTCTAGGTAATGAACAATAACATAATGATATGGAAAGTAAATGCTGAAAGAACAAGAAGAACAAGATATGTAAAGAAAAAGAAGAACATGAACTACTGCTATAAAGATACATGAAAGATCACGACTATATAAAGATGCAGGAAAGATCACGACTATAGCTAAAATCAAGATCAGGATCATAGGAAACTAATGTAAGAACAAAATCCTGAACATGTGTTATAAATTTGAAATACTTCTATGATATGTGACCGGCTTGGATAAGACCATAAAAGAGCATAAAAAATCCTGAAAGATCATATATGGTACGGCTTAGGACCCGCGTGCACTGTGCGAGGCCTAAGCTAAAGATCATGAATAATTATCCGGGTTTGGTCACATATCTAGAGTATTTTCCCACCCCAAGATACAAGTAAGATCATGAAAGAACAAGCCAGAAAGATCATGAACGTGTCACAGTGTGTCAGCAATAAAGAACAAGAAAATGCACTGATCAAAATCATAGAATGTACTTGCCTTGCTCCAGGAAAGTACAAGTAGGCAAAAGAGCTAGATATCCTCCTGTATGAAATAATGATTTACAATTGATAAGTCTATAGTGTAGGCAAAATATTCCTAGTCTAAAATATTACTTAACAACTTAATTTAATAATTAAACTATCTTATACATGACTTTGCTACTTCTAAAATTAAACTCTAATAAAAGACTACCTCTCCTTAAACTTCCCTATATTACTAGAGTATAAAAATCATGGTTCCTAGAAGGTCAACCTAGTATTTAGTTCAAAACAATTTGAATCAATACTACGTACTATACACATTCCAGTTCTCCTCATCATTTAAGCTTTAACTATCAATCCTATACCAATGCATTCGCTTTTGGGTTCAAACATACCTTATGTCCTGCACAGGACTGACTTAATGATACTGGAATGCTACAACATGTCTAGGTTCTGTTATAACATTTATTCTACACTCACCCAAATGAGATGTAAATCTCAGTTTTCTGAGAATGCTCTCATGATATTCAGGTTATTCAACTTAGTCCTTAAAGCCTATAACATCCTGCTCACTGATCAGCAACACAGGCCCTATTCTCAGTTTAAAACAAAAAGTTACACAGGTGCTTAACCAATCTTGATACCTGACCTATACCTCAACTATTTCCTGTCAGTTCCTCAAGTCAAAACTTGTATGCCAACCCTCAGGTTATAGCAATTACCAGTTCTAAATAAGGATAAATCATTCTAACTACACATATAGCTTATAAAGACCCCTCCTTGTTAAGAAAGATATGAACTATTTCCACATAATGGTACAGGAAACAGGACACAATGTGATAGAAGCAACACTGTTTTTATCGATCCCCTCATTCCTGTCTTGAAAATAGACCAAACCCAACTATCCTTCGACTGTTAACTGGACCAAAAGACCCTAAAAAGAGTAAGGTTCTATAGAAGTATGGCACCAGTTATTTCAAAGATAGGTATTTCCAGATTCACTAAAACTAAGCATTACAGTCCCAATTCTCAGGACTGTACTAAACCAATAATCATGGTTATAAGACCTATTTCAGAACTTGCAATTCCAGGTTCTAATCCTCAAGATAGGGAATAGCTTCTGATCTTATAAGATCATCTCAAGGACATGAATTCAGGCATAGTCAAGTTCAGAGTTTAGCAATAGCATGAAGGTTAAACTATAACTGAACTTGACCTCCCATTTCCTTCCAAAATTCGAAATGAAGGATATAAACTCAGAACTTAATAAGAATTGAACACCCACTAGTTATATTACTGAAACAGAATAATGTTCACATATAACAGTGTTAATGAGGCACAAAAGCCTGTATCAACTCTTACCAGTCAGTGCAAATTAAATAGAAATTGCTTCCAACATAATCTGATACCTTCAGTCCAGTCCAAATTAATCAACCAGTACCAGTCCCAGATGAACTCACACATCAATTTCAACATAGCTATGAATGAACCCAGTTTTCAGGAAGAACTGACTCGTTATCAGTGACACTGAGATAGCACAATATCAGTGAGATTGATAACGTATCAGTTTACTTCTCAAAGACTGCTATCCATACAAAATCTCACATGATTCAACCACATTAATCTACAATAAATACTCTACTGCTCATAATATTGAAAATGTTAATAAGTTGGATAGCTAAAAAGAAGTACCTTCAATTGTCAGACAAGAAATTGCTCGACACCAATTCAGGACTTAAAATCTGAATTCTAGGAAGTTGAAGAGATCTATAAGGAAAATAATCAAACAGTGCGGTTGCATCTACACTTAGGAATACTTAGTTTGTTCTCCTGATCTAGATCACGTCTGATCGAGACCATATGCCCACATACTCACAAACCAGATCTGATCAGAGAATTTAATAAAGGTGATGAGGAAATCAATACTCACACACAACTGATGGTTGTTCAAGGAGTATCAAATCGACCATCAAAGCTTCGATCCGGTTGAATCAAAGAAGAACAGCCTTGATTGTTCAATCCTTCAAAACAAACAAGAGCTAATGAACAAATTCCTGGTCAAGAATGGATCAAATCGGAATCGTACTCGAAATACTCACCAAGAATAGATCGAATTCTGGGTCGATCGACGAAGCACACTCTCGATTGCTGGCTAGGATTTCCAAGAACCACTCCTTCTCCTTCCTTACGCATCTACCATGATCTTCGACTTGAGCTCAGCTGCAGGGACGAGATGGAAAGGTTTGGTGAAAATTTCTGAAGAGAAGATGGAATTAAATAGAGGGGGTAGCGTGAGGAGTAGGTCACAATTGGCGAGAAATTCTGACAAGGTTGTTAGGAAGGAGGAGAGATGCACATGGCCTCTCTCCTGGCCGTTAGAGCCCTCAATTTGAAAAGGCTGGGTTGAGATTTAAATCTCAGCTAAAGGAAACCAATCCTTCCTATAGGATTTGCTTGCACATGGGTTTTGAATAGATGGGCTGAAAGGAAGACTTGGGCTAAAATGAATAATTGAATGATGAGTTAAAAATAAAGTATGTAATTTTAAGACTTCACTATTATAAACAAATTTATTAGCTACATGATTTAGAGAAAAAAAATATATATAAATTTTTGGAAAGCAGGCTTACATCATCTAGGTATACTAGTTACACTAGACCAAAACAATCACAGGGTATCAAAACTTACAAGCAATCAGGAGTGTTAAACTGGAAAAGATACAGAAATAATAAATCATCAAGGCTTTAAGGCATAATCAAAATCAAAATTTAAAGCACAAATGTCGAGCATTAAAATCCAATCACAATATATATATATAGAGAGAGAGTGTTAGAAGGGGAAAAGCTAGCATTATGTAAAGGTTATGTGGTTAGTGTGTGTATGGGTATATGTGGACATGTTCATAGGGTTAGATAGTAGACATGTGTGTGTGTGTAAAATATACATGAAAGTGTATAGGAGGATTTGGGTTTCAAAACAATAGCTATCAAGTTACACTACTCATGGCATATTGGTTAAACAATCTACAATGCACAACCTATTTACTCATAACATGCATGGCTAACCATATATATACATATATCTATATGTATAGAGAGGTAGAGATTTAGTTATGTATCTATATACATTATAACATGTATGCATAAACTATATATATATATATACACCTATATAGATATATGAACATAACATAGAGAGGAAGGGTTAGGTTTACATAGCAGTGTATACTAAGTTAGAGTGTGTGTGTCCTTGTACAGGGTTATAGCTTTAGTATTGAAAGGTTAAACCCAGTTTTAGTTCAGCATTTACATACAAAATCTGAAAATAAGCTAACATTTAAACCAGGGTAATATTAACATAATACAGTTTCAAATTTTAGGGGTTTGAAATATCACAACTAACTCAATGCTTCCAATACATCCTAACATGATAGAGAAGAAACCCTAACATACTATCCATACATTTAGCTATGCATACAGTTCAATATTACATATTAAATCTGAAATTGAACTAAACATTTGAAATCAATAAAAAAAATGTTAACATGCATTCAGTTTTAGGATATTAGAGAAATTTGAACATCAACCAACCCAATATTTATCACAACCTAACATGTAAGAATACGAAACCTAAATTTATATCCCTACATACCACAATTTATATAGCTCAAAACATTACATTTAAAACAACGAATTGAACTAACATTTGAAATCCAGTATTAAGGGTTAATATGCACACAGTCTTAGATTTGACAATTTCAAACACAAAACTCAACTAAAAAAAATTTGAATTGAAACCCTATGTATAACATACATGTGCAGTGATGTAAACATAACTAATAACATAAAATTTATATTTAATTTATGAATTTAAATTGGAAAAAGCAGAGAACCAGAAATATTGGGGTTTTGAGAATTTAAACATCAACAACATATTAATATGTATTTAGATAGGTGGGAAAATCAAGTGTAGCATGCATACGTGTCAGGCAAAGAGTCTGTGTCTACTATATATATATTCTCATGTCCCAATATAAAAATCAAATTCTACATCAAGACCAACATTTAGATTCCTACCAAGATTGTAAAGTAGGTGATTGATGTAATCAAGACAGTTTTATTATTATTTAATACAATAATAATAGCAAGAAGAAATAACGATAAAATATGTTCTGCTTATCTGTTTAAAAGAAGAACCATTTTAAAACTCAGAGCTAAAATATCAAATTCAAGATAAGGTCTAGTAAAAATCATCGATTCATTGTATTATGAAGAAACTCATAGCAAAAGTTACACAAGGTTTATAAAAGCAGCTAAAGCTACTCCTAAGTTAAATAATGAGAAGCAAAACAAATAAAATAATAATAATTAATTTTTTTTGAAGGACTGAAACAAAAGTAGAGAAAATATGTTCAAAAAAATATTTAAAGTACAATCTGATAATCATATGCGTCTTCCTGAAATTATGTTGTCAGAATTCTGTCACGCCAATAAGCATAGCTGCTATAAACGATAGAGTCCATAATAAGGCATACACCCTATAATCATGTTATCTAGAATTCTTACCACGCCACCCGATATGGCTGGAAGAAAATCTAGATTTCATAACTAAGATAAGTATAGCTATATCAGGCTCTACGTCCTTGTCATGCTAGCAAATATGACTGCAATAATTCTAAATTCCATAATAAAGTAGACTTTTACCTTTCTCACTGTCCTTATCAAGTATGTTATCAGGTTATACCTTAATTCCAAAAGAAAAAATGTATATATATATATATATATAAATACAAACTCAAATTCAACAACTAACATCAAGATTCAAAATTCAACAATAATCCATCAAAATCATAAAAATACAGACTCAAATTCAACCACTAACATCAAGATTTAAAATTCAACAATAATCCGTCAAAAACCATATAAATACAGACTCAAATTCAACCACTAACATCAAGATTCAAAATTCAACAATAATCCATCAAAAATCATATAAATACAGACTTAAATTCAACCACTAATATCAAGATTCAAAATTCAACAATCTTCCATCAAAATCAATAAATGCAAACTCAAATTCAACAATAATCCATCAAAATCAAATTCAACAACAGAAAGTAAAGATAAATCAAATCAAGGAAAAAGAGCTTTCAAATCGAAGTTAAAATAAGATTCTCAAGGGTCGTCCTAGGAATCTCTCAAGGAGGCCTAACTTTGATTGAGTACCTTCAAAAATATATCCTAATCCTACTGCAGGCTGTAGTAGTACTCTAGTTCGAATACCACTACACAAACTCGACCTGCATGGGCCACCACTAAAAACGTGTCACGACCCGCACCCTAGTGTAAGGGCACGAGAAGTGGGTACGTCCAGCCTACGCCGCAGTGTCGGCGGTAGAACGCTGTCCTAGGTCAAACATCTAACAATATAAAGGTACCTGTACAGTATATACACTCCGAATGGAGGTGATATAGCAAATACAGTCTCAATCACATCTAAGGTAGAGCATGATAAAAGATAGATAAAATATGAAATCCACAAAGAGATACCGCAGATAGAAGTCTAAGTGTTTAAGATACACAAACCCAGAAAATATCTCAAATCTCAAATACAGTAATCCATAAAGTAAATACAACTCAAGACAACTAAAATAACTATCTATACAACATCTACTGTGTCTCCTCTAGGCTAGCAGGCAACCTCCAAGCTATCTGTAAAATTTATCAACAGGTCCAGTCAGGACAGGAGCGAGCACAAAATATCTCACGCAGTTCATATCAAGTTAGAAAATATAAAGCATGCAATAGAGTAAGGTACAGGAAATGCTGAAAGAGAATGTATATAAAAAATAGCAGAGATTTGATAATAGAAAATATCTATATATGATACGTAAGAACTGTAAGCAATGTGTGATTTAGAGTACAATATGGTTATGTAAACGGTCTAGGACAATGCAATGGTAACTCCATTGTACGTGAGTGTACAATAGACATATACAATAGTTATACAATGTTGTACAATAGGATTTGAGTACATAACCAATTTTACTCCCCCTCCCCAATCAATACACAAGGATCCACTCCAGTTACGTTATCTTGTACAATAGTGTACAATATTATACAATAGATGTACAATGTTATACAATAGATGTACAATATTATACAATAGATGTACAATGTTATACAATAGTTGTACAATGGTCTATCCCTGGTACTCAGGTGATAATGAGAGTACAATATGCACAATGAGTATACAAGGATATGGGTATTCAATAAATATAATATGTAAGTGAAACACACATCACAATATATATTTAGTGAATACAAGGGGATAACATCTCAAAAGAAGATCCATATAGTACCAATCCGTGATAACAATCGTGTCAGCATCAAGTACAGTAATCTAGAGCAAGAATGTAAATCCAGACAAGTATGAAACGGTCAGAGAATGTACTCGCCTGATAACCTGAACAGCTGATAGGTATAGAGGTCCAAACTGAAGCCACAGAATCCTATTTAGAGCAATACAGGTCAAAATGTATACGAGAGATGATAAATGAAATGTACAAAGCATCTGCATGCTGTCTAGTCAAACTAGACTAAAGTCAACACTTGGTCAACTCTAGTCAACCACACTAGTCAACTAGGTCAAGTCCTAGCCCAAACAAGTCTAACAAGTCTCACACTACTAAAATATTATCTAATAGCGTCGTAATTTAACGACGGCAAGAAATGACATCGCTAGTTATGAAATATAGCGACAGCTTTATATACACGTCGCAAAACGTCGCTGCCTAGCGTCGTTCCACGACATGAGTTTACTACGTCGCTGAATAGCGACGTTCAGCGACATATTATTAGCATATGTTGCCAATTTTGTGACGTTTAGCGACTGCAACACTTGACGTTGCTAATATTTTTACTTAGGGTACACCGTTTCCTTCTTTTCCCCTCACTCTCACTCGAAAATTCTAATTTCCCTCCCCCCCGGCGACTCCCTCCCCCTCTGTCAGTGCCCTCCCACCCCCGGTGACCCCCTCCCCCCCGGCGACTCCCTCCCCCTTCGGCGAGCTCCTCCTCCTCGAAATCATCCTCCTCGAGCTCTTCCTCCCCCAATCCGAGCTCCTCCTCCTTTTCCTCAGGTAAACCCTAACCTAACTCCTCTCCCTCCTCCTCCTCTTCTTCCACGGACACACACGGACACACGAACACACGGACACACATCATGTCCCCAAAGACTCGTGCCCATTGGATTCGTGTCGAGTGAGAAATCACTCTCGTACTGGTTCACACTAGGTTCGTGCACTGTGTCCAGTTTTGGATGTGTTGAGTTTGGTTTGTTTTTGGACACATTGTGTCGAGTATTTGGACACGAGTTTGGTTTGGGAGACACGTACACACATGACACTTGTATATGCACACTTGACACTATACACTCTCTATCTCTCTAGTATATAAATACATAACTTGTTGAATGTATATATTGTGTCCCCTTGGTTATAGCCTAGTATATGTAAATATCTTAACCTATATATGTATGCCTATATATATATATATAGTAAATATATAGGTAGTTGTGTGATTGATGGCTTGTTTAGATGTGGTAGTGTGGTAGTATGGTAGTGTGAGTGTGAGTGAAGAGGGATATTGAGATAAGTGTTAGATTGTGTGTGTGTGTGTGTGTGTGTGTTTGAGAGTGAGAAAGGTGAGAGGGATTTAGATATGTATCAATAAGTTAGTATCCTAAGTTAGATATTTAGGATAGTATCCTAGGCACTAATTTAATATCTTGTTTAGGATGTTAGTATCCTAGAGTTAGATAGGTGAGTTAATATCTTAGGATACTAGAAGTTAGTATCCTAGATAGGTTAGTTAGTATCTTGGATAGGTTAGTTAGTATCCTATTTATCCTAGATAAGTTAGTATCCTAAGTATATACCTATATATATAAATACACATATCTACATATATATATACCTACATATATAAATACACATATCTACATCTACATGCACAATACATACATATATACCTATATATATAAATACACATATCTACATATATACATGTATATATATACTCACACACTTACATACACACACAAATACATATATAAATATATATGTATACAATGTATATACACACAAATACACATATATATATACAATCAAAAATCCATTTGAAATTCATTTTAAGAATCTGAAATGTTGACGATATATACCCAAGGTTCATAATATCGGTATCAGAATCGGTATCGGACTATTCCTATGAGTATTGGTATCGGCGATATCGGTAGTATCAGCGGTATCGTATCGGAGTATCGGACTTTGGTATCGGAAAACAAATAATTATTAATAAATTATTTACTTTTAAAAACATACATTTTATACATTTAGGCATAATTTTAAGTATTTCAGCGTTATTTCTTAGTAGTTTTGAAATTATATGAAATAGTAGTCACCCTTACCGATTGGTTTTGCCGAATTGATCGGAACAAAGACTCCCAATGTCGGTATCGGTCAATATTTGGTATCGGTCGATATCGGATCGGAACATGCCAAACCGTATCGTTATCGGCCGTATCGGATCGGTATCGGCCGATACTTTAAACCATGTATATACCATGGTTTTGCCTTTTAGTTGCAGGAATATGAGAGTTATTAGATATTAAAGTAGGGTATTAATTTATTAATTATGATAGAGAGTTTGAGATAGATAGTTCATGTGAATGTTAGGTAGTAGTGTACAGTTCATGATTAGCATTGTTTAGATATTAGTTTCAGTTAAAGGGTTAGTTTAGATTAGGATATTAGTTTATGTTAGAAGGAACTGCCTGTAACTGTATCGTAGCTGCAGGAATATGAGAGTTATTAGATGTTAAAGTAGGATATTAATTTATTAGTTAGGATAGAGATTTATTAGTTATTTTTATAAACCGTGATATGTTAAATGCCTGCAGCTGCATCGTAGCTCAGGGATATGACTGAGAGGGTGACATGGTTGTCACATTAAGGGTCTTTGAGGAGGTGACATATTGTGAACAGATATATCCTTATAGTTCTCCTACGTAATTTTAAAGAAAATCCGTAGGAGAACTATATATAAGGATATATTTTTTCGCAACATGTCATCTTGTCAAAGACCCTTAATGTACCAACCATGTTACCGCGGTATTGGTATTGGAATACCAATAGCGATAAGGTAAAGGGTACCAATAGCGATAAGGTAAAGGGTACCAACTTAAGGTATTGGTATTGGGATACCAATAGCGATAAGGTAAAGGGTACCTTAGTAGGTAATGACTAGAAATAGGATATTTGACTTAGATTTGACCTTATTTGACCAAGGTTGACTATTTTAACTGAAAGTCAAAGTAGAGTCAACATCTGACCTAGATTGGACTAAGAGTTGACAAAGTCAACTATAGGTCAACCCTTGACCTAGTTTGACCTTGTTTGACTTTGTTTGACTTAGCTTGACCTTGTTTGACTTAGTACAACCTAGTTTGACCTAGATTGCATATCATTATTATTAGTAACTGTCCACTACTAATGTGTGTCCCATAATAAGACATAATATACGAATTTGTGCCTGTTGGATAATATGTGTCCATCTTTACAGAATTATTTCCAAATGGATATGAATTACTACTTGCGAAATCGTTCATGGATGTACAATCGTCGTTCTGATGATATATGTGGTGTGTGGGATGAATACATAGCGGGAATAGAGCAGTTCCTGCAGTTTGCTAAGGCGTTCCCTCAGTACATGGACGGTACCAAAATTAAGTGTCCGTGTGTGAAATGTCAGAACGTGAAATATTATCCAGAAGTGGAAGTGACATATCATTTGTACTCGAGGGGTTTCACGCCTAATTACTATCATGGACCGCACACGGAGAACTTGTGTCTTTAGCATCAGAGCCGGAGCCTTATGTTGAGCCGTATATGCATGCGGGACCTAATTTTGTTTCAGATAATCATACATACGACGACGGGTACGTGAACATGGTTTTCGACGCTGCGGGGCCTAGTTTTATTCATGATGCACCTGAGGAGGCACCGAACGCCGATACTGCATAGTTCATGGAGTTGCTAGAGAATGCAAGGACTCCATTGTATCCTGGTTGTGAGGATCATTCACCGTTGGAGGTGGTTACAAGACTGTTGAACATTAAGTCAGATTTTAACATGTCGCAAGAATGTTACAACCGAGTATTGGAGTTCATTATAGAGATCTTGCCGGCGGGTGCTAAGTTGCCTAAAGACTTCTACCGGTCTAAGAGGATGGTGAGATCGCTCTGGATGGGATAAGAGAAAATCGATTCTTGTCGCAATGGGTGCATGCTGTACTACAAAGACGACAAGGACGCAGATGTGTGCCGATTTTGTGGTGCTGATCGCTATAAGACAACTAGTACAGGAAGGTCTACCGGTGTAAGAAGACCGACCGATTCAATGTAATACTTGCCTTTAACGCCGCGGTTGCAAAGATTATTTATGGTGAAAGAGACGGCCGAAAATATGAGTTAGCACATGCGAGAACAGATTGAAGGAGTGTTGGATCACCCATCCGATGGAGAAGCGTGGAAGCACTTTGATCGAGTGTATCCTGATTTTACTTCAGATCCGCGTAATGTCAGGTTGGGACTATCTTCTGACGGTTTTACTCCTTTTGGTCTTTTGGGATCCCAGTATTCGTGCTGGCCTGTGATTGTCACTCCGTATAACCTACCGCCTTGGATGTACATGAAGACTCAGTACATGTTTCTAACCGTTATAATTCCTGGTCCAAACAATCCTAAGAGGAACATTAATGTGTACTTACAGCCTTTGATAGATGAGTTGAATCAGTTATGGGAAGTAGGCGCTAACACGTACGATGTTTCCAGGAAGCAGAATTTTCAGATGAAGGCAACCCTTATGTGGACCATCAACAACTTTTCGGCCTATGAAATGTTATCTGGATGGAACACTCATGGCCGTCTTTCATGTCCGTATTGCATGGACCATAGTAAGGCTTTTCGCTTGAAACACGGAGGAAAACCGTGCTTCTTTGATTGTCATCGGCAATTTCTGCCAAAAGATCATCCGTTCAGAAGGAACATGAATGCATTCCGTACCGACGTTGTAGAGAAGGGTGATCCACCGCCAAGGTGGTACGGAGCCACGATATGGGAGGAGGTTAAAGATTTTCCAAGTGCTATCGAAGATCCTACAACTGGGTACAAGTACGATGGATTTGGTAGAGATCATAACTGGACAAAGAGGAACATATTCTAGGATCTGCCATACTGGAGTACCAATCTGATCAGATATAATCTTGATGTCATGCATATTGAGAAGAATGTGTTTGATAACATAATTAATACTGTGATGGACATAAAGGGAAAAACGAAAGACAATCCCAAGGCCAGGACTTAGAAGAAATATGAAAACGCCCTGCGTTGCATTTGATAGAGCAGAATGGAAAACAGTTCCTGCCGAATTCAATTTTTTCGCTGGACAAGGAGGATAAAGTGAGACTTTGTCGGTGGATCCAGGGCCTAAAATTTTCAGACGGATATGTGTCAAATCTGAGAAGATGTGTCGATCCGAAAAAAAACAAATTGACGGGTATGAAGAGCCACGACTGTCACATATTCATGGAGAGGTTAATTTCGATTGTATTTCAGAAATTCTTACCGCAGGCAGTTTGGGATCCATTGATGGAGCTTAGCATATTCTTCAGGGATCTTTGTTCTAAGAAATTGCTCGTTGATCGTCTAGAAAAGCATGAGAAGGACATTGCGGTAACACTGTGCAAGCTAGAGAGGGTGTTTCCTCCTGGATTCTTCGACTCTATGGAGCATTTGCCGATTCATCTATCCTATGAGGCACGTATTGGTGGACCCATCGAATATCGATGGATGTACCCGTTCGAGCGACATTTGAATCACCTAAAAAGAAAGGTGAAAAATAAGGCACGGATCGAAGATTCTATTTGTGAAGCCTATATTCTCGAGGAGATTACAAACTTTTGTTCGATGTATTTCAAACCTCATGTTGCAACTAATAGAACGAGAGCTTCCAGAAACGACGACGGAGATCATGAAAGTAATGATACAATACTGAAGGTATTCAATGCTCCAGGAAAGCCATCGGGTAAAATAAAGAAGAGATATCTGAACGATGATGAGCTAAGGGCGGCTCAGGTGTATGTATTACTCAACTGCGACGAGGAGGAAGTAGAGAAACTGGAGGAATAAGTAATTAATACGTCTACATTATTTTAATAGTGTTAATTATTATACTATTAAATTAATTGAACGATGTTATTTTCAGCATATTTAATGATGATGTGAGGTCAGGTAGGCTACACATAACAGAAGAAGAACAAGAACAAGAAATGGGGCATTATTTTCTATCATGGTTGAGTGCATATGTAAGACTTGAGAACTCTGTAATTACCTTTCTGTATATGCACTTGATTGAGAATGAGCTTAATTGCTTCTTTCGTGGTATTTAGGTCGATCGTCCATATGCAAGACTTGAGAATGAGTCTATTAGAACGCTAGCCAAGGGACCAATTTATGCTGCAAAAATATGGCCAAGCTACTGTGTTAATGGATTTAGGTTCAAATCAACAACTTGCCCGATCAGAGACAACTTTGTGGATCTCGACTCCACCAAAAACAGTTGTTTATGTATCAGATCTTCGAACTACAAAAATGTTGATGCAGGCAACGATTTCTATGGCGTGCTACGGGAGATCGTGGAGCTGACATATAGTTATGGAACAGAGCCTGCTAAGATTGTGTTATTCAGGTGTGATTGGTTCGGACTGATTGAAGGTCAAGGTTGGAAAGTAGACAAGCACGGTCTTGTTGATATAAACTATCGGCGTCGATATCAGGCCTATGAACCATTTGTCCTATCAAGTCAGGCTCAGCTCGTGTACTTTACAAGTTATCCTAAACGGGGAACAATAAGATCGGACTGGTGGGCAGTATGCAAGACCAAAGCTAGAAATACCTTTGAGGTTGACGATATAGCTTATCAAGAGGATGAACTACCTCTTGTAACAAATATTATAGAAGTGGACATGACGGAAGTTCCTCATTACACATCTAATTATGTAGAAGAAGTAGAATTATCTGAAGAGGAAGATGCAGATAAAGTGAAGATGTAGAGGAGGAAAAAGAAGAAGAAGAAGAAGAAGAAGAAGAAGTAGATGAGCTAAACGAACTAGATGAATTTTCAGAAGAGGATTAAATCTGTACGTTTGTTTTATCATCATATTTGACACTTTAGTGATACTTCTATCATATAAATCAGTGACACTTCAGTGACACTTTATTGACACTTTTATCTGTGACTATGATATTTTTCAAAAATTTGTGATGTCTATCATATAAATATGTTTTTTGTTTTATTGTCATATGTAATTATCAGGTATGACTAGACCATCTGGACGACGTAGAGGATTTTATATTAGGCAGTCCCGTCTGCCTCGGGCTGGGGATAGAGATTCTGTGCCCTCATCCTCATCTCCGAGTACGCCATTATACCGTTCTGTTCCCGGTCCATTACCGGGACAGGGCAGTTCCAGCAGGTTGGTGACTCCTCCCTCGTCGTCTAGCCTTCCTGATCCCACGTCCAGCATCCCTGATCCCCCGTCCAGCATTCCTCCTGTCGACGGCTCCATGGGAGGAGCCGACACCGAGCATATGGAGGACGGCGATCAGACTGATCCTGCCCAGGGAGGAGGTGAGAGCGACCCTCCATGCGCTCCCCCCGGGCAAGACGCGTATGGAGATTTGGACGGACGGACCTATGAAGTAAGTTAATTAATTAATATATATTTCTCAAATGATTATATGTACATATATATTCATAAAAAATTATTATTGTATAGATATCGGCCTTCTGCAGTACAGAGACAGCTGGGGGTATTTCTGAGGCAAAACTATGGTGGGCCTTGGATTAACTACTCAGATGCTCCCACAGATAGGAAGGACTTTTGGTTCGCCCACTTCAAGATAAAATATTTGTTTATTTTTAAATTTTAATAATTATTTGTGTATATTATACAACTTTTGTATTTTACTTCTTGTAGAGGACCTATTTCTATCCACCACACCGGGCGGCGAGGATCGAGGGCCAATTTTCTGCCGTCGCAGCAAAGCTCATCCGTGATGCGATCCACGACCAGAAGTCTCGTGATCGCTCCGGACAGCCGATCCATGGTTGGATCACGCCAGAGCAGTGGGCTGCGATGAAGGCTAGATTCAGCGAGCCCAAGTACCAGGAGCGGTCTGACAAGGCCAAGGTGGCGCGGTCGAGCGCCGATAAGTGGTGTGGTGGCTCTATTCCGATGACGGAGCATTCTTGTCGTCTGGTACGTTTCCTATGACGGACATTAATTTATATATAGTTCGATAGAATGTTTAATACTAATAATAGATAATATATTTTAACAGATAAAAAAGGGTAAGGACCCGAACATGGTGACCGTCTTTCTGGTCACCCATCGGAGGGCTGGAGAGTTCATTGACGAGAGGGAGACGCAGGCATATGTACGTTCTATTCTTTATATTAATTTACTATAATTTAGAAAATAGGAAAATAGATATCAATATAGACTTTAGCAAACACTTACACGTTAGCAAACATGTTCTAGACCGAGTTTGTTCGGCTACAGGAGGAGGCGGCTGCTGCTGCTAGTGCACAAGCAGAAGGAGGGGCTGGTACTTCCTTCCAGCCGCCTACAGCTCCATCGCCGGACGACCTCTGGATGACCGCCGTTGGCGGTCTTCAGAAGGGTACGTACTACGGTACGGAATCCTACGGCACGTATTTGGCTTCGAAGTCATCCCGGGCCCCCTCTGTCAGTGCGCAGTCTCCGGCTTCGTAGGCGTCGTCACGAGCTGAGGATATTCTTCGTCAGATCGAGGAGTTGCGTCGCAAGTTGCAGCAGCAGATTTCTGATGCGGTCGAGCGACGATCCGACCCTCCGATCGTTACCGGACGATTTGATGCGGTCGAGCGCAGTATACAGGAGCTGATGAGTCTGCATCAGACTACAGCTGCCAGCTTGCACACACTCACCGAGTCTACGCAGGGCACAGAGCGTAGACAGCGAGCTGGAGGGATCGCAGAGGAGCATGTCTGCCTCACTCACTCAGGTTTCGGCTTCGCTTGAGGCGAGTACTGAGAGGGTGGTGAGTACCCTTGCTGTTTATGGTGAGCGACTGCGAGAGCTGGAGCAGATACGTCCTCCCGGTCCATCGACGGTGCTGACTCCAGACATTGCACTGCCTCCTACTGCCCCTACGGTGTAGCTCACCCAGGAGCACTATGACTACATTCTATCCCAGATGCGCGACAGGGGTCCTTAGTGATCCAGTATATTTTTTTTATCATCTTTGTATTTATTGGCCCTATGGGCCCATTGATCGTTCTGTACACTAATTTTCATTATTATTTGACTCTGTTGGACATGTACGTTTGTTGGACATGTATGTTTGTGATATTTAATTTGTTGGTGTTTTCATTGAGTACATGTATGATATTTAGTTGTAGACTGTTATGATGCATGGGAGACTGTTATTCATCTATTAGTTATAGACTGTTATGATGGGAGACTGTTAATTGTGATGATATCTGCGACGGGGATGACAAATATACCTACGCTGGGTTATAAGCGATGATCTGATATACAAAGGAGGTGCTGCCCAAATTTAAAAAAATATAATGTGTATGTTTGTGATGATGTGTGTCTGTGTTTACAGTGAATATGAAATGCAGTGATCGGAATACTGCACTTCACACATACTGTAAATACAGACACACAGCATAACAAAAATACCAAATATTTTTTTTAATTTTTTTATAACATCTGCGACGTATAGCGACGTTCTGCGACGTTCTGTGACGTCTTGTACACGTCGCTATACGTCGCAAAATAGTGACGTAATGTCGCTATCCGTCGCTATAATGTTGACGTGTATATGACCAGCTGAGAGCCTACGTCGCTAAAGTTGTCGCTAGGCGTCGCTAATATACTGACGTGGCTGCCATGCCATGTCATCATATGTAAAGTTTACGACGTCGGTAAGTGGTCGCCCTACGTCGCTATATTGGCGACGTATGCTGACGTCGCTATCTGTCGCTCATATTAGCGACGTCTAGCGATACTAGAAGTGACGTCGCAACTAGCGACGAATTACGACCAAATTGTAATCTGCGACAAGCCTATAAGCGACATCCATTTTCGTCGCTAAATACGTCGCTAATAGAAATTAGCGACGGATTTTTCCTTTTTAGCGACGTACTCTGACGTCGCTAAAAGGGATTATTTTAGTAGTGTCACTAGGCCTAACCAAGCCTAGGCTAGCACTCACACAATCACAAGATAATGTGAACCACAACAATACATAATATAAAATAGATAATATATATAATACATACCTTCATACATACATGCATATCCATATTACATACATATTTATATATATATAGGCATATGTTACATCATGCATATTTACATAGTTACATAGATATATACATTCATGCACATTTACATACATACTTTTATACATTATATATGTTAACATTCATTACAATGCATTATATTTTACTTATACCTTTGATTGATTGATTCATTCATATATGACATTCATTCATGCATATTACATACTTACATGCATCTATATATTATATATATTATATATAACATGTAAAAATAGAAGGGAAAAAAAAGGAAAAAACTGAAATGGAAAGGGAAGGGAAGGAAAAATGTAAAGAAAAGGGAAAATAGTGGACATATACATGCTTGCATCATATATTCGACATTACCATACATACTATCATTATATATTGTATTATATTATTTATATATTATGCATTCATATCTATCATTACATGTATACCTTACATTTATATCTAGCATTCACTATATACTTTCATGCATACATTGTATATCATTCTTTCATTCATGCATTTATGCATTGCTTACATACATTATATTAATTGCATTCCTACATGCTTGCATTCAACCATATATATACATTAATGTAAAGAGGATATATATATCATATATATATCATTTCATTCATCTAACATATCATGTATTACATACTCTATATTCATTTAATACCCATACTACATAGGCTCATAGGTTACACAAAATGCATATATCGTATAGTCACTCTTCTACTTAAAACCAATACTATATCAATTGGACATTCACTAAATTCTAAGATTAAAGTATGTCGTAGCCCTTTGTGTTAACTTTTCGAAACTTTAAACGGATCGCATTTTCGTGTCCGAAAGCTCCCGAAATCGCAAAAATACCAAAACACGTTTATCTTTCGTACAGCTGACACTCAAATAATTCTACAGAAAGTTACAGAAAGAATTTGGCTTATTAAAATATATATTTGGAAAGCTAACTTCGATGGTTCTTCTAAAAAAAATGGGAGATAAATTGGAGTTCTAAGCTAAAAGTTATGACATTTCTAAGTTTCTTTGGTTAATAAAAACGTGGATAAATATTATGACGAATTTGACAAAAGAACACATATAGGCCAAGATACTTGGATACAAACATAGGTATCCAAATAAAACTCATTCTAACCATCCTAACTAAGATCAATCCACTCTCTAACCATTATAAAACTGAATTTAAATATCTATTTAAACTATTATCATACATACATACACATGGAGTGTCCTAATTTGGGATCTATCAAGTAGGACACAAGACACATATCTAAATCCTCAAAAGAGCTCCAAATGGCCTCAAATTTGAATCTAAATGGGACACATGCATGAGGATGGATCCTACGGATTCAAAACTAATTTATATGCAAAGAAAATCGATTTAGATGATGGGTTTTACCTATTGGGAGTGGAATCCCAATGAAATTCTTTAGGACACGGCTCCGATACGAAGATCCCTCAAAGTGGACACTCCTCCTTGCACTCCTCTTCCAATCCTTGGTAGCACCCTTCCCTTGGAGAATGGGAATGATTGAGGGAAGGTTTGGTGAAGGAATGATTTGATTTGGAGATCAAATCAATGGGAAGGCTCTCTAAAATTGGGGAAGAACAAAAGGAAAATAAAAGAGGCAAGATTGTAATGAATGAAATAAATTATTCTCTCCTAAAGGTGGCTACCATAAAGTGTCCATTAGGGCTAATGGGAAATGTCCTAATTGCCCCTCTCTAGTCTCATATGGTTAAGTCTAGACTAGGTTCAAGTTTGGGGTCAAAATGATCTAGTTTTGAGTCTCTAACTTAACCATTCTAACATGATAAAAATTAGTTTAATTAACTAACTTAAATGTTGGATTTTGTGGGTCATGCTTAACTTAATATTGGGTCCCATCTAGAGTTTAAGCTACCCGGGTCATAATACAAGTTGGAACGAGACGAAACTCAAACCCGACTAAACAAATCCAATAAAAACAATATTAAAAATATAAAAAATTTCCAAAATATTAAAATATAAAAAATGACCAAAATTACAATACATCAATTTAAATATTATTAAAATAATCTAAAATTTACCAATTAATCAAAATCCTAAATAATTCAAAAGTCACAAAATGACCAAACTACCCTTAGCCTAAAAGTCATAAATAGTCATTCTAATCACATGGTTAGGTCCCCATGGTCATGGTTAATCTCTAGGCTCAACAGTTCTAGGGTTCACTAGCTAACACATCAAAATCATAACTCACCAATTTTAAATAGTATTAAATTAATAAAAAAAATCCCATAAATCATAAATTCTATTATTAAATAATAAACTTTTACAAAAGTTCAAAATTACCCTCATTTTAGAAAAGTGGGTGTTACATAAACAGATGTATGAAAGGAAGATCTAGGATATCTGCTAGATTAGTGCATAGCAGCACATGTTGTAGAGAGGAAAATAGTAGCATTTGCAGCGGCTGCACTAGCAAGGATGCAGCATTATCAGTAGTGTGGGAGTGCTAGGAAAGTGTGCAGGAGTATATTATGAGTTTGTGATATACAAATGTTCAGAAATCCTGTGCAAATTTCTTTGATTAGAAGTTATGTGTCTATGGTTAAGGAGGGTACCTGAGTGTGTACATGTTTGTGTCTAGGACTGCAATAGTGTCTTGTAGCAGTATGGCTTGACCTTGAATAGCCAAGGCTGGCTTTGGAGCCTGTACATAGGTTTTAGGGCAGTAGAGTGATGCCCACTCGAGTGCAGGCATGAAGGGGACTTAGTTTCACTGCAGGAGGCTCGGGGAGCTCCTGCAGAGAACAGTGTCGGTGGTAGTACGCTGTCTATACACAAGTCACGACAATCTAGAATCTCATGGTACTATATCTCATCCACAGAATAATCATGTCACAATCAAGATCAATAAAAAAGACATGAACTGAACAATAATGAATATAACTGAATATCAAGAATCAATGCCACGTCCGGTGGACACAAATTCACTACCAATAGACGTAGAATAGAGAAATACAAGAAATAACTAACTGAATACAACCTGCTAACCAAGGCAATCCCAACTGTAAACTCCGCAATTTGGTGCTGACTCAACCCACTCGTCTGCTCCTGACTCAAACTCGGCTAACCTGAGGAGATCATCAGGTCCTCAGAGGACATAGCAAGATACATAAAATACATGCCTATCTAGCAGTTTTATCATGCGTAAGAAATAAACAAGAAAGAACAAGACAGATGACTACGAACTCGAACACGAACACAAACACGAACACTAGAACAACTACGCATAAATGAACTACCGGATGAACGATACATGAGATCAATGGAAGAACCAAACCCTCGTCCCGAGTGTGGACTCTCTGGTTTGAACTAAGCACTAACCCTCGTCTCGAGTGTGGACTCTCTGGTTAGCTCATGGCAAGACACCCTCGTCCCGTGTGTGGACTTTCTGGTGTAAATGGTCAACCCTCGTCCCGTGTGTGGACTCTCTGGTGCCATTTGATCACGACAAACACCCTCGTCCCGAGTGTGGACTCTCTGGTGCACCAAACAACCCTCGTTCCGAGTGTGGACTCTCTGGTTGTGTACAACGATAATGAAGGCTATGGCAGTTCACTACACGTACTTGTTCTATTACACGACTCAAGCAAGGTACTGGTGAGAACTCCAAGCAAGAAAACACAAGGTCAAACATGAACACGGCTATATGAAATGAAAACAGCTCCACAGAAAATAACACGAAAAGCACATGTCCATAACTAATCCAAAGACTGTAAAATGAAAGAAAATGCATGTAAGTAAAACTGTAGAGGAAGGCAAGCTATACTTGCCTTAGGTCCTGAGCTGCTGGCACGGGTCAAAATCCGTGCCAAGTCCAAGTATCCTGTTTTATACCATATACATACTGTCAACATAAATCAAAAGTAATACTAATATATATATTTATTTGTTAGTTTTCTAGGTCGATTCCTTTGGTACTTAGGTACCCTAACTAGTGAGGGTTGTATTTGTTGGGGTTTTCAATTGACAGTCTATGTGAGAACCTAATTCTCAGCAATAATCAAGGTCTCTTAGCATCAATAATATAAGGACAAAGCTATCAATGGCACAGGTGTATAGGACCCTACCCAATGGGAATGGACAGAACAGAAGGTGTCAGGACATTTAACCCTATATGGTAATTGCTAATGTCACATGTTAACACTATACACGAAAAGTAAAATATCATCTAATTCTATTAGACATACCCTGCCTGGCAACCTGTCTTTGGTTGTGCCCTGCAATTCAGGCCTAACACCCTAATAGGATTTTTCTGGAATTATCTATACTCGAGTCCTGTATACTAGATAAATAGCTCTTAGGGGTACTGCCTATATGTGCAATGATACTCGAACCTACTTTACATGTGAGCATTAATCCTCTCATGAACTGTCTACAAAAAACTAGGGAGTTCCCATCTGTTGGTACCCAAGTGGTACAAAAGAGTACATATGAAGGTATTCATCAATATCCTGAGGGCACCTATGTTAACCTGATGTTCCTTGGCTGCTACTGGTTGTTTCCCAGTTTAGGTGGGAAATAAATTATACATAGCCTACCTGTAACAGACCTGGTATGCTTGTTGAGTCACACGAGTTGTGTGGCTAGTTATACAACAGTCTCTTTTGTCCATTTACAACCCACACCTGCACAGGACATGAGTCCCTTAAGCCCTGCAGGTTCCTATGACTCCCCTGCATTTCACCCTTGGGTAATCAACAACCCCATCATGTTTTCTGATGTAGCATATACCCCCCATGCCATGCCTACCTGGTATTGGGGTGGTGTCAGGCCTAGTGTTCAGCATGATGCCCCAACTGCATTCTTGGCCTTAGTTCATTGCAATAACAAATACTTATACATCCATTTGGTATCTGAACTTAAAGTAGTTCAACATTAGGTAGGGACTCGATTTCATGTGATAGCTAAGACAAAATGCAGGACAGATACCCTATTAAGGTAATGAGGGTTCAACACTTAGGGAAGGCTACAGAACATGATGTGGGTTCGATTGAGCAACTATATGCATTGGATAAAAGTAATGACTGGACAGTTACAACTTGATCTAGAAATCCTCTTCCCACTGGACTGGATCACATAGATGCAGGAGACCAAATACTTAAATGGGGTCTGATACTTCACAAGAATGATATTCAGTAATTTAAGGACTTAGCTGTATTCATGTGTTATGTTACCTATATTGGTAGCTATGCCCTGGAATTCCAATACTGAACTTCCTGTCTTCGACTGATCCCTGACAATTCTCAGGGGTATTCATGGGTTAAATAAGATGTGGTCTTTAGTACAACAAGGAACCATTGTCCCATACTTTCCAGTATGTGTTCCTGTGGATGCCTGTACATTATCCTAGGATATCAGTTATGTGGTACTCTGAGAATTGAACACTGGTTCAACCTATTCTAGTCCTAGATTGTTATCTCACTGACCTGTTGACCTGGCCTCTTATTGCCTAGATCAATTTCCTATGTTTTAGCCCATTGGATGGTAGGATATGGTATCAGACATCTGAACCTGTGTAAGAGTAGGTCATACTTCCTAAAATCTGTCTATCTACCATAATTCCAGGTATGAAGTGTACCTGTTCTAACACAGGATTGGCAATGACTGGTTTCCCTTACTGACAGGGTCTTGGTTCAAGATCTTCCCATGACCCTGGGTACTTAAAAGAAGACTGTTGGTCATAACCAGCATGGGTCTTGTACCAGGGATAGGTCATGTATGCTTAGCTTGATATTACAAGCTAAAGCTTGGTGTCAGATACCCTACATTTATTTATTTGTGCAAACTCGTGTGTAAGGTCCAGTCTCAACCTCTAAGGTGTCCTATAGGTTAAAACATGGCTGGACTTCCTATAGCTTCCTTGATAGAATCTGCCCTGTCCTTAGGACAACCATCCATGGGTTACCCAACTTCCTGTCAACCTGGTACTCACATAGCTAACGTATGTTACTCCCAAGAGGTGGTGTAGGTACTAGGACATATCGAAATCTTTTAGCTACTAGGGGCTGTCACCAGTTGTACTCAGGGTTCACCTAATACCTTTCTCATTTTGTACAGTGATTTGATTTAGGGAAAACAACAAACACCTACCCATCTATAGAATAGTGTAAGCTCAAGATCAACATCATATGATTAAGAAGATAGAAAGAGTACCTGTATTCAACACCAAATTCCAACTCCAATACTCTGTTGACCTCTTGATGACAGGAATAATAGGGTTCGCTAGGGTTTCTAAGAGGAAAAGTAGGAGAATCGCCATGTATTTATACACAGGTGATTTGGATGGGCTCAAGGGAAAACAAAAGGAATTCAAAAGATTTGAATTGATCATGTGCATATCCAATGTGCTGGAGATTCAAATCCATGTGCTCGATTTGAATTAGGACTATGGGTATATCCTGATGAAGTTTGAATTCAAAATTTATCATTAAGGCCCTTGTGAAAACCTCTATTGCAAGGAAACCCCTTCTCAATTCTTATATTACATATCTATGTGTTTTAAGAAAATTGTCTAGTATAACATGGAAATTTAATAGATAATAATTAAATAAAAATTTTAACATGATGAAAAATTGATCAAGGGGTTTACAAGTGTACCCCCTTAAACAAATTTTGTCCTCGAAATTTAAGGAGCTGGTGATCTACTAGAGTAAATAGTCTAGAACAAGCAGCTATAAAAGAATTTTATTTGTTCATAAATCAAATCTAATATGGCCTATCTATGATACTGCCAATATCTACTGAAAGTTCTCGCCAGCTGCTCCCTGTGGGGTTGTCGTATCCACCGTGTTCATGGCATAGGCTTGTCCCCCCTGTGCGGCTGGTAGTGGTGGTGCAGTCGCGTTCTTCTTCGGGCAATCTCGAGATAAGTGCTGGTTTGATCCACAAGTGTAGCACAACCTTAACCATCTTCGGCAGTTTTCATGGACGTGGTCTCTTTTCTTGCAGTACTGGCAGGTGGGAGCATCTTGAACTTGTTGTGGGGCTGCTCGTGGT